>VZTN01009196.1:111786-157507 GCA_013400515.1 Erpornis zantholeuca | reverse complement strand
CGGGGCGCGCCCGGAAGGCGGTGGCGGCCGGGAGGCGGTGCCGGGGCTGCCACGTTGGAGCGGTCCGGGGACGGGTGAGCGCCGGGGACGTCGAGGTGAGGCAGGCACGGGGAAATCTGGTTTACAGCTGTTTTTTCTCCGGTTCCTGTCGGAAACGGGGCGAGGGTGGCGGTCCCGCCGGCCGCGCGGCGTGCTCCCGAGGCGGGGGAAGCCCTAGAGTGCTGAAATAGGACCCAGAAATGCGCCGCTGGGGATGTTTGGCGGCAGGGGTCTAGGGATGGTCTTCCCGGGGCTGGGTTTATTTCGTGGGCTAAGGCAGAAAGCTGCTATAGGGTGCTCGATGCCTTGATGTTTTGAGAAGAGGGTTTTCCACAGCTGTCGAAGCTTTGCCCACGTTTTCCTGTTATGTTCAACATCCGTCAGTTTCCTCTACGTGTCAGTGTTACCCTGCCAATGGAGAGTTATTTCTCCCCTCCCCCCGGGTGTGCGCTGGAGAGGGTGGCTTAGATGTTTGTATGTGGGATATCTTTAGGAATACAGTCCCTCCCGCTGCTCCTGCCAAGTCCTAATGCAGCTCCTGAATCCGTGGCAGTGCAGTCTTGCCATGCGCCATTCGAGCATCACCTTTCTTGGTCTTACTTTTCAGCAAAATGAAGCTGAAGGAAATAGACCGTACTGCCATGCAGGCATGGAGCCCTGCCCAGCAGCACCCCATTTACCTGGCCACAGGTGAGTTTTTTGGGAAGCATGTGCTAGCAGACCTCGGGCTGTGTGTGGTGGCTGCCATGAAGGGGCCATTATTGGAAGTCATAGGAGTTGCTCTGTGTCCTGAGGGCTGGAGCAGGGTATATGTTGTGGTGCCTTGAGTGGAATTCTCACATTGTGCTGATAAAAACATGCTTTGCATTCTGCAAGGGACAGTGAGCATCCTCACCTTTCTGTCAGGGAAAGGTGACACCAATCCTAAGCACTGGTCACGTGTGCTAAGGACAAGTGTCACTAAGCACTCCTTTGTAACTTTAATCATATTCTGTGCATCATTAGGGAGAGATACTTGCCCAAAGCTTTTCCTGATCATACTCTTAAAAAACGCCCAAAGAGGGGGCCATGGGGCAGAGATTGTGTGAAACTATGTTGAAGTAACAGAAACAGAAGCTTAACCCCATCTCAGGATCTTTTCTGAAAGGATAATGTTTTTGTTC
Source organism: Erpornis zantholeuca (assembly GCA_013400515.1). Lineage (NCBI taxonomy): Eukaryota > Metazoa > Chordata > Aves > Passeriformes > Timaliidae > Erpornis > Erpornis zantholeuca. The sequence continues at coordinate 156,305 of VZTN01009196.1, read as the reverse complement.
CCCTTCTTGTGCTGTATTTGCAGTTACTGCTGTGTGTAATGTGTCTTTCTCACTGCCTGATGTGCTTCCTCACAGGTACATCAGCTCAGCAGCTGGATGCAACCTTCAGTACAAGTGCTTCTCTAGAAATATTTGAGTTGGACTTAGCAGACCCTTCACTGGATATGAAGAGCTGCGCCACGTTCTCCTCCTCACACAGGTAGGCAGTGTTATAAGGCAAAAATAAAGTGTGTGGAACTGTTTCATGTGTGGAAAGGTCACTTCTTGTGGTTTGCCTGCACTTGTTGAGGAGAGAAGCAGAAGTTCAGCACTGAAAGATGAAAGCAAGTGGAAGTAATTGATATCGTGGGGCAGTGAGCTTGGACCCCAAGCATGCTTTGACATAAACAGAACATTTTTGACTATATGCATCGACCCTTTATCTCAGGATCCTCTGGATTCACAAGAGAACAGAAGAAAGTGTGAAATACTGAAAATGTGGTGGCAACTTTTCATATTGGGCCATCCTGTTTGTATTTAGGTATTTGAGGGGGACTCCTGTGACATAGCTAACTTGGGTAATGTTGTGTGTGTTCCCACAGCTGGGAAGCCAAATTCCTGGCTGCACAGCTCCACTTAGCTGTTAGTTCCTTACCATGTGCTTATCCAGACAAATATTGTTAGCATCAGAGCATGCAGTTTCCATCTCAGCAGCAGTTGCAGCAGATCTCTGGCAGAGCTGGAACAGCCACAGTCCCTTTTTAAATGCCCTGCTCTGTAAGCAGAGCTGATGTCAACATGTCCTACTGACCTGCTCAATGCAGGACTCAGTATTGAATATTTGAGTTTCATTGTTCTACCTTGTTTTAGCTATGACTGAGATTCTTCATGCCTTGTCATTAGCTTACTGAATTTCTAGAAGCACTCCTTAGAGCCAGAATACAGTGCTCCTTGTAAAGTAACTCCATTGATCAATAACACAAGGACTTGACTTTGCCCCAGAAAATACATTAAAAAGGAGGTTGAGGGTTGTTTGTTTGTTTGTTTTTGATAAAAGATTAGCTAGCAGTGTATACGTCAGACTATATTTTGGTTTGCAGCAAATGAATATGTCCTGGTGGTTGGACCCACAAAAGATAAATCCTTAATTGCCCTCCCAGGAAAGTTTCACTCTGCTTTTATAGAACCATACTTTATCTTGGAAAGAGTAAAGGGCAAGAGAAAAATAATTGCACAGTTAATTTTTGGGGTTTGTTCCTCGCCTTCATTTTGGGTTATCTTAAATCGTGTTCAGTCTTGCTGGTGGTGCCTGGACAACCCTGCCAGTCGCTTCATTTCTCATAAACTTGCATAGTTAAGTGCAGAAACATAAAAATCCTACCTAGAAATGGGTCTCTCTGAGATCACAGACCAATTTCCATTTGTAGCATCATTCTTTGATGGAGCCCTGCTGTAATTTCAATGCTGGGAGCCTGAACATGTGGCTGATGAAATTTCAGTGGATGCTAAGGTAGCTCCTTGCCACCTTCCAGTCAATGTAGGTTTGCTTTCTGCTTGCATAAGAGCTGATAGGTGGCTGTGTCATTTTACTAGAAGATATTCATTCTTTGCATGGCTAAGTGCACAGGAATGTTGTTTTGCTTATGCAGGAAGTAAATTGAGTTGAAGGGAGTTTAGGTATTTACAGGTGGACACAATAGTGTGAAAGTTCTTAATTTCTGGAAGTATGTTTGATTCCTCATGGTTTAGCTTGAAAATAGGCTGTAGTCCAAGAGATGTGTTTGTGATGTGGTAAACTACTTACTGAATCCCTGGTATGACAGACAAAAGGCTCACACATCCAAAAGCACAGAGGGAATTTTTCTGGTTTCACCTCTTCCTTCTCCTGTATGAAACTGCTTGCAGATGGCAGAGGTTTTTCTCCAGGCTGCAGCTGGATGGGTTTACAGCCCTTACTTTGATTGCTCCTATTGTAGTTGGGAGCATTTACCTGATTTTGCAGCCAGGAGATTAGAGATGTTATCAGTTTGCAGGTTGTGCATGTCGTGCCTCTTGTTGATGAGCAGAATTGGGGCATGCCTTCCTGATGGAAGGGTTGTAAGTGCAGAGACTCATCCTTAGGGGGAAGTGCAGGCAGTGCTTTTCTCTGACTTTAGCTGAGGTGAGCAAAAAGGGGATGTGTCAGCCTATGGGGAGCTGGTGGTGGATGGTTCTAAGACTATCGGGACCTCTGTGTCTTACAGGTACCACAAGCTGATCTGGGGCCCTCACAGCATGACCTCGGGGGACAGAGTGTCTGGAGTCCTGATTGCTGGGGGTGAAAATGGAAATGTCATTCTGTATGACCCAGCCAAAATCATAGATGGAGAGGCTGAGGTAATAATAGCCCAGAAAGACAAGCACACGGGACCAGTGAGAGCTCTTGATGTCAACATGTTCCAGGTTGGTTTTTCTGCTGTTCCTCTTAACATAACATCAGTAGAGGAGTGGTTTATCTTAAGTTGTGACCTCAGATGTTTCTGCTGCTTCCTGTCCCCTGAAAAGCATGAACTATATTTGGCGTTTGAGTGTCCGTTTGTATTTAGTGGGAAAAACCTGTCCCATTACTGGCATTTCAGGATGGGGAATGAAAGTGCCTGAGGTGTATGCTTCCTTCTTTCCCCTCATCACTTTACCTGTCAATTTAGTTGATCTTTTTAGCTCTACTTATATATGAAGTAGAGGTGTTCATTTAGGGTGTTTTTAGTCCTCTCTTGGCTGCTGTGCGTTGTGCCAATCACAAAGGAAGTAATTACACGCTCTCATTCATGTTCCTGCTGAGATCAGTTTTCAGGTATCTTCTTTGGGGATTGGCTAGGCCCTATCTTCAAGACCTCTAAGTATTGTTGTTTGGGAAAAGGAGACAGCAAGGAAACACAGCCATGTGGTCTCTGTAGCAGAAAGGCTCTCAAAGCCCACAGTCACTCCCACATCACCAAGGAGCATTTACTTCCCTCTAGATAGAGTGTGTTGATTTTTTTCTTGTTGCCACCAGCTGTGTGAGAATTCAGTTGGATTAGTTTCCTAAATAACACTTCTGTCCCTGCACACTTGTTTCCAGCAAGGCTGTACTGTGTTCATTGTGTCCTCTCTGAATTGCTTCCTTTCCCTTTCTGCCCATTGTGAACTCAGGACTTGCCTGTCATCAGCAACAAAATGTGACCAAAGGGCACTTGGTGACCTTGGCTCATGTTGCCCTGCCTGGACTTTTGCATCCTAGGTGCAGGATTGCTCTGGATGGCTGCACTCACTGTGGGCAGGGCATCAATGCCACACTGTCCAGAGCAAAGCTCTGTGGGGGCCATAACTGCAGCACTACTTCATCCTCTGCCCTGTCATTGTTTTCCCTGTATCTTTCCCTATATCCTGAGCTGATAAGGGAAATTCAGAATCCTGCAGATCTGATGCCTCCCAGCAGCTAAGACTGGGGAAGCTGATGCTGAAAATACTCTTAATATCTATTAATGTTTCTTACAGACTAATCTGGTGGCCTCTGGTGCTAATGAGTCTGAAATCTATATCTGGGACTTGAACAACTTTGCCACACCAATGACACCAGGAGTGAAGACACAGGTACCAGATTTGTGTTTATTAAATTCTGCAGAGCAGACTCGTGAAAGATATTTATGTCAGTTCAGCTGAGAGCTGGATGTGCTGTCTTGTTTATCTAACACAGACCTGCAGTTTTGGCTGGCAGCACAAAGGAGTTATATCTTCATGCAGCAGGATTTAAAAAAAAATTTTCCTTAAATTGTATTTGGCTGGGGAAAGCTGTCTTCTTAGTCTTTGAGAAATGTTGCATTTTATCAAGAAACAAGCCAAATCTCTCAAGTTATGCTCCTTTTCAAGTACCATAACTGTTTCATGTCTTTTAGTCTTCCTGTGCATGTTTCACTGCATGCACGAATCTGAAGATGGTGCAGGTGCACAGAGGAAAATAGGAGGAAGATAAAAAGCAGCTACTGAGAAGTCAGATGATGAGGCAGTAGGTTTTGCAGTTACCTTGGTGGGTTTCAGGGAATGGTTTAATTGCTATACTCAAGATCCAGTGTTTAGCCTGTGTCTCTTAAAGAAGATCTATGGGGAAGAACAATAGTCTTTTGTGCTTTGTACCTTGTGAAGGAAATGGAAGAATGGGAGGAAGTTGTTTCAGTGCAAGTACATTTCTGTAGTTATTACAAAATTCCACAGAAGTTCATGGTTACTGGAAAATGGGTTTATTACTGCCTGATAATTTGGAGACAAAAAATGTGCAAATGGGATGAGAAGTAATCTTCAGTTTAAATTTTGTGGGTTTGGTTACTTTGTTTAGTTCAAGTCATTTGTTGATATGTAGGTGTTTGAGAGAATGCTCAGCTCTGAGATCCCTGTAAAAGACTTTTTATGTACAATAGGGATTTTTTAGGCTGAGATATCTTTTTAGTCCAAATACATAATGACAACTAGAAATAATAGGGCAATAAGGTCTGGTTTAATACTGCTTTTAACTTTTGGTTTAAAAATAAGCATTGGGGGGAGTAAAAAAACATATGTAATTCCTCCATGCAAACTTTTTTTTTTTTTTTTTTTTTTTGCTAAATGAGAACCTAGTAGTCCAACATAAAAGAGCAGTTTGTATCTCTGGATATACTTTGATGGAGTAATTTTCTGTTCTTGAAGACAGTTTTGCTTAGTCTTGTTTTAATAACCAAGGTTTAGTACTGTAAAGCAGAAAACAACTTCAGAGAGAAAATCTAGCAGCTTATAAATCAGTGTTTTCAGGTGTTGTACTCTACAGCATGTGTAGAAAAGAAGCCAGAACACACCCAGTACACGGGGCAGTCTCCTTGCAGATTTCTCACTTAGCAAGTCCTGAAAATAACAGGGTTTGAGTCTCCAGTGTGGCAGGGCTGTGACGGGCTGTTGTGTGTGTGGCAGCCTCTGGAGGACATCAGCTGCATTGCATGGAACAGGCAAGTCCAGCACATCCTGGCGTCCGCCAGCCCCAGCGGCCGAGCCACCGTGTGGGACCTCAGGAAGAACGAGCCCATCATCAAAGTCAGTGACCACAACAACAGGGTGAGTTCTCTCCTGCAGCTGCTGGGGTGCTTCTGGGCATGTGGGCATGGGTCATGGCACCCCTTCTTCTGTGACAGAGATACTGGTGCCTGACCCAGTTTGCTTTTGGGAATATGTTTATGCAAGAGGGATGGTCAGCACTGTAAATTAAAATAGCCAGATGCAGGCTGAAGCCAGGCAAGGCACTCAGGTGTCCTATCAGAGTGATGATTTAGTTTTGAGAAAGCCCTTACTGATCTGTTTGGGGCTACCACAGAAAGATTTATATTGATTTTGTCACAGAGAAGTGTGGCATTCAGCAGGTTACAGGGGTGCTGCCTCCCATAGTATAACCACCCTTTAGGCAGTGTTGAATGTAAAAAAGAGCCTGTTCAGCTTGTGGAGAGTGACATGTTTGTGTAATTTTGTATTATTTTAAATAGAATATTCCTATAAAAAACTTCAAAGATACACCAAAGGTTAGAAATGAAAGTTACTAGGTGATTGTGAAGTAGCTCTTTTGTCACAGCACTTTTATTTTGATAAACTGTGTAACTCTCAGTGTTTTATGTGTTTGTTGCCTGACATAACAGCAGCACAGTAGGCTGTCTTCATCATGTGATGGTAGTCTGTGATACAATGTTCTCATAACAATAACCTCTACCTAATGTTGGCTTTTATTAGAATATCAATAAAAATAGTAGAGGAAAAGCTTTATATGGTAGGCTTTACTGTTTTCTCACATTAAAACATAGGACTGCGAAAAAAGTCGGCACAGTGTAATCTCCCTGAGGGGACCTTGGGAAACTTAACTGCAAGTCTCATTCACAGCAATAAGGACAATATCCAATCTGAACACAGTCAGAAATAATGCCCAAAAACACAGCTGCAAATTCCCTCACAACAGTGTTTTCCATGCACACAGACATATTTGGTCTAGTTTCCTTCTTCCTTTAGTGCTGCTTAGTTATGTGATGCTTTGGCCCAATGTCACCCCTCAGATGCACTGCTCAGGCTTGGCGTGGCACCCTGAAGTTGCCACCCAGATGGTTTTGGCCTCGGAGGATGACAGGCTGCCTGTTATTCAGATGTGGGACCTCAGATTTGCCTCCTCACCGCTTCGTGTTCTGGAGAATCACACAAGGTACGAGTCTTGTGTGGCGAGGTGTGCTCTGTGATGTTTGCACTGTTGGTGACTGTCTGGGTTTGTACATCTCCTTCCTGCTGTTCCCCAAAGGAAGGCTTGGTGGTGGCAATTTCAGCAGCAGGCACTGCTGTATGCTGGCATGCTGACTAGCCAGCCCTGTGCCATGAGAGACTCCCCTTTTTGGAGCTTGGTACTTTGAAGGGAACAGGCCCCCATATTAAATAACTTAATAAACCCACCATGCTGCTGAAACAGTGAAGCTACTAGTTTGTTTCTAAGTTTTTCAAGAAGAGGAAGCTAAGGTAAAAAGGCTTAGTAGTAGTTGATTTTGCCTGAGTAATGTTCTAAAGGTGCACCCATGCACATCCTCATGTGTAGATTTGCACAGTTTCTCTGCCCCTCAGTTCCCTAAATCCCTTAATTTTGGATATAGTGCATAATTTTGTTATATTATTGTCCCTCCTCCATTGTTGATGAAACTTTCCTTATTGCTCCAATCCAGTGCTTGATTTAAGGAGGGAGAACAGTGTTGTGGCTTCTACCAAAACAGTTGCTTGTGGGTTCTGCTGTCTTGAATCTGTTGCTAATAAAAAGCTGACAAACTTCCAGTCACTGACCTTACCTATGGGTTTGCACAGTGGATATTAGTGACACTGCAGGAAAACATATTGTTACACTAATGCCCAGGTTATCCCATATGAATATTACATTTAATTTTTGGATACAATGGCTGCATCTTTATACCTTTTCATGCAGAAAATAGAAAACATCTATTTCAACAAAAAAAGGACTTATAACATTGAAAAATTCCTCCTTCTGTAAGAGGAAGGGGTGGTGAGGGCATTTTGATGTTGGATGCTGAACTTAAAAATATGCTTATTTATCACCATTTTGCATTTACATTAAGCTATTTTTGGTTGTGGCTTTTCATGCAGGGGTATATTGGCCATTGCTTGGAGTATGGCAGATCCAGAGCTGCTACTTAGCTGTGGGAAGGATGCTAAAATTCTCTGCTCCAACCCTAACACAGGCGAGGTATTGTATACGTACCACTTAAAAAAAAACCCCACAAATCTCTGCTCAGAGGTAGCACGTGCAAAGGACATATGTGTTCCTGTGCTTCCATTCCTAGGAATGATGGTTCTGTGGGATGTTTTTCCCTATCCTATTTTTATATGTGTTTTCTGAACTTGTTCTGGTGATGCAGGATTCCTTCCTGGTATTGTCAATGTTACACATTTGTCCTTGTTGCTTCTCTCATCACCAAGTAGTGATGTCCCTCTCCATTATAAGAGATGGAAATGGCTCCACTTAAACGAAGTATATGGTTCCTACTCTTTTGTTTTGGGTCCAGTGGGCTTGGATCATTGTTGCAATTGCCTTTTTCTTCCTGTGAGAACTTTATCCAGACAGGAGGGATTTTGTAGATTCCTACAATAATGGCAGATCAGTGAGAGCCACTCAAATGTGTTCCCACCCCACCCTTTTGGGCCTGGGGATACCTTTCAAAGAGAATGCAGATCTGTTTTTCAGAGAGTGTTTTTCATTAGACCATGAGAAGGGCTTCAGACATGCTGGGGGTGGGGCTCCTTGTCTCCAGTGGGCAAGAACTGTGGAATGGGAAGTGTTTCTAAAATTCAGACACTGGCCAAAAAGTGCAAAAGCTGTACAGTGGTAAATCAGTTATCTCAGCTGGATCCCGTGCTGTTATGAAGTTTTTACATGTGGTTGAATCATGCTGCATGTTTTTATTAAAAATAAAAATCAGTTTCCTGGGAGACAGCATTTTGCTGACAGTTAGCATTTTGTTCTTTGAGTTTCTCCTGGTTTATGGTTAAATGGCTTTTGTAAGGGGGGCTTGTCTGTTCCAGGGCATAAGAGGCTGTCTCCCCAGGGTGCAGGCTTTACCTTTTTCAATTTTCCTGTGAAGACAGACTTTCTCCATGTAGTGTGTGGAGATACCTACATCAGCTCTGAAAAGTTAGCGTGAATGTCAACAGCTCACAGCTCTCAGTGGGACAGCACAGACACACCCCACCGGCATCATTTGTCCTGTGTGGATTAAACTGAAGATTTAATGGGAGGAGAAGGAAATGAAGCAGTGGTGTGTGATAATCTGCTGTTTGGGGGTTGTCAGGGTTTGCCCACTGTTAGTGTGGATGGTGATGTAGAGACTGCTGAGGAGCAGCAAGAGCAGACCAGTCTCAGGGCAGACGGGAGGATTGTTGCCATCGGGCAGGCTGCTCCATGAAAGCTCTGATTTGTTGGGCTTGCTTTTGCTCCCCAGGTGCTGTACGAGCTGCCCACGAACACACAGTGGTGCTTTGATATCCAGTGGTGCCCGAGGAACCCTGCTGTCCTGTCTGCGGCCTCCTTCGACGGGCACATCAGCGTCTACTCCATCATGGGTGGCAGCACCGATGGCTTGAGGCAGAAGCAAGTTGACCAGGTGTTGAAAATTGTTCAGCTAAGAATAGGGACAGAAAGAGGGGGGGAAACAAAACATGGGAAGTCTTCAGGGGCTGTCTGCAGCCCTGCTTGCAGGAGTACCACTTCATCACAAATAATTGTTTAGTTCATAAGAGAAATGTCACTTCTGTTTTTTCCCCTTTGTGTTATCAAAGCTTTCCTCGTCTTTTGGGAACCTCGATCCCTTTGGCACGGGCCAGCCCCTGCCTCCCTTGCAGCTTCCCCAGCAGACTACCCCACAGAGTGTGGTGTTGCCTCTGAAGAAACCACCCAAGTGGATCCGGCGACCCATGGGAGCGTCCTTCTCGGTAAGGGGGAGACAGGGAAGGGCAGGGTTAGCCAGGCAGGTAGGGAGATAGTGCTGGTACCTGCTAAACTTCTTAGGAGCTGGGGAGATCAGTGTGGTGTTCCACCTTGGGAGATCTTCCCATTTGTCATCATAGTGGGAGATGCTTGGGGCAGCTACCAGACAGGGCACTGGGGGCAGCAAGAGCTTGACCAAAACACTTGGGGAAAAAGAAATATTGCCAACAGATGTTTGTTTGTGTTTTGGCATGAGGGCTTCTTTATTTCTGTGTAATGTTTGCTTTGGAGTAAACAAACAGACATTGTGGAGAGTGGGAGGGGAGAATGAAACCAAACTGGGCAAGTATTGGAGACTTTGTAGCTTCAATATGCACTCATGTGAATCAGTGTGGTAGAGAGTACTCAGGTTAGCTTTGATCAAGGAGCAGGAGTTGCTGTAGCAGCACAAGGTTAGGTTCCTCCATGGCTGGTTGATTTGCAGAGGAGCCAGCTGAGGGGATGGCAAGCTCTGCTTTTTGCAGTCATCTGCTCTTTGGCTCCACTTTTGGTTTATTTTCTAAACCCACAGGCCGTTTGTTTGGGATCTTCTGGAGATTTTAGCCTGTCCTTTTGAAATTGATTTCTCTGCTGAAATACTTCTCAATTTTCAGCATCATATGTCTGCTTATTCATGATCAAATCACAAATTAAATGCAATTTTCTCCTGTCAAAGGGAAGTGATGTTGCCCATCCACTGGCTGATGTGTCATTTATGATGTTTATTCCCTTATTTGTCCTGGTTTTTGTTGTCAGTCTTTTCCCTGGCTAGGCTTTTGCTTTTTTTGTAATGCAGATTTTACGGGACGCCCCATGTAAATTTTTCTAGTGTTGATTTTACTTTTTCAAATGTTGTCACAACTTACTGCCTTTCTCTTAGTAGGGTTTCAACTGCTAAACAGCCTGGCAAGAACAGGGCAGACATTATGCTTGAGCACTTACTTAATGTTGCATAGGTTTCTTTTGTAATTGCATTGCAATATCATGAGATACTCCACTGGTGCTGGGTACTGTATAGACCCACAGCTCTAGCTCTCAGTTCCTGGTCAGTCTTTTGCCTGAGAAAAAAACAGGCACAGGAATGGCTGTGCTTATAAATCTTATTAAATGTGAACCTACTTATCCCACAAGCTCCTTACATGCATGGAAATATGGGGGAGGGGAACAAATCAATGAGCAGGTGTCAGGAGTGTTCAGTTATTGGACAATAAGCATATATATGTTATATAAAACACATTTTCATGCTTGCTCCCCTACTGTATACTTGTATTTTCACATACTGCACGTGTGCTTCAATTCCAGTTTGGAGGCAAGCTGGTGACATTTGAGAATTCCAGGTCTCCACAGCAGCCGGGCATGGAGCAGCAGCAGCAGCATCCCCATGTCTACGTGAGCCAGGTTGTCACAGAGAAGGAGTTCCTGGCCCGCTCAAACCAGCTGCAGGAGGCTGTGCAGTCCGAGGGTTTTGTCAGCTACTGCCAGAAGAAAATCGACATGGCCCTGGCTGACTTTGAGAGGAATGTGTGGGCCTTCTTAAAGGTAATGGGGTAACAGCCCTTTGGGAGTTCCCTGCTGGCTGGGAAAGCCAGGATGTGGTTCCTTCTGCACATTTAGCAGAAGAGATGCTGGGAACCAAAAGCTGTAGGCTGTGGGGAATAGTGCCTGTAAGCCAGGCCACTGGAGGGGGTCCACCAGAAGAGGGAGGGTTCTCAGGGCCAGGGTGTTTGTGGGGTTTGTGTGGAGTCATGGAAAGCAAAGGTGTGGGTGAAGGTATCCCATGGTTATCCCATCAGCACATATTTGCCCAGGGAGCTGGTGAGAAGGATTAAAGCTTTGGGATAGCTTTAGATGGGCTTTTCACTGCTCACTCTGAGCATTTAGAGGTTTTCAAGTGAAGCAGATAAACAGATTATTCACCTACAATAGCCAGATGGAAGCCTTGCCTGCCTGCTCAGGTGCCCAAGTCACTGAAGACTTTTGCAGCTCTCTTTATAACATTCAGTCTACTCAGTCAGTGAATCTCACTGGGTCATTTGTGCCAGTGAGGGAGAAAATGAAAAGTTGTAAATTGCAATATGGTCTTTAACTTTTTAAAGGTGAACTTCGAAGAAGATTCACGTGTTAAGTACCTCGAGCTCTTAGGATACAGAAAGGATGATCTGAGGAAGAAGGTAAATGTGTGATATGTGAGATAAATAACTTCTGAGTAACTTCAGTATTCTTACAGAAAGCAGTTTGCTCTGTTGGGTTTTTTCATTAGTTGTGTCTTCTTGCAATATGGATGTTCAATGGAAATGTCAGTGCAGGCAGCAGACTTCGGAGGTGAGTTGGCATCTGACTGTCCATTGTTGATGTGAAATTCTCACCCATCAAGAAGCTTTGGTATTTATTGATTCAGGCTATTCATGTAACTTTGCTGTGTGACATCCTTCTACTCAAGCATCGTGGAATGGGATCTGCTTTTAGGCTTTCTGGTTGAAGAACATGTAAGCAGTTTTCAGGATATCATTAAGTAGGAAAACCTGGGATAGTCTTTTTTGTTTGTGGAAGACATCATTAATTTTTGAAAGAGAAAAACCCAAAAGTCAAATGTGGTTACATTTGGAAAAGCAAAATTTGGATTACCAGGAAGCAACTTGCATGTCATTATAGACCTTTCTTCCCAGCTGGAAGATAGTTACTCAGTGTTACAGGGAGTTACCTGCTGTGCCTTTTGGCTCTTTGTTGCTTTCAGTTGTCCACCCAGGAAAACTGTTTAGTATTCTTTCAGTTCTGTTTCAGTGGATTTTAACATTTGACTCATTTTCATTATCTCAAATGAACGTTTTATTTTCAAAGATTGACTCCATTAAAGCATCATTGTGCTCACAAATTAAATGTCTTTCAGGGCAAAATTAATATGATTATGGAAAAAAATCATGGTTGTGATAGCAGTTTGTCCTCAGCTTCTAAATATTTGTGCAAAGGCAAGCACAGCAAGGGTAATCCTGTTTTCAAAAATCAACTCTCAGTTAGGAAATCCAGTTGAAATTTAGTAGTGGTTCTGCAGAGTGGCCTCATGAGATTAAAGCCCACTGCTTGCTGTTGCTCTGGTTTTGATGTGCCCTGTGCATGGGGAGAAGGTGGGCAAATCAATGGGCACAGCTGAACTGGGTGGCCTGGAATGCTGGGCCTATCCCATTATTTCAGTATTTGATAAACAGATGAGAGGAGCTACAAGGCCCTGTTTTTATGTAGCTGTTTTCTAAAAATGTTCCCCATAGAAGTTGAGGCCATGTTTTTTTCAGTGTCAAGAAACAACACAGTACAGCTCATCTGAAAGTTTGTGATACCCAGATGGAAAGCTCACTAAATCACAACGTGGTTTTCCTATTATTGGTAGCATTAGAAAAGTAAAACAGGGATCACAGATTTCAGCCTATTGTAATAAGCTGTTAAGAACATGGGAGGGTGTGTTATATTCTTAAAACCTGTGATTCTCATGCAAGCCAAGTCCTGGATTTCTCATTTTTATTGTAAACCAATGATTAAAAAAGAAAGAGAAAACTGTCTCCAGCAATTTGAGCTCAGCTCTTTACACAAACCAGCCTACGAGGGTAAAATAAAGCCTCTAATACCAAAAGCAGTAGATAATTTTAGGAGTAATGTGAAACCCAGGCTCCCTGATGCTGAAATAATATAGAAACTCTATACATAAAATTGCTGGTTTTGAGAGCCCTAATTGAATCTGGAGTCACGATTTGCTTTGCAAAGCTGTAGAAGCTGGGCATTTTAACAATTTTGTACCTTGGGAAATCCTAGCCCACAGCCATGTGCCTGATGTGCTTGAAACCACTGCTTCCTGACAAGCTCCCTGTTCCACAAGGGTTGCCACTGCTTTGTTTTCCCTGACCAGAGCAGACAAAGGGTTTTGTCCTTCATGTTCTCATACTGATTTTATTCCTGTGGTTTTTAGCAGCTCTAGTGAGGTTTGAAGCTCTTGAGTTAACAATTAAAGGTTTAAAGGCATAGGGCAGCTGTTGTTTCCATCAGAGCTGGGGGTGCAGGGATCTTAGCAGTAAATCCATGACCAGGCTGGAAAAGGAAATGGCTTTAGTTTTATGTTAAAATGTTTAATTTCATGTTAACTGTTGTGCAAGCAGTGTAGTAGCTACATGTGGCAGTTTTGCAATCTGAGAATTTGGTGCCTCTTTAAAAGGGTACTTACTTAAATCTTTGTTGTTTTCTAGATCACATCTGCTCTGAATAAAGAAGGTCTTGCAGATGGTGTCTTGGGAGAGGTAAGCAAACACATGTAACTCTGTGATTAGTTTTATGCTATGGTAACTTGCAAAGTAAGAATAATTTTTTCTTTCCATGTGATAGCTGTCCCAAAGTAAGTCACAAATATTCCAGCATGTGGCAAGTTCCTACATTCAGTAGGATGAAGGTATTATTTTTAAAAACCAACTGCTGCCTAATAGGGGAAGAAGGCTTTTGTTGCAGCTAAGATGAAAACAGCACAAGGTGCTGTGTAATGACAAAGAGCAATGAGGCAGGGCCTCCACCATGTTTGTGATGCTCAAGCACCTATTGCCAATGCATTTCTGTGGTTTTCAGTCTGGTTCTAACTGTTGTTTGGTGGGAAGGTGACTACACTCTACGATGCAAAGTATTTCTGCCTCTTTTGCTGGTGGATTTTTATGGCATCTTCTCTCTGCTGAAGGCTCCTGCAGAATCTGGTGGATCTGTGCCAAACGAGGGAGATGAAGGCCAGTCTACAGAGGAGCAGTTCTTGGGAGAGGTATCTGTTGCCCTCTAAACTAACCCCGCTGACCTCCCCTCTATTTACTTTCTTCCTTTTAACAGCATTTCATTTTGTTGGCTTTTCCTGATGCTGAGGATATATAGAAATACAAAAAGTTATTTAGAATGGTAAAAGTGGTCTCTTGTTAAGTTACTTGAGATTTTCTTCATGTGCTTCAGGCAGTATGTTCAGCCAGGTTTATCGCAGGCAGTTTGTGCTCAACCATATCAGCATTTGGGATCCTACACCTGCTGTTCATATCTGACCACATGAACAGCTTTGTTTTCAGCCCTGTGTTTTAAATGCAGGGACAGGTCTGTAATTAGCACTAAGGACCCTGCCCCTGCCTTGTGAGGTGTCAGTAGAACTGTAAATATATCGCTGTTGAGATGGACACAACATACACAGACAGTGACTTTTTCAAGAGCCAGAATGGTGTTTATTCCAGGGAGCCACTTTTATTCATAGACTTCTGGATGTTATAATTAGTTTGACATAGTCATTGACTGCTAAATTACTACAATAGATTCATTGGTTATTTTTAACTACAGTATACTACCACTGGTCACCTTTAGCATAAGCATTTGGAAAAATAACAGGTGCAGATATGTTGCTGTTTTTCTCCTATTGATTAACTTTCTTGCTTCTGTCGATACTACATTTTCATAGGTAAGAACTAATTGTTTTTCTTCTCACGGACTTGGTCCTTCTCTAGCCAAAGTAACAGGCCTAAGCCATGATTTTACAAAGGCCTTCATTTTAGCAGTTTTTTGCCTAAATGCCACAAAAATAGTGTATTGCTGTGTGAACAGGCCAACTTCATTCTTTCCCACTCCCTCAGTCTCCCTTTTGGGTTAGAATTTGGGCTCTTAGCTGTGCTGCCTGTGCTTGGTGCCTGTCTGCAGCTGTTGGTGGGATGGGGACAGTGGTTTAAGGCGCATGCATGTTGGGGTGATACACTTGGCTCCACATAACAAACAGCCTGTTAAGGACCCCAAAACCAGAATGCTCTCATTGGTTAGGTGCTTGATTGCTTGTTGATTCTTCGGGCTCCGTATAGGCAAACGTGTAACTGACTGTGTAAGGGTTTTGCTGTATGCAGTCATGAAAGATATTAGATGTCTCATAACAAATGTCTCTTCTAGGAGAGAATTCACAGCCAAACATGACCTTAGCCTACCTAAATATTTGTGAGCCTGGCCTGAAGCCACTGGTAGTGCGTCAGGGTGTGCTGTCACATATATAAAGTAACTGGATGGGCACATTATTCCTGTGGTAGTCACAACATGTTCTCAGCCAATACCAAACACACATCCTGTGTTATCTGACAACAAAATAATTTTCCAGATGCTGTGTCCTTTTCACAAGCCAAACATAAAGCTTGTTTCAGACTTGCTTCCCCATCCAAAGGCGTGCCTTTGGTCGACTGTGTCCTTCAATTTAGCTGAACAAGCAGGGTGTTCCTGAGCTCCCTTCATGTACTGGAGCAATGGCTTGTGACAGAGGAGGCAGTTTGTGGGTCAGGTTCTGCACTCTGCTTAGCATGTGCTGTGAAAATTGATGGTGGAGAGAGACTTCCCTCTTGATATTATCTTTTATTATTTAAAAGGTTTTTTGAAATCCCAAAATCCAAGTACTTGCACAAAATGGTCTCTATCTTAATTCCCAGGGTAGTTTTATAAAAAAAAAGCAGCTTCTCTCCACTGAGCACTCCTGTACTGAATGCTACATTGGACTTCTGTGTTGAATATTAAGCTTGTGTTCGTGTGTAATTTGCTTAATTAAACTAGAGTGTATGCCTAGTGCAGAGGGTTTCAAGGATGAGCTGAAATTCGAAGTGGAGCAGAGTAGCATTAATGGTAGACTGTTCTTGGTAGGGAGTTAAAGTTGAAAGAGAAGGAAAGAAAAGGATTCTGATTTTCTCGTTGTAGCTGTAGCTGTGCTTGGAGGGGGTTATGTGTGTCTGGGCCCAGGTGCAAGTCAGTACCCAGGATCCAGGTGTCTGGCCCTGGTACTTGGGAGATAAAGGATGTTTATTTTGTAAAGCAAAGCAAAACAAGGAATTGATTCACTGATTCCCATGGGCAGGCAGGTGTTCATCCCTAAGAAAGCTGAGCTCCATCACATGTAACAGTGACTTGGGAACAGAAATGCCACCACTCCAAACATCCCTCTCTTTCTTCTTTCTCTAGCTTTGTATTATGCTGAGCATGATGTCATATGGCCTGGAATATCCCTTGGGCTAGTTTGGGGTCAGCTGTCCTGGTTGTGTCTCATCCCAAATTCCCGTGCACTCCCCACCTCCTCACTGGAGGTGCAGTTTGAGAAGTAGAAAAGGCCTCGGTGCTCTGCAAGTGCTGCTCAGCAAAAGCAACATCTCGCTATCAACACTGTTTCCAGGACAAATCACACAGCCCCATACTGGCTACTAAGAAGAAAAGTAACTTTACCTCTGCCCAAACTGGCACACAGGGGTAACCTTACCTTCTAAGCTAATGATCTCTGAGGTGACTGGTAGTCTGAAGTTCTAAATTTACCTTGCAATGCAAGAGCCATATGGTTTTAAAATGTATGTATTTTCTAAGTAAACATAATCTCAAAAATTATGCTTTTCCTTTCTCTTAGACGCTGAAGGACCATAAAAAAGAAACTGAAGATTTGGGATCTGCAAAGACAACATTTAACATTTCTGTTAGTGGAGGTACAAAAAAACCTTGATACTGATTTCACTGTATGTACTAATATTTATAAGTACTGTTGTTGATACTGGTGTTCCAGTGAGAAGGCAAATTCTGTACAGATAGTGAAGGGTTGTAATTACTTGCCTCTAACTGCATTCTCATACAATCTCAAGGCACTTTAAAATACAACGTTTTTGAGGAAGGAAGGAAGTTATACAGCACTCGTGTACCCCATTGCTGACATGCAGCTGCTCTGAGTGATTTCTGATATAAAAGGCAACACGCTTGGTCAGGCATGAAGTGCAGTTTGTACAGAAACTCCCAGGGGATCTTGAGTAGCACAGAAGCCACTGACCCCTGTCGAGGTTTGATTTTTTATGGCACTATTCAGGTAGTTGTTTCAGAGGCCTTTTAGACCTCTAGGAACTTGCTCCTGCCACAAGGTAAGTAATGCTTGATAGTGTCCCTGTGGCATGTGCCCGTGTGTGTTTGAGGCTGAAGGTGAAGGTGAGCACCCCTGTCTGGGAGCAGGCTGGGCAGCTGTGCCAGCATTGTACAGTCAGTGTCACCTGCTGCTGCATCTCTCTGTGGCTTTTGTGGCAGCATTTGGAAGTGCACCCCTGTCTCGTTGCAGATGTGGATGGGCTGATCACACAGGCTCTGCTGACAGGGAACTTTGAAAGCGCAGTGGATCTGTGCCTGCACGACAACCGCATGGCCGACGCCATCATCCTGGCCATCGCCGGCGGGCAGGAGCTGCTCTCCCGGACACAGGAGAAGTACTTTGCCAAGATGCAGAGCAAAATTACCAGGGTATGTGTTTTCAGGTCAGAGCTAACATGCTCATATGCCTTTGGCAGCTCCCTTTTTCACCTTAAAAGTTTCTTTGCCATTTTTTTAGGTTTATTTCTGGCAGAAGTTAGTAAGTGTTCAAGTGTGTAAGATCTCAGAGCAGAAGGATTTCTGTTAGTGTTTTTTAATGCCCTGATAAGGGAAGAAGAGGCACACCGCCTGAATATCAGTACATAAGAGTATTTTTTATCTCATCTCCAGTTTCTCTGAGTTGCACATACACTAATAGATTCTCAACAATAAACACAAATACCTTAAGCAGGGCACATTTCAGTCTGCTGTTCTGTCACATTTTTCACACATGACCTGTACTCAGGGCCAGCAGCATTATGTTGATTTCTACCCATGATCAGTCTTCACAGATTTTGCTGATGCTTTGTTTTACTGCATGCACAGAAGAGAGAGCAAAGTATGCCCAGGGTAGATTAATCACCCTTTGTCTAGGAGACAGTGTGTTATGGCCAGCTGGTTATTGTTGTTTTCAGCTTTTTGCACTGCTAGGGGTTGCTGATGCTGCTTATGCAAATCTTTATTTTTTACTACCAATATGAGAAAGTAGTGACAGCAGGTTGAAATAGGAGAAGTGGCTGTAAAAGAACAATTGGTTTAGCAAGGCTGGCGCTTTTAGAGGAATTTCTTCACTGTGGTTCATCCTTTGGGAAAAGGTGTTTTTATGAAGAGCTGACCAGTTATCTATGCCTATGCTGACAGGCAAATGTTGACCTTATAGTTACTTTGTTCAGGTGTGTTTTTTCTTTTCTGGTCCCAAACTGCACACATACTGCTTGTTCAGCTTTTTCTGAGCTTGAAGTCTTGGCATGAGAAGGGCTCTGTTCACTAAAGAGCAACACAGCTGCCAAGTTTCTTTTCTCCAAAGCAAAACAACTGGAGGCAGAGTTTGGGGAGGGAGAAACTGGAATTTCATTCTGAGGGCTCTGCAGAGGCAGCTTGGGTGGGTTGGTAGGATACTACAGCCAGCTCAGGTTGATATTGCTGCCAACTTGCTGCTTCCTTTATGCTGCGTTTTCAACTGCCCCTCTCTGGTCAGCTTGAGACCAGGAGCTTAAAGCTGAATGGAACAGTTCAACAAACAAAATTCATACCTCTCCCTGGGCATTGTTTAGAAGACTTACAGCTAAATACATGGTGTGTTATCTTTGTCTGAAAAAATAGTGCTGAAAACCATTTTCAACAGCTTGTGGAGATTCATGTATTCTTTTCTTGTACATTTTGTAGCAAGAATAATTGGCCTCTGCATGTTCTCTGAACTTGTTTTGTGATTTTTTTTCACTGAACTCCTTTTCAAGTAAAATGTGCTCTTGTGCAGCTGTTGAACTGCAGTGCAGTGCCTGTCCTGACCCTGGATACAATATACTGGAACAGATTCAAATTATCCTGTGTATCATACAGAGGAAATCCTACCAAGATCCTAACTGTGGTCTCTCTCTTGCTCTAGCTCATCACTGCAGTTGTAACAAAGAACTGGAAAGAGATTGTGCAGTCTTGTGACCTGCAGAATTGGAGAGAGGCTTTGGCTGCTGTGCTCACTTATGCCAGGCCAGATGAGTTTACAGCCCTTTGTGGTAAGGACACTTCACAGACTAGATAATTCTGGAGCAGTATTGTGGCTTTGCTCACAGTTCCTCAGCCAGTTGCTTCCCCAGCATCTGCAGTGGTGGGGAGGGATCACCAGAGTAATTCATCAGCATCTTTGTCCATATTTTATCTAGATCTCCTGGGTAGCAGGCTGGAAAACGAGGGGGACAGTGTTCTGCAGACACAAGCTTGCCTCTGTTACATTTGTGCTGGCAATGTGGATAAACTTGTTGCTTGTTGGACCAAAGTTCAGGATGGAAACAGCCCCTTGTCCCTTCAGGTTGGTAATTCTTTTAAGAAAGATATTGGAAATAACACACTGCAGTCATTTGGCTCTTAAATCGAATTATCGAGTGCAGAGCTTTGCTGTCTGATGTGCATCAGCATGCAAGCCTTTCCTTTCTGGAAAAAGAACACAAATATGATACTGGAAAACATGTTGGGAAGTACAGCAGCCCTTGTGCTTGCCTTGTTCTTTGGATGGTGGTACTAATACACTTCTTGTATAAAAAAATACTTGTAGTACTTAGTGTTTTCATGAAGAAGGGTCTTTCAGTGCTTGCATCTTTTGTAGTTAGGAAATACTTGGACTTTTCTACTTCTGGAAGTTCAGGAGAAGAAATCAAAAGAATTAGATTTAAATCTGGAGAGACAGTTGTAGGAAGGCTCTCGTGAGAATTTTCACAGAGAGAGTTTGCATGTACAAGGCTTGGTTTCCAGCAGTGAAATTTGTTGGGTGAAAAAAATTGTTAGAGAAGAATCTTTATTTGTAATGTAAGATTGAAATCTTTTGTGTGGTACACTCTCATTAAATCTCTTGTAAGATTTTAAAAAGGAATTTAATTTGACAAGTGAGTATTTGTAGTACCCTTTGGTATAAATACGGTAAGAAAAACATGAGAAAACGGAACAGAAAATGTTCCTGTAATTTAGGACTAGAAGGAAACCCAACCAAGACCAGCTCTGGTGTTTGGGGATGTGCAAGGAAGGCAAGATACAGAGTATTTCTGGTGACTATCAGGAAAACCATCTTGCTGTAACAACCAGAAAACTGTGGACAACTCTTCCAAGGGAGTTTTTAGATCTTTTTAGGATGGATAAGAAGTGACTTACTAAACCACTGTAAATGAATGTGCAGCAGACCAGCACTAGTAGTGGTGACAGGCATGATGTTGTCTGTTTGCTCTCAGGCTGTCACCAGATAGTTTTATGAAAGCATCCACTTGGTGGATGTGCTCAGTGCTGATAAGGCCCTGAAATCCTGTTTAATAAAAGCAGTTCTCTTGAACTCTGCTGGCTTTGCTGTTAGAAGCTGCTTGATGGGTGGTTGCTGTTCCATCCTCTGGGAATAGCTGTGCCTTTGGTGCAGCTGTGGCTATTTGGGAAACCTGCACTTGGCTTGGGCTCCCTTTTGGGTGAGAGGCATCCTGCAGGGCTGCCCTGAGGAGCAGCTCTCCATGACAGTCCTTAGCCAAGGCCTCCATCACTTTTTTGTTCTCACTTGTGGGTGGGTTTTTCCCCTCCTGATCTTTCAGGATTTAATAGAGAAGGTGGTGATCCTGCGCAAAGCCGTGCAGCTCACACAGGCTGTGGACCCGAATGCCGTGGGGGCCCTTTTGGCTGAGAAGATGAGCCAGTATGCCAACCTCCTGGCTGCTCAGGGAAGCCTGGCTGCAGCACTGACCTTCCTCCCTGCCAACACCAACCAGGTATGGGGCCTGCAGGCTCTTTGCTCCCTCTCTCTCTGTGAAGGGGTGTGCTTCAAGCAGAAGTCTCTCCGCAGTGCAGTTCAGCCTCAGGACTGCCCCTTGACACGTGCCTTGGGATGTGACAGCCAGGCTGTTTCCCCTCACCCTGCCCTGGCCTTGCTGAGCTGGCAGATGTGCACAGACTTCTGCTCCCTCTTGGTTTCCCACCCTTGTGCCTGCAGCCAGTGACTGCCCAAAGGGTGTCCCTCCAGCAAGCCAGACACAGTGAATGAAATTACATTGACATTTGGTTGTTCTCTTCTGACTTCTCACCTTCCATAAGCTGATGTTTGTATACAGGCTGGTTTGGGAATGAGGTAGGCACTTGTAAGGGAGTTCCAACGGCCTCATGTCTCATGCAGAGAAGACTTATTCCAATGAAATAAGGCAGAACAGGCTTCTCAGAGAGCTCATCAGTGAGTGGCCACTCAGCCTCTCAGTGTGATGCACTGGGTGCCAGGCAGTGCATTTCACCTTCCTTCACTGCCCTTTTCTGATTGCAGCCGAACATCGTGCAGCTACGGGACAGGCTTTGCAGAGCCCAAGGGGAGCTCCCGGTGGGACAGGACGGCCCCAAGGGACCATATGAGAGAGAGCCCATGCCCAAAGGACGAGCTGGCCCTGTGGCTGGACGGATGCAGGCACCCCAGGCTCCAGCCCAGCAGTATTACCAGCAGGTAAATGGGCTTTGGCAATAAGGGAGGGACATGGTGCTTGAGTTTTGGAGAGCGATGGATGTAATAATTTTTTTCTTTCTCTTGATCTGAGGCTGTGTGACAAACCTCTACTGAGAGCCTTGTGGTGAAGGTCCTTGGTGCTTCCTTTCAGTCAGTACAGATGGCTCCTTTACTCCTCATCCGGAAACATCCTTTAAACATCTTATCAAGTAGCCTGCTTCTGAAGATTAGGTCTTTTTCCCCCTTTGTTTGAAAATGTGCTTTAGTGCCAAGGACGGCTGTGTGGGAGAGCACTGCAGGAGTTCTCTGTGCTTCCTCTCACAGTCCCTGATGTTGTCCCATCCCTGCAGGCCTTGGGCTTGCTCATGCTGCTCACCAGCCTCCCTGGGGCAGATTATTCCCACCCCCAGCTCTGATTTTGGCTGCAGAAGTTGCTGAGCAGTGACAATAGCAAACTGAGGGCACATTTCAGCAGCTGTGGGTATACTTTCCCAACCAGCTGTAAGGGACATGGGCTGGTGGGGAGGCTGAAAGTGAACTGGGCTGCGAGAAAGACCTGGTGAGTATAAGACTAATAAGGAAGCTGTGCAGAGAGGAAGAGGAGAAATGGGGGAGGAAAATTCCCTGGTTTTACCTCAATACCTGAGGTTGACACTGCAGCAGAAGACACTGGCCATCAGGGCAGTGTGGTGTGTTGGGCAGCCCTGGCTGTGTGTGTGCTTAGAGAGCACTGCCAGGTCTCGAATCGCCCAGCACAGCACTGCAGCTCATCTGGCCCTGCTCTAAAGATACTCTGGGCTGGGCTTTTGTGAGAGCAGAGCTGTCTTAGGGCTGTGGGTGTTCTCCTTACACAGAGATTGGCACAAGCAGAGGTATCTCTTGTCTGTGCTGCCCTCAGGCACTGCCTGCCAGAAAAACCAGGGCAGGAAGAAAGAAGGGATGAACCGCTGGGGGGAAGGGAGTTGGGCATTCTCAATGTCAGCAGTAGTGTGTGCCTCTGCCTTCTCTCCAGAGTGTTAGCAAGGTAGATTTTGGAAAGGACAAAGCATACATCCAGGATTGACCTTGCTAACCCCACTGCATATGATTTTACGTGCTTCATCATTAATAATCAAGTCTACTCTGCTGTCTGTGTCTTTGGCCTTCTTCCTTGTCACCAATGAGTTACCTTGAGAAGTGAAGCTGTGTGTTTCCTGTTTGGCTCTGGAGAATAGCAGCTCTCCTCTAGATGTTGAGATATGAGCAATGCTTTTTTAAACCAGAGTGCCTGCTTTCTCCCCCTGTTTCTGGAATGCCTCAAGCAATTATTTCAGCAAGCCCTGCTCATTAATTAAAGGCTGTGTGTATCAGAACCCCACAAGTTCACTGGGAATTACAATCCCCTATGTTCCTGGCTTTTCAGGGAGTTCATCCTCAGCAGGAAGGGCTTGAAGGGGACAGGTGTCAGTCAGAAAGGTTCCTGGCTGATGAACCAGAATGGAGAGAAATTACGTATTTGAGTCTTAGGATACTTGTTTGACTTCCTTTTAAGAAAGGGTGAATGTAGGACTTGCTCAAGCTTGAGGCAGCCTTTGTTTAACTGCTGTCCTGAATAGGAACATGTACTTAACACTTGGATTCCTTCAGCATACTTTTGTTGAACCCTCTTTTTCATCTGAATAAACCAGGCATGAAAGGGGGTGAAAAAGTCTTTCAGATACTCCAGTGATGAGTTATGCAGGCATTAGCAGTGGCTGTTGTGCATTTGACTGCACCACTAGCTTAGCACTGTGTGGGGTTAGAGACACAGAGACTGAAGCCAGCTGAGTCAGCCAGGACTGCAGGGTCACATCTTTCCCTCTGCTTATGCTCCTGAACCCCAGCTGTGTGTCCTGCTGTTGGGCAGCACACCCACTCCTTGCTCAGGAATGTCACAGGCACAGGAATTTCTTGATTTCGGTCCCATCAGAAAGGTAGAAGTGGTTGTATGGAATTGAAGCCATTCGGAGTGGCAAAGAAGGAAGATAGAGGAAAGGAACTATGGGAGACTGGCTGGGAAGCAATTACCTTTAAGATGTGTATTTGTGCATGTGGAAGAGCTGAATATCAGAATTTAACGTTTTTAATTATATTTTAACCTTATTAAATTCATCTAGAGCTCAGTTTAAATAGACTCCTTTGTGTGTGAGGCATATGTTTGAATGTAACATGGAACCTGGGGCTTGCAGCTATGGTTAGTGATGCTTGCTCTCATGGACTAATGGCGGGGGAGGGCTTTCTGCAGTAGGAAAATGTGATGAAAAATGGAGACCTGGCTGACTGGCACAGGTAACACTGCACTTGCTCCACAGCCTATCGCAGCTGCAACCCCACTGTGCTTCATCCTCACTTTGGCTCCAGTACACGGGGGTTTTTGTCTGTCATGAATGCAATTTCCTTCTTCCCCTGAGATTTTGTGGCTGTTAAAAGTGCCAGCATGCAAACCTTCTTGCGTTCACTTCTTTGCATCTTGTTCTGTGAACCCCTTTAGACTTTTTTATTGTTTTGTTTTCCATGATTGGTATTTCTTTGTTCGATTCAGGTTAGAATTGCCCCTACTGTCACTACCTGGAGTAACAAAACTCCTACTGCCCTTCCCAGCCATCCTCCTGCAGGCTGTCCCTCTGACACACAGGTATAACCTTCATTATTTCTCTCTGAGCCTCTGCTCCACCCCCATATGTCCCCTGGTGTAGTCTGTGTGCTTGGCACAGTCTGGTACAGATAGGTGGAAGGAGCAGCTCCCATGTATGCTCTGGTTTTACTCCTCTGCATCTCATTACTTTTTTTTCACCAATGCCCAGATGAGCAGCACTGGAAAGCTGTGAGTGGGAGCTCAGTGTGGCCTGAGTCTCCCCAACCCTTGCCCCACACTGGAATATTTGAAGTATGATTTTTCCTTTCCCCTTTTCCTTGGAGATTAGAAGCTTCAGAGTTAACGTTTAAGTTTAGTTGAAAGATGGCAGAGTGCTCTCGGGCTGCCTGAACACCAGGCAGCACTGGCACGGTGCTCTTCCTGGTGCAGGAGGGTGTGTGCTCCTCTGCTTGCTGCTGAAGTCACTGCACATCCAGCTGTGCTTTCAGTGCTGTGCTGGGCACCCTAAGGCTAAGGCACTGGGGTGGTTGGAGGCCTTTGCCCCTGTGCTGGTGATTCCCTTCTTTCAGTGAATGTGGTTTTGGGCCTTGAAACATGAACCAATCATTTTGCTGCAGTTCTGCTTCAGCACTGCATTACTATGACTGATTAAACCCTGTCTCTCCCAACCATTTTTCCTGTAATTTTTTTTTTTTTACAGGGGGACAACCCACCTCCTCCAGGGTTTATTATGCCAGGTGGTGTTGGCCCCAGCATGCCACCACAGCAATCCACATCTTCCAACTACAGCATGTACTCGCAAGCAGGAACGCGGCCAGCGTACCCACAGAGTGAGTAACAGCAGCTTCCCCCTCTCCCTCCCACTCAGGTGGGCCACCATTAACTCAGGGGTTACCAGTCCCCTCTTTGTGGTTGGGAGTGTTCAGACCAAGCTAGCCCCACAGTTCTTGCAGGGTGGGGAGAAAGGTGAGGTGACATGTGAGTGTTGTCATTTCTTGATGGGGTCCTGATGCCAGATATCCTCTGTCAAACATTCCTCCTCTGCTGAGAGATCTACCCACAACTCTCAGACTCACTCCTCAGCCGGCTCTGCCCAAGGTTGTGCTAGGTCAGAAACTCCAAAGTCTGAGTCCTGGGAAAGCAGCACAGGCCTGGTAAAGAGGGACACAGCTCATCTGTGCAGCCGGGTCATCCATTTCTTGTTGGGGCTTGGTGCAGATGGGCAAAGGGCATGAGGAAATGAGGGCAGTAGCAGAGGTGAGTGAAGAAGGGGTCAGAGCCCTGACACACTCAAAGCAGGGGCTGAAAGTACTGGTGTGAGGGAGGAAAAATGACCATAGATAGGCAGAGGCTATTAGGCTGCCTAATTAGGCTGCAGGGCCCACAGTGAAAGGCTATGAGCATACATTCCCTCCCAGAGTTTGTGTTCATTTCCTTGGCCTAGGCTTTCCTTTTGTGAAAAGCTGGGACAGGGCTTTCCCTTCCCCGAGAGCCCTGTGAGGATTGCAGTGGTCCAGAAGACAGCAATGTCCATGTGTCTCAGCCCCACCCCAAGCAGCATGGTGGCTCTGGGCTGGAGAGTGTTTATGGGAGAGCATAAGTCCTTTGAACCAAGGCCACCCTCTCTGTGCCTTCCTGCTCCCAGTGACAGGCTGGGGATTCCAGCAGTCCTGCAAGTGCAGGCAGAGTTGTGGGAGCCAGGATTTGGCTGGGCAGGTAAGTGGTTTCGGCTGGTAGGGGCATGAGGAAAGGAGAGTCAGGGGAAGAAGGAAGCAGAGGCAGGCAGATGAAACCCACTGCTCTGTTATGAACTCGCTGACTGACTGTTTTTTCTCCCCGTTTGTAGCGTATCAGGCCACACAGCAGTACTCCTCTGGAACAGGGGGACCAGCTCTCTATCAGCCTCAGCAGCCTATTGCTGTCCCTGCTTCAGCCTCTTACCCCAGCCCTGCCCCTAACACCACCCCTTCCTACCTGCCCTCTGCCCCTGCCCACTCCATGCCCTCCCCACTGTATCCCGGGCAGCCTCAACCCTCCCCAACGAGCCTGAATCCCATCTCTTCCTTCCCTGTTCCTCCTTCTGGCACATCCTTTCAGCATGGCAGGCCAGGACCTCCAGCAACTTCTGTGGCTTATGCATTACCTACTGGACCAACAGGTACTCTGCCTGCAACCAGTGACCTTCCTGCATCCCAGAGAACAGGTCTGCGCTTGGACAGGGGGGCAGGCAGGGAGGAGGGAGGGGTTTGGTCTTCACCCACTCAGTTAAATATGCACTCTTTTCCTTGTGAATGCTCTGTAAAAAGTTTGCTTTTGCTTAGAGATCAGTTCAAAGCATTTCTAAACCATGTCATCACCCCTGTGCATCTATGATAGGCCTGTTGGTGCATTAAGCAGCATGAGCAGTCACCTTTCTCTGGTGAGCCAGACCTTGCCACAGTCACTGAGCTTTTGTCTTGCCCAAGACAGGATGCTGCAACGGGCTTGATTATGAAGCTGTTGTGTGCCATGGATGGATCGTGGCTCAATTTTAACATTGGCATCAGAGCCTGTGCTGTGACTGGAGAGGAAAGCACAAAAATGAGCAAGTTTTCCTAATTGCTGCAGACAAGATGATCCCAGTTCTCCTTGCAGAATGATTTTGCAGATGTGATTTGTCCCTGTGTCCCTGGTTCTTGAGCAGCCTTTTAAGCCCAAGATTGGCAGCATATTTAATTCAAGCAGCATTTCCCGTGGCATCAGCTCCCTTTCGCTATTTCGTCCCTAACCTCTTCTGGCGATGGGATTTAATGTAGCTGTGAATGCCTTAAAAGATAATCAGAAGTGATTTAGAAATGCTTTCACATGTCTCTTCCCTGAATGTCAATTAAAAGCATGTGTGTGTGGCTGACACATAGGAGCATGTTGGAGCACGCTTGGTGAGAGAGCACTCGCTGAGGTGGGGCTGGATGTCTGCTTGTGACTGCCTGAGTGTCACTGTTTGCTGTGGGACAGTGACCTCCCCTGCCATAATAAACCTGTCCCTTCACTTAACAGCCTGTGAAACAGCAGCTTTGCATGTCAGACAGTGCAGGAAGAAACAGCAGTCCTTTTCTAAACCTGCTCATAAACATGCTTCACATCGGGGTGGTCCAGCTGAAGAGTCAAGGACCAGATCTGGAAAGCAGAGAGTACGGGGAATAATGGGCAAAATTTGAGGGATGTTTTGGGGATGTTAACACTGCTGACAGGCCCTAATGTTCCCACTGTCATTCCCTTTCTTCTTTTAAAAGTTTTTTCAGAGTGATGCAGTGCAGAAAAGGCATTTTGCCTTTGCCAGCATGAGTCCTATGAGTAGGTGCTCCTGTTGGTGTCCTAGAGGCCGGCAGCTCACAATACCCCCTTATGTTTGGGGGAGAAATGGTCTTTTGCTATGTCAAAGAATAGGACTGGTGTAGGGCTGCCAGAGTTGCAAGGGGAGAAAAGGCCTTCTCCATCCACCATGCAGCCAGATTTGGACCTGTTTGTTCTTGGAGGTGCTGTACTGTGACCTCTCCTGACCTCATGTTACAGGGCATGTCTAACTTGAATCTCTAAGCCAGAGGAATTATTAAATTGGATGGAGGAAGAGAGGTTGGATAGGGTTCTAGGCCTGGGATGTGAAGCAGCACATTATAATGCAGACAGCATAGCTTCTGCACCTCCAAGTAAATGCAAGGAACAAGAAAGTTGTTTGTTCTTATCAATTTTACTACTCAACTTGTGTCACTGGCAAGCACTTTGGATCTGCCACTTGCTGAGTTTCTTGCAGTGGTGTGACATAGTCCACATGGCGTGCTCAGAGTGGGTAAAACTCTTTGCAAAGTTAAAAGTTGTTCATATTAGGCTTTTTATCAGACTTTCTGAGAACTATCCATGCTGCTTATGTTTTTCTCAGCAGCTATGGTGAGAAGGTAGCCAGTACAAGTGTCAGACCTTCAGGAACCCAACTTGGGCATCCCCTCTGATTTCTGCTGAAATGCAGAGGTGGACTCCAGGGCGTGGTGAGGTGCTGAGGCCAGGCTGATGGTTCATGCGTACACACAAGTGATGAGTGCAGCTGGAGAGCTATGGAAAAAAGATTGAAGAGCACACTCTGTTCTCTTCTAGTGTTTAGATTACACCTTTCAGAAAGCACACAAACAAGCAGGAAAAAACCCTTGTTGTCTAAGTGCAGCAATGACAGTGTACATCCTTAATGCTTAATATCCTTAACCACCAACGCATTTTCTGAGCAGCTGCATTGCCTAGTGGGGAATGCCTTGGCATGAGATTCTGTAGAACCACAGAGACCTGCAGCCTGAACTAGGTCTCACCTGTGACTCCAAGTGTTCTGGTGCAGTGATGCTGATCCTGGCAATGAAGTGGTGTGCTTTTGTGTGGGGTAATGATCTTATCTGGGAACATCATGCTTCACTTTGCAAATGTGACTCATTTAAAGGCAGGAGTAAGGGAGGAAGGAAAACAGATCTCAAATTTGAATGCTTCAAAAGCACCTGACCTTTGAACTAGCTTGGATTTAAAGATGCACATAAAAAGGGTTCTGTAAATATTTTCTGTTTTTTTGCAAAGGCATTTAACATCAATATGTTAAGCTGTGGTTGGAACTTCAGTAAGGAAGAAAAGCCCATATTTAATTTTATTTTCAACCCCTCTTACTTTGTTTTGTGATAGATCTTTGAACTTCCTTTCAAGGGAGTTCTAATTTTCAGCAACTTGAATCTTGTTTGAAAAGGCAATAGACCAGTTCTGAGCTAAAGAAAAGAAGGGTTTGTACCAGAACTATGAGCAGGCCAACCCAAGAGACAGGCGTTATCTCATCCCCAAAGCTCCTTTACTCTTTGGAATGGTGTGGGCTTTATTGGCTGCATTTTGCCATTTGGATTTATTGCTCAGTCTGAGCAGGCAGTATGTCTTTGTGTGTGAGTGTATGGTTGATGTGTGAAGATACTTGTGTTGCTGGGCTGCATGTGGCTGAGAATGTGCCTTGATTTAAGAAAATACTTGGAGATCCACCTTAAGGTCAAGTACTTCAAGCATCTCTTGAAAAGCTTTCTGGAATGGTAGAATGGTGTGGAGAAGATTGTGGCTAAGAGTAATGGTCTGCCAGCTGCACTGGAATAGAAAATGAGAACACCAGAAGAGAAAAGAAAATAGGCCAGAACCCTGCAACATTTGTTATAAACAACTAGAAACACTGATTTACTGCATGGAAAGAGCAACAGACTTGTTTTGGGGGAAGGTGGACAAAAGGAATTCCATGGGGGGTTTGAACAAATGACTTGTCTCCAAGCTGCCACTATAATTAGCTTAGGTGTTTTTTTCTGCTGATGCATGTTGTGAAACTAAATTGCTGGTCAAAAATTGAAGACCAACTGCTTAATTATTTTTGAAGAAATTTTTTTTTTTAGTTATCTTTGCATTTTGTCTACAGAAAGTCTTCCATCTCAAGACCAGGCCTCTCCCTTCGCAGGTGAACTAGGTACCACCTAACCTGAAAATAATTACAGCCACTACATGAAATTAATTGAAAGGACATCAATTATGCAAACGCTCTTTAGAAAACATTGTGTGATGCTGTTTGCCAATTAGACTTTAATCAAATCAATTTTTAATTCCTTAATTGAAACCAGTAACAATATACCTGGAGTTTTTAACCACAGAAGCAAATTTTTTTAAAATATTTTCCTTTTTTAATGCAAATTATTCCAGGAAATTAACAGCAGTAACAGTATGGGAGATTTTCTTAACATGTTACTCCTATTTAGACTCCCTGTATCTGAAATACTCTACGATTTTCTGGATAGGCAGGAATAGAGGAGGCTACCAGGAGATTGCACTGCCTTTGGTTAAAGAGAAAGCAAATGTGAAAGGAGTTTTAAATAGTTATTCATTTACCCCTTTCACATGCTCTGGATGTGGGACTTGCTTGACAAAAGCTCGAGAGCAAATGAAATTTCAGATATATTGAGCAAATTCTGCAGTAATGTTAAGCTGTACTGTCTATGGTAAATTCATCATCTGCTGAGTGAAAAACACTGTGGTGAAAAAGTCCATTGAGCAGGGATTTGGTTTTGTTGGCTTTTTGTGGCTTTGTGCAATAAATCCTGATTACTCGGGGAGGCCACGGTAATGCCTGGGTGTAATGCCGTGGGCCCAATTCCATGTGCTCCTGCTGGAGCACATGGGCAGCTCTTTCTAATGCACTAATGGGAGCTTTGGGGTGCAAATCTTGCAGCTGCAGGGGGCTCGCTTTCTTGGGAGAGCAGAAGGTTTGGTGCAGAGCAGCACCCCAGACTTGGAGTGAATCTGCTCAGAACTTCTCTGTGCTTCTTCCAGTTTTCAAACAAATCACCCCTGATGCAGAAAGCCAGATTTTTGCACTTTGCTTAAGCAGCTCTACTCTGATTTGGGGATACAAAGCACCCAAAAGCATGCTGTAGCTGGCAGGGGAAGCTGGGTTTGTGGCTCTTTTGTGTTTGCAAGGTGGCTGGGTGAATTTGGCCTGAAATGTTTAAGGCCTCTTATGCCTCTTTTTGTGTGGTGTTGCTGGGGAACTTAATGTACAAATGTCATGGATAAGCTCTCTTCACAGCAGAGCTTTTTGGGGCATGGTAGGCCCTTTTCCAAGGGCATGTCTGCTCAAAGCTTTTTTTTCCTGCAAGAGAAGAAAGTTAATAATTAAGTTATTAACTTGAGAACAGTTGATCCGAAACCTGCACAGTGGGCGCAGAGCCCAAAGGGTCTGATGGCAGGGATGGTGGGAGGCTCTGGCTGGCACAGGAGCTCTTCTGGCCCTCAGGGAAGGGTGGAGGAGCAGGCAGGTGAGGGTAGGCTCCACCAGTAGAGCCATGGCAGGGAGCTGGCCCAGCTGAGCTCGAGAAGGCATCACTGCCTTCTTCCCAGGTACTTACAGTCTCTATTTTCTCTCTGTCCCAGGGCCTCAGAATGGCTGGAATGACCCTCCCACCCTGAACAGAGCTGCCAAGAAGAAGAAGGTACGCTAGGAAGTCCTACCTCAACACAACTTGAGTGCTGGTCACTTGAAAAGAAATAGTTTAAGCTGTTCTGGGAAACCTTTTGGCAGGAGAAGGAAAGAGAAGGGTTAGCAGCAAACAAAAGCTGCACCTTATGAGCAGAAATGGCCTTTGTGTTGCTCTAAAATATGCATTATCCCTCTCAAAATATCTAAGCCTCTAAAGAGATGATGGGTTTTTGCTAAAAGTTGTGGTTGTTTATAACATTGTTCTTGGTTTGGAGCAAATACTTCTGACTGTTTTCATCTCCAGTAAAGCAGCAGAGTTTTGCAGGAGATGATACTTAGGCAAAATGAGGAGGCTGTGCAAATTGTTTTAGATTATTGACGTTGCTGGAGCTGAAAGCAATTTATCCTGATTAAGGGTCTGACCCTGAGAGATCTGTTGAGAGTAAAACAATTTCCATGATGGAGATAATGTAGTTTTGCAAAACAGATTTAAATTGCAGTGGGGTAGGATGACTGGGAACACTTGGCAGAGAGCAGAGCAAGCCTTTTCATCCCCTGGTGCTGCTATAGCCTGGAGTGTCTCCACAGTAGTCAGTGCCATTCACCACTCTCTGACCCTGGGAAGCAAGAGTTAGTCTGGAGCATCTAAAGTGTGGAGAGAACAAAAAAAGTTAGAGCAGGCAAGATAAGATCTGGGTGAAGGCAAAGGCAGAAGTTTTCCTTACCCTTTGGGTTTTGGTCTCTGCACTTCAAGGTGAAGAAGCTTTTGGAGGTTGGATAGGGAACTCTTAGTGTCAGAATAACTGCAGGAGCTGAGAGCTCAAGAAGCAGCCTTCTGCACACAGGGGTTTTTGCTGCTTCTGTGTGTGTCTCTCAGCTAGAATTTCTGCCATAGCCAAGGCTTGCAGGTTGGCTCCTTCTAAATGAGGAATGTGTTCGTTGCATTCCCTGTTGGGTATTTTAAAAATCTGACAGTTGTCTTTCTGTGTTCATTTCCCTTCTGTCCACTGTCTGAGGGGTGGTTTAGGATATTATAAAATGACTCACCACATGGACTGTTATAAAATAGAAGAAACATCTGGCATTTCAAGCCATAATTTTCAGCTGTTTTCCTCCTAACTAAGAACTTACTCACCACTCAAAAGTTTATTGCTGTGATTCATTTCTTTTATTACTGGCTTTGTTGCTGGATTGGGATGACTTTTTTTTTTTCTTTTTTTTTTTTTTTTTTTTTTTCCCAAACCACTAGCTTAATTCTAGCATCATTCATTCACGGTTCTGTAATCCTCTCCTTTTTTTCCATGTGCACCCAAAGAAAAGTGTGCATTCCCTTGGAAGCCCTTTTTCTGTTTGGATTCCTGCATGATGTGTAGCAGAGGCCAATAGCTCATTTTGTTGTTTCTTCCCTCTACCAAATGTTTGTGAAACACCCCTGTGTAAAGACTGGCAGATGCTCAGGGATGAATCTGAAATGCCCTGGTAATCTGCCTTAGTGCAGACCTGTGTGCCAGAAGCTTGAAAGGCTTTCAGAAGCTTTACTGGGGCGTGTTGCTGGCTGTGACCTACGTACTGCCTGGACAAAAATACACCCTTGAAAGTGAGACACAAAAGTCTAAATATAATGACCCAATAGTAAGAATAGATGTAGGTGTGGGTTAGTTTTCTCTTCTAATAGTGCTGGTCTACCAAACCTCTGTTTTGTGCCCTTGGCCGAGGGAGAGTGGCTCTGATTCGAGGTGGCTGCACTCAGCTGTTATGGCCAGGGGAAGGCTGTTCTGCCCCGAGGCAGTTCTTACTGTGCAGCCAGAGGGATGGGTTCGGTTAGCCAGAGTGAAATCCTGCATTGTCTGCCCCTGTTATTTCTGTATCCAGCATTCCCAGTTACTGTGGTTTGGGAAGTCTGTAAGAGCTGGGGGTTGTGCTCTGCCTGCAGCAGCCACACCAACACAAATGCCCTGCTTTTTTCCCCAGGTCCCTGACAACTTCCTGCCCCCGGTCCCCATCACTTCCCCCATCATGAACCCGCTGGCGGATCCACAGTCTCAGATGCAGCAGCCCCCGGCTCCAGCACCGCCCAGCAGTGCACCCAGCTTCCAGCCTTCACACCTCCCTGCAGGGCAGATGGTGCTGCAGGGTGGCTTCCAGCCTGCTTCCCAGCCCCTGGGGCCATCCATCATGCCACCCACTGTTTCCAAACCCAGCACGGAGGGCGCCCCGGGGGCCCCAATTGGCAATGCCATCCAGGTAATGTAGCCCCAGCACTGTGTGAGTTTGTTTGTCCATCAGTAGAGCCTGCCAGGCAGGATCCTGTTGTCCAGGCTTTTCTTGTAGCTGCAAAGTATACTGTGGAGTTTTCTAGGCGCTGGCTTTGCATCGTGCTGGCATTTTGCTACTATAAGCTCCACCTGTGGGCCAACAAGCTGCTTCCTTCTGCAACTTCCACACCTTCCCAGAGGGAGCAACAGCAGGTGCTGGTAAAGTCACCTCCACACACCCACAGGAAGAAATAGGAGTTGTGCCAAGCTTGCTAATAATGCCACTCGGTTTAGCTGAAAACAGCATGAGGGCACAGTGACCTGGAAAAGCCTCACCTGTTCTCTGTTGCTCAGCACGTGCAGGCACTGCCGACAGAGAAGATCACCAAGAAGCCCATCCCTGAGGAGCACCTTATTCTGAAGACTACCTTTGAAGCTCTCATCCAGAGGTGCCTGCTCTCTGCCTCAGATCCGGTAGGTGATTTCTGTGGTTCATGATTTCTGATAACAACCTCTTTTCAAAGGGAAGCAATGGTTAGCTGAGAATGAGAAGGTTAATAGCTTTAACACAACCACTGGAACTGGATAAAAAAATGTTTCCTATGACAGCCAGTACTTGTAAATGAGCCAACCGTCCCAAAGCTTCTCATTTCTTTCTGGTGGTCAGTAAATAACATGACACCACGAAGCCCAGATGCTGACTGTTCAGCTCCTGCCTGCCACATGCTAAAAGGTGGTGCTGGTGGTGTGCAGAGGGCTTTGTGCACTGAATCTGCTTGGTCAGCTGCACAGACTCGTGCTCTTCTTGGTTCAGCATCACTCAATTTCTCTAAATCCTTTATTTAAAGGCTGTAGAGTGCATATATATATCTATATATGTGTGTGTGTGGGTATATATATATATATATAGTGTATACTGCATTCCCTCGGACCTTCTCTTCCTCTAAGTGCCCCTTCTCCCAGACAGACAAAGAAAGCAAAAGCATTCCACTCACATCGGCACCTGGGGATTGCTTTTCTGCTCTGCCAGTACATTTTGCTTGCTTCTTGTTAAGTGTCTCTGGTTTTGTTAGGCAGAGAAAGTGCTTCAGCCCATGGAGACAAGAAACACCACCCTGACTGTACACATGAGTTGTTGTCAGAGCAAATACAGGCACTGCTCAGCTATTACATTCTAAAGGGGAAAATGGGAATGGGAGCTAAAGAGCGAGGAGAGCAACCAGTTTGCACTTCCACCTAATTGCTTTGGCTGAAGAGATGTCTTACTGTTTCCTAGACACAATTTATTCCTCTTTGTCTTAGCTGACCATCTGTAAAATGAAAATAGCATGTGCACCTTCTCGTGGGTTTTGAAATCAATGTTCTGTGGTCATGTATCTGAGAGTTAGCCAGTCCAAAAGAACTGAGGGTTTCATATCTGTTCCTCCTGGGGTACTTTTCCTTAGATATCTTGGTTCCTTGATGACATAACTGCTGCTGAGGAGTTTCCTGCATGTGGCCCAAGATCTGTGTACTGTCTTCTCCTCTATGCCATCTGAATAGCTTTCCCTAATTTCTAGCACAGCAGGCAGCCATCAGTTGATCTTCACCCTTGAGCTAGAGCATTCCCACAAGATTTATTTTCTCCAGGCAATTATTTAATCCAGAGGAATGTTTCCAGTTGCCAGGGAAAGTGGTACTTAGGATAAGTGAAGATGGATTGATGCACAGAATGATTTAAGGGGAGGTTCCATTACTCTTGATGCCATTTCTGCTGCTGTTGACCAGCAGCTTTTTTGTGCTCCTGCAATTGTAACCTTGATGCTTTATTACTGTTTTATTACTCTGGAGTAAAATCTACAATTTTAGATGTTCTTTTGAAAAAAAAAAAGATAAAAATTCATTTCTTCAGCAGCTGCAGCTCCAGGTGGGAATGTACTGGGGTTATTTTAAGAGCCTTTGGTGGCAAAATAATTCCAGGCACATCAGTGGGTGGTTTACTTTATAAAAGTCATAGAGGCACAAAGTGTCTGTAAGGACAGATTGGGCTAGGCTATTAGTTTTTCTGTTGATGCTAAAAACTTACAGACAAACTGCTGGCTTTACTAATCACATGAGGAAAAATATAATTAGGATTTGCCATAAATGATGACTGAGTAGTACATACTTAGAACTTGAGTATCTGCATGTGCCCTTAAGCTCTCACTGATGTTGCTGGCTAGTTCATTCCAGTAAGAATTTTATCCAATTATCATTATGCCTTTTCAGTGAACCATAGGGAAAAAAAATGATGCTGCAACTCAGAATTCTGTCACTTTTCTTATCAGCTCTGCCAGTGGGGTTTGCAAATGACCCGTGGCTTTTGGGGTGTATCTCTACAGTTTTCTATTCTCTGTAGACAACTTAGAGCATTTACACGTGGAGAACTACAGTCATATCATGTGGTCTTCCCTAGCAAAATCAGGGGAGAAGAGTGAATTTGATGTACTGCACAGATCTCTGCAATGATATCAGATTAGTCTGGGGTTCTTAAAATCACCGTGCTTTGATGTATTTATTTCTGTTGTAGCAAACCAAGAGGAAACTGGATGATGCAAATAAACGCCTGGAGTTTCTGTATGACAAACTTAGAGAGCAGACAGTAAGTTCTGTTTTACTTCCCCCCACCCCTCAATCATGTATGGCCACTACTCCTGCAATATGCAGCAGGAGCTCGTTTTTTCTTTGGAAGTGTGCTCCAAATCCATTTATTTGATGTTTGCATGGAGTTTTTAGAAAACAGCTAGTTACTGTGCTTGGCCCCACATGCTTCTGCAGACTTTGCAGTGTTTTGGGGTTGTCATGAATTTTGTGGTGCTGTGCTGAGCCAAAGAGCAGAGCTCTTTGCAGCAGGCACTGCTTCTCTGCTCCAGGCAGGAACTGAGACACACAGCCTGGGGTCAAAACAGAACCCAGGGGACTTCCATGTTGGAGGCTCACTGACTTCACTGGAAGGCAGATGTGCAAGTACTTTTGAAGATCTGGTAATTTTTCCAAAGCCTTCCAGGAGGCTTTGGCAGAATAAAGGACTGTGCTTAAATGTCTTAGTACCTTAAGATTAGAGTGATGTAATCCTCTTGTTGTCAGGCCATGTTTGCTGAGCAATTAGCTTTACCCAGAGGCGTGAAAGCTCAGTAGGTTTTTCTGGTGCCAGGAGTCTGTCACAGCAGGTCTCCCACCCCAGGGAATTGCATCCAGGAGCTGGCAGGGAAGGCTTGCAGGGTGTAGCAGTACTGGAGAGACAGTCCATACTGGTTGAAGTCTGTTGTTAGGCTTGCCCATGCCTGTTCCCAGTGTGGTGCAGCTCTGAAGATGGCCATCTCCACAAAAGGAACTAATTGCTGCACCTTCCTGAGGGCCAAGTGTTGTACTTGGAATTTCTCTTTTTCTAGTTTTTCCTTTGTGCTGACCTGCCTTGCCTGCCTTCCTTGCAGCTCTCTCCAACCATCATCAGCGGCTTGCACAACATCGTGAAGAGCATCGAAACCCGCAACTACCAGGAGGGACTGAACATCCACACACACATCGTCAGCACCAGCAACTTCAGCGAGACCTCTGCTTTCATGCCAGTCCTGAAGGTCGTCCTCACCCAGGCCAATAAGCTGGGGGTGTGAGGTAGCCCTGCACTCGCAAAGCCCTGGTGGTTGCTCTCCCAAAGAAGTGCATTTCTACGGCAGACATGCGGGAAATGGACCAAACGCTCGTCCTCACAGCATGGCGCAGTAGAGCTGATAAAAGGCATTACACTCTCCCTGCAAAGTACTTTGTTCTAGGAGGGCTGTGGAGCCCTGGTGCTTTTCTTCTTGTTTTAATCCTTTCCCCAGCCCTAATGATTCTCATCTACAAATAGTGTATTTAATGGATGATGTCCCACGTTGTCAATTTTTAGGTGCATGTTACACTGCTAAACAGTGGCTTTTAATAACAGATGTATGTGTCGAAACAACAAGGTAGGTTGTGTATCAGACCCTGAAACAGATTATTCCCTTCCACCCCACTGTTCCTTATCCACCAGATTAAAAACAGTCTGATCATGTTATAAGTGTATTTGGTCTTTCATTTTATGAAGCTGCTTGCAGTTCTGTTATTACAATTTACATGTTAAATAGCTTAATTGTGCACTGGGGCAAATGAGCAAAATAAAAGCTAATGTGATATTTTCAATAAATGTAAATTTATTAAAATTTGTCTTTATGGAGTACAATGGAGAGATTTTGAACCTAGAGTACAGTGGAGCCACTTCCTGTTGTGTCCTGGGCATGAAAATACTTTTGTTTTTCCTTTTTTTATCACTAAAAGCTCCATGTAGAACACAGGAAGAACAGCAGTTGGAAGAAATGTCTGGGTTTGGGAAATAAAAGAAGCGGTTTTGAATGAAAATTACCTAAAATACCAGTGCCTGTGGAATGTAGATTTGGTAATGCATACTGCAAGAAATAATATCTAAATAACAATGTAAGTCACTGCTGACTTCTGTGACTTCAAACAGATTTGTCAGGCAAAACAGTTTTATTTCCTTTTCCACATTTTCTTTCTTCATAAGCTTTTAAAATTGGTGAACACAAGGCCTCAGTTTGGAGTTACCTTATTTCAGGAGTTTAAACAACAATTGGAGTAAATTTTTTGATCTAGGTTTCAGGTTTCTGAGTAGTGTTACAAGTACTCTTGTGTATCTATACTTAAAGCAGCACCTTTGTGTCTTGATTCAAGGTAGAAAAGAAGTTTTAAAAGAAAAAACACATTCAAATAAAATAAAAAAAAAATAAACCTCCTGAGCAGAGTCAAAAGCAGGTGTGCTGGGCTGGCCTGTGGTTGTGATGTGCTGCTCAGCAATGAAAAGGAAAAGCAATCTCAGTACTTCAGTACCAAACTAGCAGCTAGGAGCTAATGCTAGAGGAATTCAGGAGCTCGCCTTGCCTGTTCTCTCTCTGAGTGAGACTTCACGTCAAAGAAGGGACTTGGCAAGGCACTCATGCCAGGGACAGGACTGAAGAGTTTATTAAATGGGAAGAGGTTAAATGAACTTTGCTCGCTCCCCTTGTGAAGAGCACAAGGGAATCAGCTTGACTGGAACTAGAGAGCAGTATTAGGTATGAGCTGGCCAAAGTGTAGGTCTGGTCTGGAAACTGAAGTGGACAATGCAACCATCAGATCAGAGGGAAACACTGGGGGGTTCTAAGGTGGTAGTATCTTAGGAGTACCCTGATGTTGCCCAATGGCCTGGACACCGTCAGCAATGGAGTAATCCCCTCTCCCTGCTGAAAGGAAAGCTGTCTTCCACCTCAGCCATTGTCAGGAGCTCAGGACAGGAAAACTGCACTGCCTGAGTACATAACAGGAGAGGATGCAAAAATCTGCTACTTCTCTCCTGAGAGCAGCTGAGATGAATTATTGGTTATGCTGCCGTCTGTTCATATCTTTAAGGAATGCCAAGCAATTAGCCACCCATCTGATGGGACAAATGCAAATGGCCATCTTCATTTTACAGAAGGCTATGAAGCCCTGCCAAGTTATGCTGGTAAAATAATTTGGCCCCAAATAGCCCAATTTTGGTCTCACTGAGTGAAAAGAGATTTACATCCTTAGAATACCAACCAAGCTGCTCCTCTTTGCAGCCACCCAGGGCTGCAGAATTGTAAGGAGAAGAGATGGAAGGAAACTCAAGGATGTAACCTGAGCAGCATGGGTGTTGTCCGACGGCAGCTGACATGAGGAGGTACCTTGCTAGTTCAGTGGTCACCATCCAAGCAAAAGGGCCAGCAGGGAAGGGCAGAGTTAAGGCAGTTGTGTGCTATTTGCTGGAGACAGGTGGGGTTGTAACAGGGGCAGTCCCGCAGAGAGGGCTGGCTGCAGGCAGGACATCTGAGTTAAGCCCTTGAGTGAAAACCTTTTTGTGCTTGTAAAGCTCTATAATGGATTTGCCTCGGTTTTGCTGGCAGAGGTCCAAGGTCAGCATTAGACATGAATGTTGGAGATTGTCTTTAATTGTTGCAGCCTTTGTAGGCTGTGCTAGGTTTACATCAGTTTTGTCCTGTGTTGTGCCTTCTGGACAACGCAGCTCCCAAACATAAAGGTTGGGAATGTGGCTTTACTGTTTAGTGCCTTGTTTCCTCTGCCTGGAAGGAAGCATGTGCTACACTGACCGGGCTAATGAGAGCAAGGGAGAGAGGTCTTGCTGCCAGAGCTGTTTTCCCAAAAAACTGTGGAGGGGAGGGGGCATGTTTTGGGAAGCATGGCAGAGCCAGCATGCAGAGCAGTGGCACTACTCCCCAGAGTTCTGCAGCTTCATCCTCACCTTCACCACCATGCTGGTACTTGGCTTCAGCAACGCCAACCCCGCTGTGTCATCAGCCTGGCTGGGGATGCTGCTATGCCTGAGAGGGGAAATAAAGGATACCCTGAGTCAGATATTTCCCTCCCCTGCCCCCCTCCTCACTACCTGCAATCCCACACAGCTGCCAAAGTGTTCCTTGTTCTGAAGCATCCACTGCAAAGGTATAGAACCAGGTATAGAGCCAGCAATGGCTCAAAGCTAAAGGGAAATCCAGCCAAACATCTGCCAGCAAACTGACAGCACCTCCCCTGCAGGGAATGCTGAGTGTCCTGTTGAGGTGCCTGCTGCTGAGCTGAATCTCAGCCTTGAACAAGGGCCAAGACCACTGCCAGAAAACACTGAGGAATGCAATAAATACTGTACTGATACCAGGAACAGTTTCAGCACGTCCAGTCTTAAATGGGTAATCTCCCAGCCTTGACTTACTGTATGCTGGGTTGATCATTCCCACGTTTCCTCTGGCAATCCTGCAGATCAAACAGATACATCACCAAATGGCCAGTCAGCATGGATGTGTGAATACATTTAATGCAATCCTCCCCCAAAAGAGGCTAAACTGATTAAAATTCCTCTGAGCTTTAGAGCTGCAAGTTATCCAGAAGAGCATCTAATTAAGAGGGGATTTATTAAGAAGCACTCTAAAAAGGCAAACTGCAGCTGACCTCACCCACTAAGTCCATGTCTGCCTGGAGAGCACACAGAAGGCTTCTTGAGAAATTGTTTCTCAAATTCTTTGCCAGGTACACAAGGAGCACTTCAATCCACAAAAATTGATCCCATATTCCTTGTGCCTCTGATGTTTAAGGCTTTGTTTCCTTCCTTTATTCCTTTGTTTCCTTAGAGTGTCCATTTGAACAATGCTTTGGGGTCATTACTTCAATTTCATGGTAAGAGAAAAGAAAAAAAAAGAAAAGCCACTGTTGACAACATGTTAAATAGCTCTGCACTGAAATGTGATGGTAGCAGGCAGGACTGAGTACCATTAAAATGATACCCAGTGTCCATACGAACTATTCACCACCTTTCATCATCGCTGCTCTCTTTCTTTCTTCCAGGCAGAGAATTCTAGAAGAATGTTTAAAATACATCAAAAACAATCTTGGGTTTAATTATATGCTCTCTGCTAATTCAGTTGCCTCAGGAGGTGTAGTTAGTAATTAATTAGCTCAGCAGACTAATGTGCTTTGTAGCAATATCACTCATAAAGCCACGCTCTGCTGGGTCCAGGCCCATCAGGGTTGAGGCCAGTGCTATGCCAAGACCCACCTGGGATGGAAGTGAGCTGACATCTGCCTCCTCCTGCCACACCACTCTCAGACCCTGGCAAAACCTCCCTCTGAACTCCTTTGGGTGGCTTTCTAAGGCAGTAAATGGTCAGGTCAAATAACTGGAGTAGGACAAATAAATGCTGAAGCTAGCAATATTAGTGCTCGGTTTTTGCTGTTTCTTAAACCTTTGTGATAATAAAAAAATGTGAAGACATCACAAAGCCTTTCAGGCCCTTTGCAGCCTCAGCTCCAGAAGACCATCCCAGCCTGGCTCACCCCAGTAGGGCAGAGACCCTCTGGGCTTTGTGTTACCTGGCAGTGAGGGTTTTTGATGGCACAGGCATCAGCCTGGCAAGCTGCTGCTGCCCACCCACACACTGACACACAGAACGCAACAGGCAGGGACTGTGCACAGGTTTGGGTGGATTCCCCCACGCTTCTCCCTGCAAAGTGAGAAAAGAAAACAGGCTTTGTCGAAGGGGCAGTACCTAACTCCAGCAGCAGTGCTGAACCCTGAACCCTCACAAGTCCATGATGTTTTCTGCTGGAATAGGAAGCTCCGCAAGATTTAGGTCTTTGTCCTTTGTTCTCGCATTGGTTGACTGACACTCAGTTGTGTTGGCAGGGTGACCTGTGACCTCCTTCCTCCCAGCAACACAGAAGTATCTTTGTGGCACAGAGACGGCTGTTCCCATCGGCAGTGGGAATCTGCCAGTGAGGTATTCCCAGGCTGGTGTCCAGGGCAGCATTTCACACCTCGGTGCAGATGATGGATGAGCCCTCTCTCGCTGGCGAGGCTGAAAGGATGTGTGATCACCTGCTGGGTGCACCCAAGCACTACTTGGAGCCCATGCCAATGTGTTCAGCAAGCTGGTGCAGCCTTTCAGCCAGGCTCAGTCCCAAGGGGAACGACAAGCTTGCCTGCTTCCTGTGAGTGGATTTGAGTCTGTAGTCCAGCCCTCTCACCCATCAGGGAGATCTGAGCAAGAGCTGTGTGAGGCAGACCACACAGTGAGACTTGGATGAAGGCAGCGCACAAGACAGGAACAAGAAGTACGTACAGGTCCCCTGGAGCACAGCTCAGTGCCAGGTGCCTCTTTTACCTGCACACAAAAGTCATTGTTGCAGCAGGGGAGGCCAAACTCAGGGAGCAGACAGGCATGACAACAGAAAGTCTGGCTGGAATCGCCAGCAAAGGCACGGTGTGCAGACAAGAGGGAGGCTGTCACCTTCCTCTCAAAACACTGCCTTGAGTTCTCATTTTCAGCACGTCTACATTCACCATTAGGCACAGCAAACAAAACCAAGTTGTTTCCAGATCTCTGAACTACACTCAAGGTTTTTGGTTTGTTTTTTTTTTTTTTTTTCTTTTCCCAGACTTACACATCCTTTGCTTTTAAAAATATGAATCCTGGAATGTTTATGGAGAAAATCTCCTTTTAACTCTGTTGCTGTTTTGGTTGCAGCTCCCCAGGTTTTTTTTCTCTAGGCAATTCTGGCTCACTGAATGTTTTCCAATGTTATTTTTTTACCAAGGGAAGTAGGAGTCAGATTTGCAAAGTCTTTGCATTTCTGGGTACTAGCAAGGCCTTTATCTGAAGGTCCAGACCTCTGTCTGTGGTATATAGTCCTGACATTATCCTCTATGTAGCCAGGTAGATTTTTAAAAGAGGATATATGTTCTCACGATATCATGTCCCAAAATATGGTGCTTCCCAGAGCCACTGCAGTGATCCTGGGATAAATCTGATGCTGTCCCCGAGTTGCCACTGCCTGAGCAGTGATTTCTGGAATCAGGAGAACAGTGATGGGCTCCACTCATGAGGAATGACACTGTGCAACGACATTCTCACAGTGGATATTTTGGTCTGGCTTGGGCTTCATCTGCTCCTCCCTCAGGACCAGGAACTCCATGAGCATCAGGGACCCCTCTGGAGCCAGGTGGGCTGGGTACCACATAATATTCCCCTTACAGTTTTGCTGCTGCACTTGACAAGCTTTCTCTCCACACAGCCAGCGTCACCTGCAGAGGGACACGAGGACTTTTCCTTCAGAGAAGTAACCCAAGAGTGTCACCCTAAGCATCAGCACTCCCTGCACCCAGAGGACCTCTGGCCACAGCAGAGCATTTTTCATGTCATCTTTGTTCACCTGCTTTCCCTGCTGTGTTGGCTATTCTGTAAGCAAACTGCTGGGAACTGGAGATAAATGTGGGGTATGAAATTTACAGTATTGTGTGCAAAGGCTCACAGGGGGAGCCTTCGCAGATGTGTTCATCAGTGACTCAAA
Source organism: Erpornis zantholeuca (assembly GCA_013400515.1). Classification (NCBI taxonomy): domain Eukaryota; kingdom Metazoa; phylum Chordata; class Aves; order Passeriformes; family Timaliidae; genus Erpornis; species Erpornis zantholeuca. The sequence continues at coordinate 113,171 of VZTN01009196.1, read as the reverse complement.
TTAGCTGGAAATCTTGCAGAGCAATTTGTTTGTGTTTTCCCTTTGCCAGGGTGGCAGGAATGTCTGTGGAAGGCAGCTGGGAGGTTTCTGTGCCATTTGCATCTGCATGAGCATACAGGACTAACAGCTATCCTGTCCCATGCTTTAACAGCCTGCAAAACCAGGTCAGGATGAATGGTTGCATCCTGCCTTTTCAGAGGCATGTGCTCCCCATATTTCCTTGCTGCCTGGTAGCATTCCCATTTCATTCACCTTGAACCCTGAGATTCCTGCCTTAAACACTCAGGGCATCCTGTCTGTGGTGTGCAGAGGTGAGTTTGGGCTGTGTACTCTCCTCTGGCATGGGTGTGCCCAGCAGCATGGGGGCTTCTTTCTGCTCTCAGGCACCAAGACACAGAAAAATCATTAAAGGATGGAGTCTTCTCTCCTGCCTGCCCCCACCATCAGATTGCAGAGTCCAAACAGGAAAACGAGTATCACATATTAGATCAGTAGTAGGTACACTAGAAATAAGCCTGACAGTTGACCTTGGGCACATGGAGGAGGTCAGGGCAGGAAAACACAGCGCAAGTTAAATCACCTCCCTCTGCGATCCTGGCGCAGAAATGGAAAGACATGGCAGGCTGTAAATCATGGAAAATCCAGTCCCAGCCAGGGTGGAGGGTTGCTGGCACTCCTGGGCCACTCCCTGCTACCCTCCAGTCCTCCCAGGAGCATTCAAAACTGAACGAAATGCATCACCGGCAAAGGTTTTATCTGGAATCAGTGTCCGGTTCCCACCTAATGGCTTAAACCCTCTGTCTGCTGCTTGTGCAGGATGCTCTCGCTCCGCGGCAGGTGAAGCAGCTCGCTAGTAACAGTGAGCTGCTTTCCGCCTTTCCGCCACTTCTGCGGGCCACCCATCCTTCTGCCACCGCTGAGCCTGCCACTGACACCGCCCGCCCTGGCATCCCCGCTACCCCGGGGCCTCTGGCAGAGGAGGTGGCGGCAGCACGGGGGGGACACAGGGGGACGGCTGCCCCACGAATCCACACCGGAGCGCTGGAACAACGCCGCTCCATCCGCGCTGGGACGGAGTGAACAGCAAGAGTGGCAGCTCTTCGTTCGGGTGCGCGCTGCCCGTAGACAGCTTGTCTACTTGTCTGTGCGCTTGTTTCCAGTGCCCACCTTGTCATTCCCAGACGGGCAAACTTTGCCCACTACCTCTCCAACACCTGCTCCTCCCTAGCGCCAAAGGCATCTTTTACTTTGATGGGACGAGCTTCCCAAATTAAACGCCGCTGGAACCTTTGTCTCCTGGGAGGCGGAGAGGCAGCGGGAGCGGCGCGGGGGGAAAGGTGCGGGCAGGGGAGGTGCGGGCAGGGGAGGTGCGGGCAGGGGAGGTG
>VZTN01009196.1:86142-111500 GCA_013400515.1 Erpornis zantholeuca | reverse complement strand
GGGGCGAGGGGTGGCCCGCGGCCGGCGGCGGCACCCCGGGGCAGCGGGCGCGTCTCGGTTTCCCCCTGTCCGTCCCCTGTTTCCCGGCGCGGTGGCTTTTGTTCCCGAGCCCCCCCCGGCCGCTCCCGGGATGCCATTGCCAGCGCCGCGCCGGGCCCTCGGTTGCTGTAGAAACAGGAGGCGCTCTCCCTCCGGTTACATTTATCAGGTTTTTTAGTTAAAAAAGCCCAGTCAAGCGAGGATGTCTCGGTTTAGAGGTCTGAGGGAGGACGCGCTGGCCGTCCCTTTGCTGTTTTCACCTCGTTACTTTGCGAACACCCACGGTTTTCTGCTCCGGTTTGGAGTAGAATATCAGCTCCTCGTTTGTTTCTTGGGGAAGGCGATACATCTCATTAGGGAAGATGCAGAAGTCGGGGGAGAGCTGTAAGGTGCTGGCACAGAAAAGATAAGCCTGGTTCTGCTTTCTGAGGGGAGATGGCTTGCAGTGTCTGTCCTGCTAGCCGTGAAAAGCCAAGTGTTCGATTTGGGAAAGAGAATACGAAATACAGTGTCTTTTCTTCCATCCTGTAGTGAGGTCCTCTTTTCTCCACAAAAGAGTGATGCTGAGAGAAGAGCTACATGGAAGCACTGCAGTATTGTGCAAGGCTTGTCAGGGTTTGTGAGACCAAAGAGATGGTGAATGTCAGCATCACTGTTTAGCAGGCAGAATCATATATTGAGTCATAGAAATCTCGGTGGCCAAGAGGGTAAAAACTTGAGTGCTGCTTACAGCTGATGCAATTTCTTGGATAAATAACCTGCTTTTGGGTGAGTGGAGAATAGAACAGCCCGGGACTCTTTTATACAGAGGAAAGAAGGGTCTCTGCTGCAGGATCTCACAGACATAGAATTTGGGTTGTTAGGCTGCAATCATTAGTGTCGAGGTGACTCCTCAGAAGCCCCAGCTAAATGCTTTACAACTCAGGCTTATTCCTTCTGTTTGAAGTAGTCCTAAATCTCTTTTTCACCAGTTCAGCTTTTGATACTCAGTCTGTCTTAAACCCCCAGAAATCGCCACCATTGCTGTTTGCAGTTGGGAAGTAAGTATTTCCATCAATTACCGTCCTCAGCTTCTGGATCCCTGGAGGGCACCTGCGTTTGACTGGCAGCCTGGTTTGCACAAACCCTCACTTGGCTTGCTCATGACTAGAAGAGGTTTGTGGGGTGGTTGTGTTTTGCATAGTGCTTCTGTAAGCACTACTCCTCTCGCCTCCTTATTCCTGGTTGTGTTCAAGCTGATTTCATAGTTTATCTTGGCCACAGCGTGATGATCAGGGAGGCCAGGAGAGCCCATGGGAGCTGTATGGCCGGATTGCACAGCCTGTGGTCTGCTTTCAACCCTTTTAGGTCCTGTAGTGTGCAGGCAGGTGGGCTTTCTTTTTCTGTTTTGCCTTTCCAAGAAGACAATTTGAAATCAGCTCTGATTTCACTGTCAGTTACGAAAATCCCTGAGGCTGGAGGCAAGGGACAGAATTACTAATTCAGCCCTCCATCCTCCCAGGTATTTTTTCCTAGCTGAGATTAAACAGATGCTAAATAATAAACAGGTCTCAACGACTTTGCAGCTTAATGCCTTTCCTTCTGAAAGCGAGAGCCTCTCATTCCCTGACATCGTTATTTTTAACAGCCACCCTAAAGCAGACCACAGAGTTTTTACAGGAGTTTGGTGGGTGGTTTTTACAGGGGCTCCACAGCAGGGAGTGACTGTGCTGGCTCCAGCTGTCCTGGACAGAGCTGTGTGCCACTCTCGCATCTGGCTGCTGCCAGGTCTGCTCCGCTCAGAGGTGTGAGCAACGTGAAAATACACACTCTCCTGCAAAATATGCCAGACAAATTAGCTTGGTGTCACGCTGGTGAGCCGTTTCTGAGGTGCCTCTGAGAGACTCAGGGTAGATAAAAAAGGGTGGCTGCTGCTTAAGCTGACAAACCCTCCTCGCTTCAGTGTGCAAGGAGCCAACCAGTAAAGTTGTGTTGGAAGGAATAAGTGTCGATCAGACGTGTCCCTCGCCCTCCCCAGTTCTCCACATCGCCTTCCCTGTGCAGATCAGCTGTGAGACTGCCTTTCTGTGGGCGCTGGCTGCCAGCCAGCCTTTGGAGCAGGGCTGGCAAACTTGGATGGTGGGTATGAGTGTAGTGTCAGGTAGCGCAGGGATGTGTGTACGCTGAGGGTGCAGATGGAGCAGCTGCAGCCTTCCATGCATCCCGCCATGGTTTTCTTTCTCTTCCCAAGCTTTCCTGGAACTCAGGAAGCTTCCCAATGATCCTGTGCAAGCCCTTGCATTGCTCTGCTCCCTGTTCCCCACCACTGCTCCCCCATGGATAAGCTGCAGGAACAAGTGTGCTGGGAGTGGGATGCCAGTGCTGGCTGTGACCTCCGTGGTGTCTGGCAGGAAGCCGACAGCTTCCCATGACTCACCACTGCCTGCCTGGCTTTTTACCTTCTCCTCCCCCAAGACATCCACATCTCCTCGTGTTCTGCCCTGGGGGAGGCCGGGTGGAAACCCTCCCTCTGTGCAGGGCTTGCTTCCCTCCTTCCCTTCCCAACGCCGGAGGCAGCTGATGCAGCACCGATTGCAAAGCGGAGCTGAAATGCCACTGTGCCACCTAGAAAACAGCTGTTCAAGCCAAGCTGCCTGCTCGGCAGGGCTCATTTCCATTGGTAATTTATTGACATTTGTCCAGCTGTACATAATAGACAATGGGAAAACGCTGCCAAGGAAGGCTCAGCTGGTTGTTTACTCAGGATTATCTGTGCTGCTCTGTTCCCGTCGCCTCCCGCCCCAGCACCTTGAGGCCGGCGCTGCAGCTTCCCACACCCCACGTGGAGCTAGGGCTGCCCAAGGGATCCCAAACAGCACTCTGGGTGGTCCAGAACTGGGGATTTGTTCTGGTGCAGAACGGGGAATTGGGTTATCTTTCAAGGGATGTACAGATAAGCTGGTTAAAACACAGGCTTTTGGGGCCATCCCAGTGTCTCTGTGGGATTTGATTTCAGTCCAAGCTGAACAAAAACAATGAAATTACTCATGTCAAAATTTTCCATGAGCAGGGAGCTGCCTTGACCCGGGAGGCAGCAGATGGTGTGTGTGAGGCATCAAGCAGCCCCGGGCCATACCCTTGGGACAGCCATGGCCGAGCCGATTGGGAATGTCCCCTGCCCAATGTCCCTGAGCCCGGGCCCACTGGGAGCTCTCCTGCCTTGCTCTTTGCCACCCTGACTTGTGGTTGGGTGCAGGAGTGTGTGGAGAAGACCCTGCTGCCTTCCCCCAGGTGCTCAGCACCGCGGAGCTGTGGAGGGGAGGCCTCGCCATTCTCTCCGGGCTGAGGAAGTGGAGCAGGGTGGGAGCAGCTCGCTGCTAGCGGGGCTGCCTGGGCCAAGCATGCAGGTTTCCCAGGAATTAACTTGTGCAAAGGGGTGCTTGTGGCCGCCTGGGGCTGGGGCTGGGGCTCACTGGTGTCCTCTTTTGGGCTGCACCACCTTCCGGACACCACCTGGGAGGAAACTGTGCAAGACTCATCCCCTACAATAGAAACGTGACATTAAATGGCGCTTCTTAACCAGGAACCTCCTTGCTCCAGCCAGGTCGGCCCTATGGCAGTCCTAGTGAGCTTTATCTGTTTGATTTAGGGAAACAAACAAACAAACCTCTGAAGTCCTTGTTCAGGCAGAAGTACCAGCGTGTTTCACTGCAGTGCCCAATGCTAACAGCTGCTCGCGGTTTCTTTTGGTGGGCTCATGATAACTTCTTAAAGACTCCATCTGGGGGAATCACATGATTTCCTCAGATTTTGGGTTGGAAAAAGGTGCTTTTTAGTCTTCACAGAGGGCTCGTGAGGAAGCGCTCGAAGTAGCCAAATTAATTTTAGGAAATAGAGCCGCCACAAAAAAAGCTTAAGCTGTTTACCTGCTTTAAAAGCTTTTATTTCAGGCTGCTGAAACACCTTTAAAAACTTGCACGAGCATGGCCACCCAGAAATGCCAAATTGCCTGGATGTGTTTGGCAGAGCTGCCTGAGGAATGAGCGACTGTCAGTTCACACTCTGTGCCTTGCCAGAGCTTGGGATCAAGGATGGCCTTGCCCTAATGGTGCTCATATGGGAGGGGAGGGTTGTTGCTGTTGTTTTAGCAGCACTCAGGAGATGTTTTAGTGCTCCTGAGAGCAGCAGATTGCTCATGTTCAGCCGTGGCGGGCCCTGTGCCATGTTTATCCACAGCTTTCCCCTGTGCACGAGTGCGGGCTGTCTGGGAGCGCAGACGGAGCAGCGGTGGCTGCCCAGCTGCACCCCTGCTGACAGGCAAGCTGCTCCCAGGCAAGGGTCTGGATCCTACCCGGGATCCCTGGATCCTGCCTGACATCCCTGGATCTTGCCTGACATCCCTGGATCCCGCCTGGGATGCCTGGATCCCTTCAATAAGAGAGATTGAAGCAATCACGGTCCTGGCGCTTGGGGTGATCACCTCTTTCTCAGGCTGCCTGCCGGGCAGCACGGCTGTTCATAAGGCACAGGTTGCTGTTGTGCACTGCAGATGCAAGTTTTATTGGTCCTGCATGATTCCAGAGTCTTGCATATTCTTGAGTGCCACCTGCTGGCTTTCTGGTTATGAACTGGTTTTAGTCCCAAACCATTTCTACGCGCGGTGTTGGAAACTCGGCGCAGACAGCTGTAAATAAAAAAATCCGAGCTGCGGGGAAGCTCCCCATGGTACCTCTGTGGGTGAAGGAGAGTGGAAATAGTGTCTCTGTTTCACCCCCAGTGAAGTGGAGACATTTGATGGAAACTTCTCTGTCACTCCTGCTGCTGTTGCCTTTCCCTAGTCTTAAAATTAAAACCAAAACGCAGTTTATGGGGGAAAAGGGGTTTTTACCTCGGTATTTATTTAAGGATCCTTGGGTGCAGCACTTTGTCCATGTGGAATGCCCCGAAATGCACACACTGCCCCATACACACCAAAATACACACAATTATGGGTCTTGCAAATTAGCATATCTATCAAAGATTCCCAGTGAGAGGCTGAAGTGAACCCCCTGTTCTGAGGAACCTACAAAAATATGTTTTGGAGAGGACCTTGGTGTCTGGGGCTTCCAGGATGTTTGGTCTTCTGGCCTAATGGTGCAGTGGGTCTCAAATAAGTTATCAGGCTTGGAAAGTTACAAGTATGTAGGCTAAAAGCACTAAGAATACATAAAACTATATGAAAGGGTAGAAAAGAGGGGTCTAAAAAAAAAGGCAAAAAATCATCCTGCCATCACTGCCACTCTGGACAGTGGTTATGCTCAGGTGATTGCTGTAGGCAAGGTTTTGGGTCAGAAAACAGGGAAAAAATGCATTTATTCTGGATACTCAGTGAGAAGGGCTTAATGTTCAGAAGGACCTTCCCTCGCCTTGCTCTCAGGGATGATCTCCTGGCTGCTGGCTCCCAGAACAGTCCCAGCTGTGAGCAGGGAGCAGCTCTGGGAGGTTTCTGTGGAACACAGGAGGCTGGCCTCGTCATCCATCAGCCCCCAGCTCCACCATACTTTCAGCAGTTCAGGACAGCAGCTGGCCCACTAGATCATGAGTGGAGAAGAGGTGGAGCATCAGAATAGAAATTCCATCTCTGAGGTGCACATCTGCACAGGGGAGTAGCCCTGCTTGTCTCCAGAGAAGTTTTGGACTGGCTTTTCCTCCCCTGGTCCATTTGAAAGCATAGACAGCTGTCACTCTTAACAGCCAAGCTCTTGGCTTGTTCCTTCCCTCCTGGCATCAAGAGCTGAATTCCCATCATCTCTGACAGGAACAAAGTCTTTCCTCCAACAGTGTTTCTCTACTTAAAAAATGGAACAAGCCCCAGAGCTGGAGATGGCTGTAGTGCATTTGGGAATGGTCTGAGCTCCGTGTCCATGGTAAAACTGGGAACACACCCTCACATAATGCACAGATAGAACAGCATCACAGATTCACTTGGATTGGAAAAGACCTCTAAGATCATCAAAACCAACCATTAGCCTACACTGCCAGGTCCTCCACTAAACCACGTCCCTAAGCACTACAAGTGCATGTCTTTTAAATCCACCCAGGCATGGAGACTCCACCACTTCCCTGGGAAGCCTGTTGATGGAACAGGTATAAATGGATACAGAGTGTTCCTGGGTCTGTTCCAGAATCCTGCTCTGAGATGATCTCCTGTCGAGGACACTCCTGCCTTTCAGGTGTTTTCCCTTACCCAATGTTCACTCCCCTCTTGTTTTAACTGTTGCTGGAGGTGGTTCCTTAAGGTCTTGTCTGTCACAGTGTTCAGCTGTAAGCATGTGGTTTTGTTCCTTGTCCTGATTTAATCCCCTGTGCACTGGTGGTGCTCCTGTGTTGTTTCCATCTGTCCTGTGTGCTGCACATCACGTGGTCACTGCGAGCATGACAGGAATGGGGAAAAATTCCCATGTGTGTGCTGAGCCCAGGATGCATGTGATGGTCCTTTGGTCCTGTTGCTCTCAGGAGTGGGTTCAAGGCACTCCTGAAGCGTTCCTGTGGTGTGAGTGGATGAGGGAGCAGGGAAGCTGTGCGTGCTTGGACATCGGGATGTTCACCTGGCACAAAGCACTGCTGGGCTGCTCTGACCTGTGCTCCAGGCTGGCCACGAGAACCTCAAGCACTCCTTCCCTTTGATCTGTGTGATGAGGACAGAGGTGACAGCTGCATCCAGCAAAGGTAGAAATCCCTGTCTGAATTTGGCATTTGGGCTGCCCCCTGACATGGTGGGCTTGGCAGAGGCATCCCTGTGCAGCAGCCCTGTGAAGGGGAGGTTTGTTGGCACCCCCAGAGCTGGCTGTGGCAAACACACAAAAGCCCAGCCAAAGGCCACAAAAGCTTAAAGTGCCTTCTTTAGCCGTGGTCCACCAGCCCCTGGGCTGGTACAGGCAGCTCTGGGGAGTCATCAGGGATTTTTAGCTCCAGCTTTTTATCTTTGGTTACATGTGCAGGAGGGGATGGCAGTATACAAGCTCTGAGGAGTTTCAGTGGATGAGTCAGGATGGACTTCTCTTCAGGAGAAGTCTCAGGGGGCTTACTGTACTGAATTTAGTGTGGTTCCTCATCTCTGCCATTCCACCTACCCTTCCTGCAGTCACAGTTGCACTTGTAACTAACATTGATGTTATAATTGAAGCCAAGCAATTTGGTGTAATCAGATTTTATTTTTACCATGCAGGCTAACAATAAAATGTGCTGCCCCACTGGAGAGCTGAAACATTAACAATAACTGTGCTAAGTAAAGCAGAGCTGATGTGAAACAGAGGGGAAGGCTGTTTGTGATGCTGGCATCAGGAATCCTGTGTGCCTGCCATCCCTCTTGTGCAGGGACCTCAATAGCAGGGGATGGGGAATTCTGGAGGATCTTTCCTGACACATTTTTGGACAGTGGCTTCCCAGATGATGTTCTAAGTGCTAGAGCTCACTGGGGGAGCAGAGCTGGGCTGGGACAGGGCTGTTTGTGCGGGAGGGACACAGTGAGGAGTCATTGGGGGAGTGTGGGGAGCAAGAATCTGGTGAGTGCCCCTGGGGAGCATCAGCACGCCCAACACACTGGAGACAAAGGTCTCCTCCTCTGCCCTGGCACCATCCGCTAACCTGACAGCTCTGGCTAACTGGCCTGCTGGGTGCAAGGGGCTTGTGCCTTATAATTTTAAGGAGGTTTAACACTTGCAGCCCAATTCTGAGGCTCAAACTGCCAGGAGAGAAAGTTGGAAGAGGCCAGTTTTTTCAACAGGTTTTTCTCTGAGCTCTATTTGGTTTTGGAAGGGGGAGGGAAAGGTGTAGCAGCTGACAGCATACAAGTGAAGCAGACACAAAGCATCTAGGCAAGGTGCAGTGATGCAGAAGGAAACATCATCTGGACTGTGAAGCCCTGAAAAGTCAAACCCATCAGATCTCTGCTTCGGTGGTCACTGGGAGGGCACTGGGTCAGGGCAGGGTGTTCCCCTGTCACGTACCTGGTTCTGCACAGGACAAGCTTTGGCTTTGTCCCTTTTTGGACAGAGATTCTAAACAATAACTAAACCTTTTTTCCTTGGGGCAGAGCTGCCTGCTGAACGCAAGGCTCTGGGGTGCTGCGCTAATGGCTTAACCATGCTATTTCTCTGCTCTGACCTTGAAAAGAAGAGGTAAAATTGGCAATTATTCTGTCTTGGCGTTTATAGAGCACTTAAAACCCACCAGAGCCCGAGCCAGTGTGCGGATTGAGGACAGCAGTGAGGTCACTGGGAGAGAAGTGAAATCTGCCCGTGGTTTTGTGATGACGCAGAACCCAGCTGAGCTGGGACAGGCTACACATAAGCATCAAACATTTCAGAGAAACCAAAGCATCTTCCAGCCTTTTCTTTTGATCTAAAAATACATGTAAGCTGTTCGACATCTTCAGGCAATCTTAAGTTGCTGGTGAGTTCAGGGAATCTGTATTTCCTTCCTAGGGGAGTTCTAGCATTGGCTGGAATAACTTCTGTCATCCATGATTTCCATTGCTCTATTGGCTTTATTTATGTCACATTGGCTGCAGTTGTCAATATGAACATTTCTGCTATTCCAACCGGAATAAAGTCTTTTGTATACTCAGCCCAAAGTGCTGGCTCTGGGGAATGTTCCTGAAAATGCATACGCAGGCATGTGCTCCAGGCAGAGGCAGCTGGGATTTCATCAGCTGGTGGTGGCAGGGCCAAGGGGATGTGATAGATGGCTTCTCCTGGAGCTCCCCCATGGTACAGAGGGGCAGGAGCAGGGCATCATCAGAAATCATCTTCTCTGCAGCTCTGAAACTCCGCTTCCCCTTCGCCTTTGATGTGCTTCCTCTTATCTCTTTCTCTCTTGGCTCAATTTGGGAGTAGCTCAGAGGATGTCTAGATCTAATTTTAGATGAAACTTTCTGGCCTGAGATTTCACATGTTTGGTCTCCACAGGGAAGCGCAGCTCCCCGTGAGAGCTGGCATGACCTGTATGGTGGGCGGCCCAGGGAATTGGTGCTGCTGCATGCCAGTGCTTTTTAATTCTCATTTGCTTGCTTGAATCCAGCCCAAGGAGCTTTTGATGCCAGCCTTTGATAGTTAGCAGGGCTCAGTGAGCAGAGGGTTGGCTAGCAGAGCAGTGTTTCCTTCCCAAAGACCCCAGGGCCAGAGCGCTAATTCAACATCGCTTCTTGGCAGCAATTTAGGGACTAAGGTGAAAATTTCTTCCTCCTTAATAAATGTAGTTCCAGGTCAGGAAACAAGGCTTTCGTAGCAGCATGCTGTGAGTTAAATGATGTGTTACTGCTCTCTGCTGTCTCTTGGCTGTGGAGGAAGAGATCTCTGAGGTTTCCCTGGAGTTTAGCAGTAGAGATGTGTGCTGGGGACTTGATGTCTTACCTACATCTAAGAATGCTGCGTGCTGACCCTGGCCCTCCCACCAGTGCAGTGCATGACATCAACCAGCATTTTTAACTGAGATGTTTGGAAGGACTGCTGGTCTGATTTGGGGTAGGAAAACTTGCCATTCTAGGGGAAGACATGGCATGTTAAGAAAAGGCATCCCCAAACTCGGCATTGTCTAATGAAAACACACAGAAGCATACCAGGCACCACAAAATTATCGGCTGCGTTTCTGGTCTGAGCCCTGATGTTGAATCAGAAGAGAGTCTTCTACCTCTGTGTGTGTGTAGTGAAGTGGAGGATCTCTTAGGAGTTCAGAAGAGACTAAGCATGGTGCAGCTACTGAAATGAGTGGCAGTGGTGCCCTGAATTTCAGTGGGAATGGAGTTAGGCACCACTCAACACTACTGGAAGTGCTTTTCCTGGCTGGGTCATATTAGTCCTGAATCTGCCACTGAATAACAGCAAAACCCCACAAGTGAGGAGGAGAAGGCAGATACAGGATATGCAGATGTAATTTAATTTTTAGAAAGGAAAAAAATCACCACTGGAAGTTACAGGAGTGTTACATATTTATGGCAGTCAGCCAGATATGCATGTTTGTGCTTGAGCAACTTGCTGTTTGTATGTCTCATGCAGTTCTTGCATCCTAATGGAAAACTTTGGGTTTGACTCATTTGGTTAGTAAAATTCCCTAACAAGGGCTTTTTATCTGATTGAATAAGCACACGATGCTGGTGTGGAAGTAGACAGAAGTTTAATGTCCATCCCTGTTATTTTTAATCCTCAAACAGTTTTTTTTAATACAAATTAGTCCCGTTGTGGTATCCTCTTATATGCAGGGGAGAAAAAAATGGCCTGTGCTAAGATGAAAATTTCTCAGCAGCTTGCTGGAGACTTTGCTGGCTGCTGTGGAAAGAGAATTTCCCCCAAATGGTGTCCAGTCACAAGATGTCTTCATCATGGACAGCATTTTAAGGTCAGCTGTCTGCAGCTGCCCTCTTGCTAAAAAGGTAACAGATGTCTACAGGTGAAGCACAGCCTTTGCATTTGTTAATTTTAATTCCCCAAGCAAAAGATGTGCTTTCTTTGCCATTAGCGTGGTTATAATTCATGTCTGAGGAAATTACTGCCTCCTGTATCCATGGGATCTTGCCTCCTGATCCTTGAACTGCTGGAGATGTGGTGTGTGTTTGTAAAAATGTGTAAGCCTTTGCTGAATGTAACTTCAGGCTGGGCCTGGGAACGTGTCAGACTTTGTAGGCTAAAGAATGTTGGGAATGTTGTGACCCAGCAGTGGGACGTCCGTCAGAACAGAATGCTGTGTTCTTCTGAAGCTGTCCCCAAAAAGGTGGCAGTAGAAGACCTAAGGTTTTTCCAAAGTAGCAGCTGGAAGCTGAAGACACCGCTGAAGGAGCAGCTCCCTGAGCACATACAGAATAACTCTGTGTGTTGGTTGTGAGCAGGGTTTTGCATCAGGGGCTTGGCAGGAGGGGACAGCAGCCAACACAGGAGTAAATGGGGCTGGTGTGCTCAGAAGAAGACATAAAACCAAGGCCCTGACCCTTGGTGGCTATCCTGACCTGAGGTCTGTCACCTTCCTGGTCAGAGCAAGTGTAATAACCACTCTGGGACAGCCTCCAGTAATTACTTGCCTTGGTAATTACTTTTCACATGCTCTCTGTGCAAAATGCCACATCTTGAAGTCCACACCACTTGAAGTGTGCAGGCAGTGCTAGTGCAGCAGTAACTGGGCTGTGTTGTCCTTTTTTTCTTTTTTAATTCTTTTTTTCTTCTTTTGTCTCCTCTGCATAGCAGCTCCCCTTAGCCCTGTTAGAAGAAAGTATGGGGCTGGGTGAGCCACTGCTTTGACCTCACAAGGCCTGTCATCTGTCTTGTTGGAAGGGGTGAGCACTTCTTCCCAGGTGTTTTCCCCCATTGTTGGTATTAGAGAGACATTGGTGGTCTGGGAGTTTCTGCCCTGCTTGCTGGTACTTGATGTAACACACCCCAGTGTACATCAGCTGGCTGATGTAAGATGTGTCATCACTTCACTTAAAATCAAGTCTTCATCAGGGCCAGAAAAAAAGCTCTTTCGTGCTGTAACGTGCAGAAGAGCTCAAAGTTTCACAGAAGTTGCCCAGTCCCAGAATGTGTTTGGAAAATAGGGCCGTGTTGGAGTCTGTGTTTGGAACACCTCACAGAGACCAAACTGAGAGGATGATGGCTCTCCAGGCCTGTGCCAGGCTCAGAGTAGTCACCTTGCTGTGGCTGAATGCTGTGTTCAAATCCCTGTGAAGGGCCTGGGAGCCACGTGGGAGAGAGATGCCAGCAGTGGGACTGGCAAGGGCTGCTTCCCCTCCCTGCTCCCGGCCCTGCTGTCCCTCCTCTCCGTGCCACCCGTGCACAGGGATCGCAGCCACTGCGTGTGAGTTGGTGCCAGGCTCCCTGTGCTGCACCCCGTGGGAACAGCTGTGTGACATCATTCTGAGTTTTAGAGATGGCTTGTGCGGTGACAGCAGTGCCATTGTGAATGTGCAAGTTGATTTTGTTTCACTGCTCCTATTTTCCTGTCTGATGTGTTGTCCCTCTGAGATAATTGTGATTTGCTCCATCTAACTGGGTTGTGTTTGACATTGGTAACGTGTGGATAGTTGCTATCCTGCTGTGTCTCCTCTTGTCATCTGTGCTGAACAAGGATGTCCAGTCATCTCCTCACTTTCTGGAGCCAGCATTGTCTGTTCAGATATGCAGAGAGAACTCAGTGCTTGTTGAGCATCTCGTTTTGGTTGATTTGGTATTTTTAATAACGAGATAAAAGTCAAAATCAATCTGTAGTGTGCTGGATTCACAAACAATAAATACATATCTTTCTAACGTGGTCCCAGGTTTCAGAAACAGAATAAGTTCTAATTTTGATATTCAGCATAAAACATAATTGAAATTTTCAGGGAGTGAGATCTGCTCCAATATAAGCAACCAGTTAAAGCAGAGTATGATTTCCCGATGCCTGTGAAGTAGATACAGACTGTGGCAACATCTCCCCATCTCTTCATCAAGATGCCAGTTCCCTGGACACTGAGATTTTCAGATGAGCTTGGCTCCGGGCTTAGTAAAGCTTTTCTGGAAATCCACCTATGGGCACAATTAGTTCTTCTGAAAAAAGGTGGCTCAAATGTTTTATGTCGTTGATTTACCATCCATTTTGAAATGATTTGCCTGGTATGGTTTTCATTGCTTCTGTCTGGCAGTGAGATGATACCTCTGTGCCTGCTGTTCAAAATCACACTGATGTCTTGCTGCCTTATCATATGGCCCACTGGGAATATGGTATGAACTCTTGTTGATCTGCCTTTCAGGCTCCTGCTTCCCCAAGCTTCTCATCCTCATCACAGATCCCTGTCTCTAATTACTGCTCCCCAAACTACACTACTTTGCTTTTGTCTTTACTTTGAGCCCTACTTTCCCTGTTTCTGCATGGATCCTTCTGTGTTTTCTTAGCTCTCTCACTGCTGCTCCAAATATAGCATCATCCACTGCTGTAATTAGTATGCTGTTTGCCTTTGTTTCAGGTCATTAATAAGAATGTTGAATAAAAATCTTCTGCCTATTGATTCTGGCATGTTCCCATAAATAGCATCTGTGCACAGGCACAGTGTATTGGAAGCCTAGCAACCCGCCAGCTCCCTGCTTCCACATTACTTTAACCTCATGTGTCTTTCCCTTGCATCCTCTCCCCGTCCCTGTGCACTGGGTCTCTCCTTTGTCCTTTTGCACAGGTTTTCCTGCTGTTTTCTCTCCCATCTCTTCCTCTTTGTTCCCCCTTTTAAATGTTTCTGCCACTGCTCCGGTTCTGAATCAGTTTGCTTGTGCTGTGCTCTATTGAGTGAGCTCCTGGTTGGAAATGCTCCTGTCAAACCTTAGCAGAACGTGCAGAGGACACATATGGCTATTTTACCAGTTTGCTCATTAGCAATCCCACTATGTTTGAAAGAAGTACAACATTAATTGTTAGGATTCCAGGTTGTTAATTGGTATTTTTCTTGTGGTTTTATCCCCCCCCCCCTTTTTCTGCACTAAATATTATTTACTCTCTTACCTAGGAGACCTGTTTAGCTGCAGGTATAAGAGAGTGTTTTCAGTATCAGGAGGAATTGCTGTTAACTGGCTGCTTTGCTCCACACTGTAATCCTTCTGTGTTTCATTGACATGTTCACCCCCTAGACACACTCCCATCCCCAAAAATGAGACAGGTAGGCAAGTAGTGGCTTTCTTCTCATACAGTTACTGTAGCTGTGCATGATCAATGTAAAATCAAATGATTGGTAGTCTGATTTTTGGTTTGAGATCCTAATTTATTCTGCAAAGGAGGGGTTGAGATCTATTCCTTACATGGCAAATATTTGTCATCCCGGCTATTTATACATTGGGAATTAGCGGTCAAGTATTATTTTTAGGCACCCTAATTGCAGTCAGTAGCACAAAACTTGCTGTCACCGAGCAATGCATTTGTCTGGCAGGATTGTTTCTGCTCTGACACTGAACCTCCTGAGTAATTTTGTTTGTTTGTTTCTGGGGATGTTTCAGCCCTCGGGATTTATATTAGGAAGATTCCCGCTCTTATGATGCCTCCTCTGCAAAGCCAGAAAATAGGCATGTTGCGTGGGCATAAACCCCAGCTGTTTGCTTGATCACTTGAGCACTGCAGGAGTGGGCTGGGGCTGGCAAGTCCCTGGGGAGCTGGAAAGGGCCAGAGAGGGTTGTCCCAAATTGTGTTCAGTGCAGATATTCTGTGTGGTCTGTTATCTACCATGCAGCCTCCTTCTTACACTGGACAGAGAAGGAAAGTGAGATCAACTCTAAAGCTGCATATCTCACGTTCTACCCATTTATATTTCATTCTCATTTTAAGCAATCATTCATGATTAAGATGGATGGATGGATGGATGGATGGATGGATGGATGGATGGATGGATGGATGGATGGGTGGGTGGATGCCCTTGAGAAGCACTTGGTCAATTAAATGATCTGTTGCTTTGAAGTGGGAGAAAAACCCCAGTTGTGCTTTAAGGAAGCAAAGAAGCTGCTGAAGATGGGAGAGTTCAGCCCGTGACTAGCAGGAAGTTAACCAGTCATAAAGCCCACAGAAAATATGTTCTTGTAATGATTCAGGACTCTAACCTTAATATTTTTATGTTGGTTTGATAATATCAGTATTCTGTGTGTCACAGATCTGTTCCCACAATTACAGTCATTTGAGTGATTTGGAAAGCTTTATTTAGTGATGTTTCTGCACTGCTCAACACAGAAAATAGCAAGATAGGTTTTCCCTAATTTCATAGAAGTCCAAACCCTTGCTCTAACAAGGCATATGCAAGAACTGCAAGACTGCAGTGGAGTTGTGGTATCAGCATTTTTACTGATCTGAGAGTAATCTGTAAATTCAGCAAAATCTGTAGATAATGTGCAGAGAGAATGCTTGATTTTAGTTCATTTCTGCACGTCCCTTCAGGTGAGTAGAAATTTTAATTTCATTATAGACTTCAGTGCACTGGGCATAACTGCACAAATGAGCCTTTTCTGGGAGTATCATGAGCACTCAGCCTGCTGAATATCAGAGTTGTCTCTTCAGTGATGGCAAAAGCCAAAGCAGGTCTTAGAGGGGCACCATCTTTACTGGGACCATTCTGACTCCAGCTGCCTGCTGCACCTTTTGAGAAAGGCTTTGGTTTGCTGTACAGGGGATGACAGGGATTTTGGCCATGGACATAATGGGAGGCAGTTTGGGTAAATCTGTTTTTGATGGATCTGCCACTGGAGTGGAAAAAGTCAATTTGCTTCTTCCGTCTGCAGGGGTGACAATCAACATGAAATATGGTTGCTGTTATTTTCCCAAGCATCTTTCCATTATATTTTCTCTCAGATGCTGCAATTTCAAGCAGTGTGAGCTGGGAGTTGATAGAGGGACACAGTAGACACACACCTACGTATACATTTGTTTTCTTCTTGCAAAGACAAATGTTTTACGTCACGTACTGAGAAAAGCAGACTGTGAATTCCTGTCTAGCCACTGACGGTCTGACAGGGTTCCCTGTTCTGCTGGACAGACTCTTGTGGAGACACAAGTAGAAAACCCCATTTTGGGATCATATTTTCCCTGCTTGTTCTGGTAACTCTGTTCAGGTATTTGAAATAGGCTGTTTTAACCAAAACATGTCTCTGTGTGTAGGGTGGCAGGGAGCCCTGGCTAAGCAGCACATTCCTGCAGATGGTGTAAATTAGTTTGAAGCTGTCCTGTAATATTCTTTGATGTTTGAATCTGCTCTTGTTTTAATTTTACACTCACAGAGGGAGCCTGTCCTCTTTGGGCACAGGGTCTGTGAGGCAGAGGTGGGCTGAGAACCTCACCTCCTGTCTGCCCAGCCGCGTCTCCTGAGTGACCCTGCAGGCATCAGCAGGCTGGGCAAGGAGCAGCTCCGCACCAAAGAGAGCACAGAAGATGTCAGTCGGCCCCGTGGCACACCCTGTGTTTTGTGTTTGTGTCTTCCAGCGTATTTCTGTTTCCTGCTGACAGCTCTGGGCGTGACAGCTGGCGCGCATCGCCTGTGGAGCCACCGTTCCTACAAAGCCAAGCTGCCTTTGAGGATCTTTCTGGCTGCAGCTAACTCCATGGCTTTCCAGGTGGGCTGGTGCTACTTGTTCAGATTCTTGGCCTCCAGGCAGCTCTCTCTGCTGCACGGGGATCCCCTCAGCTTAGAGACGGCAAAAGAAAGAAAAAAAGAAAAAGCTGGCAGAAAGACAGAAAGACATTAATTTGCTGTAACACATTCTGCTGCCTTGGGGGATGCAGAGCCCCTCTCACTACCCACATAACAATATGCACTAGACAGACCAGGAGCAATAATTACTTAAGGACCAAGATTCCACTGACCAGGTCAGAGGCTCAGCACCCCAGTGGCTGATCTGTGGCACAGTCAGGCCCCACACTTCACAGGACAACGTGGAGACTTTTATAAGGGCCAACCTGATGCAAATGTGTCTGTGTAACCAAGAGCCTGTTCATCCAGGCAGTTGGAGACTTTGTGCCCAGAAAGGAGAGCAGGCATCCTTTCACAATCTTAATTTATCTCTCACAATTTTTTATGCAGCGTTTTTCACCAGCCAAATTCAAATACATTTGTGAAGAAGTGTGTTACTAGCTCTGTACTTACTGCTTGGCAGTCTTCGACCACAGAAACATTTGTGTAACACCCAGCTGGTTGTAGGAGTTAGCCCTGAACCAGCATCTTCTCAGTGTGAATTTGGTTCCTCCTCTGGCTGGTAAGAATAGGGATAGGAACCTGCACTAAAATTAAACTTACCTGGACTAAAATTAAACTTACTGAGCTTGGCTGCCATAACCCCTTGTGGCACCAAGTACCACGTATGTGTTGTGCCCTGAGTTTTCATCTTTTTCCTTTCAATCTGCTTGGTTGACTTTTTGTTCATGTACTTTGACAGGGAATGAAAAGAGTCCCTTTATCTACTTCTATACTGCTCATTTACCATCTTTGATTTTTTCTTTTTTGAGGTGGAAAGAATTAGTTAGCTCCTCCACACATTACAAAGAGCACAATGCTTTTGCTTGGAAATGGAAATGTGTCCATTTTGACTATAACCTTTCTTTATTCTGAACCGTTTCCCATCAGCTGCTTGGTTCCTTGCAGAGCTTTACAAGCCCTTTGCTCAGTGTGTTAAACAACTGTATTGACTTCTGAGAAGCCCCTGGTACTGTCTCCCTGTTCCACAGCTGATCTCGTCTTTCACAAGTAATTTAAATGAATGTGTGGAGCTGTTTGCAGTGAGCCTGCACACAGGGATTTCATTGCATTCTGCTCCCCTGTTGCTAGGGATTTTGCTCTCAGCTGCATTGGCCTCATTGCTGCTTTTGTCTGAGGACAGAGTGTGGTTCTGAGGCAGGGAAGTACTTCAAAGCAGCTTCAAGCCACCTTTGTGCCCTTCATATCAGAAATAAGATGAAAGGCCAAATCGCCCACTCTTAAGTTCGAAGTAGCCTGAAGCCTGCTCCTAATTACCATGACATCCATTGCCTGTAAGGGCGTTTGCACCAACACAAACAGACAGTGAGTGATGAGTTTTCAGGTTCATCTCCTTCACGTTGGCTGTGGGAGGAAGAGGTGGCATTGGAGACGTGTACAGCATCCCTGGATGTTAAATAAGGAGGAAATATTCAGAATTCTTGAAGGGCAGGGGAAAGAAACTCTGCTGTAGAGTTTTAACTTGACACTGCCTGGGCTATGACATGCTGTCCTCCTCTGGAATACCATCAGATGCAGCCACTTCTGCTGTGTTGCCTCGTGGATTTTTTTATGATTGGAGCATGCTGAGCTGTGTTTCTTCTCTCCATCTAGAATGAAGCTCTCGCAATTTTGAAAGACTGTGCTTCTTGCTGTCACTTGTCTGTTTCAGACATAGGTAATACCTGGCTTATTGATCTCTTAGTATTTTAAGTTCCAGCACCTCAGCTGGGCTGTGCTGGTCTCATCTCCGTGGCACAATCGGTGTTTGTGCTGGGTGCACTTGTACATGGCAGGAGTGGCAGTGTGGCACTCACACAGAGACTGTCACACAGCCCAGGCTATTGGCACCTTTCAGTCTGCAGGTTTACTGAGGGGCCTGCTAATGAAACCTCATGTCTGCATCACTGTCACAGCATGATGCTGTTGCTCTCTGCTTTGGAAGGGATTTCACCTCTGTGTTTACCCGAAACTTGATCAAAAGTGATATGTTCCTGAAAAATGGTTGCTATTAATACACTCAGAGTATATTTACCCATGCTGTGCTCCAGTTCTTGGTGTATTTGTTGTCAACAGTTCTGGCCTCCGGCCTTTATTTCCTCTTAGCCTTTGTGTTTTTTAATTAGATGCAATTCAGTTGTTTCACAGCTTCCTAACCCTTTCATCTGGGGAATCACTTTTTTTTTGCCAGCCCTGCAGGCATTTGCTGTGGCATGAAAAGTCAAGTTAATTTCTCCCAGTATCATTGCTTTTCCTGGTTATCTGCTGTCCCACAAACAACTTTGTCAAGTGCTCTTGTGACAAACTGATCAACAGTCTCACTTGAAAAATTATTTCTGGTTAGGAAAGAGGACCTTTTCTAAGAGTGCTTCTTGCATAACCCTGTTTTATTTTTAAATTACTTAATGTTGACATTTTCCAGTCATATGGATATTCCCACTGAAGCCGCTTGAAGCAGTGTAGAGGTTTTCATTCCTTTTGATTTCTCTGTAGGAAGGTAGAGGTCTGCCCTTGTTCTCACTGAGGACTTGGGTGAATCCCTTTGCTTTTTTGCAGTTTACTTTGTTTTCTCATGCAGTGGGATAGTTAAGGTGCAACGCACTGGAGCACTGGCAAGGGGCTGATCTTTGCTGCCTCCTCTCTATGGCTCAGATGAGTCAGTGCTGCAGGAAAATGTCCCCCTCATCCCCAGCCCACTCCCGGCATCACTGTGTTCACTGCATGGCACCAGTAAAGGGCTGAGCACTACTGAATGCAGTGGAGCTGAGATCTTTCCAGGGCTCCTGTTCCTCACTTGTCCCTTGTGTGCTCTTGCAGGCAGAGAGCATTTTTGCAAAGCTGAAATTGGACATGGAGCCATTTGAGCCAGATTCTCTAGCTGCTCTTTGCAGTTGTTCCCAGAGTTCCCTCAGTACTTTCTCTCAAACACTGGTAGCTGAAAGAAAGAGCAATGATTTCTGCAATGCTGTCAGCACAGGGCTTTTGCCTCATTAAATATAGGTACACACAGTTTCATTATCCTGTGCTGGCTGTGTCCTGTGGTATATTCAGTGCCCAGATGGGTGGTGTCCTGCTCTTACTTCAGAGACACTGAAAATGGTTTGCTCAGTTCTGCTGGGAGCAATGCTGCTGTGGTTGGTGCTTGTGGGTGCTGTTCCTAAAAGTAACCCAAGCCTTTCCTTCCTTGGGTACCACCCTGACTGTGCAGAGATGGAAATAGCACCCTCTGCTAAGAACTCCCTGATTAAAGTTCACGCTCCTGTGGATCTGGGCATTAGCTGACATTTCCATGTTTTGGTGCTGTTGTTGCCCAATTCAATTCATAGATGAGTGTGTGGCCTGAGGTTGGCAAGTGCTGAATGTGCTTACAGTGCCCTGCACTAGCAGCTCAGCACCACTGCAAAAGCCACCAGTTTAGTCCAGTGCATCCAGCCAGGGCATCCTGCAGAGCAAACTGGGAGGCTGAAATCCCTTTGGCTGGGTGAACTCAGAAAGTCTCTCTTTAGTCACTCTCTCAAGTGTGAAACTGTGTGGAAGGAAACCATTCCTTCCTCCCTGCAATCCATATGATTCCATTTGCAGCCATAAGGCATTTCAGTGTCGTGTTGTTCACTACAGTAGTTGTGGTGATCCACAAGCTCTGTCCCATTTTCAGCGCTGTGTTTGTGCCTGGAGGGCACCAGCTGCAACCAGCTGAGAAAGAGGATGCCAGAATGGAGAGCCTCTGCACAGTAGGCCCCTGAAAATAAATATACAAGATTCCCTATAGCATGGTCCTAAAATAACAATGTGAACATGTATGTGCTCCATCCCTGGAGCCCATCATCGGACACCCTGGGCTGACTGGTGATGGTAACTCAAACAGGGAGGACACAGGACCGGGGCAGACTGATGATGGTAACTCCCAAGAGGCTCTAACAGCCATTTCCAGCCCTGAGATTTGTCCAGTGTGTGTCACCTGTTCCCAGAGCAGGTCCCATTCTGTGTGAGGACTGACAGAAGCGGTGTGATGGGCTGGCTGGTTGCAGAGCTGGGGGTTTAGCCAACAGCCTCTTTTGAGGAGCGTCAGAGAGGGGCTCGTTGCTGTCGCTGTGTGTGGGAGGACTGGGGGTTGCAGTGCCTGGCCCCTCTCCTCTCACCCCGCCGTGTTTTCTGTGCAGAACGACATCTACGAGTGGAGCCGAGACCACCGCGTGCACCACAAGTACTCGGAGACGGACGCGGACCCGCACAACGCCCGCCGGGGCTTCTTCTTCTCCCACATCGGCTGGCTCTTCGTGCGCAAGCACCGCGACGTCATCGAGAAGGGCAGGAAACTGGATTTCACCGACCTGCTGGATGACCCCGTCGTCAGGTTCCAAAGAAAGTAAGGGCGAGCGCTAGGTCCTGCTGTGAGGCGGGGGTGGAGAGATCCTTCCACCTGCTGGTCTGGTTGTGGCTCATTCCCTACTTTCGTCTTTCCCTCTTCTTCCCTGAGATATCCCTGCCAGCTTGACTGCAGATGCTGGGATGCCTTCCCTCTGGCCCCCACTATTCCCATGTGGCTGTCTGTCCTCACAGGCTCTGTGGCACAAGCAGTGAGGCGTGTCCTTGTCCCTCTGCTTTCCCAAAAAGCCAGGGCTGGGTATGGAAACAGCTGTGGCAGAAGTTGCTCGGATCTTCCTGGCCTTCTTCTTTGATCACAGGAGCAAACTCTGCAGTCACTAATTGCCTTAACACAGAAGTGCACATTTCACTTTGCAAAGTCATCTTTGGCACCCCTGGGCCAGTGTGGGCCAAGTGCCTCCTCTCCCAGGACTGCCATCCTACACAGGATTAATTATCTCCCTTGGGAATTAGCACAGTCCTAGTTTGGTTTACTACACACTCTGTGAGAGCTGGGAATTGAGTAACATCATTTGTGCTCTGAGTACCTGTGTTTTACAGCACTGAAGACTTTTCTGCTTGCAAGCATTTCATCCAGGCACTTTGGAAAATTGCTTAAGGCCATTTCTGTGTATTTTCTCGGTGAGGGGAGCAGTCAGTCGAGTCTAAAAATCAGGGTTTTTTTCTGCGAGTGCACAGATTTCTCTAATGCAAAAAATTACCATTGTAATGGAAATCTTCCAGGAGTGAGGAATACTTCCCTCCACGTATGGTTGCTGTTACTGGTTCCTCAATTGGCAGTGCCTGTTTGCAACAGCTCCCTTGCAGTTTGGTGCAGCTCTTCTTGGTTATTATGTGTTCCAAGACAACAACATCCCATGAGGAGCAGGCTCTACTTCTCTTTGGTCTTGCTGCAAAGATTGTGTAGTGAAGAAGTATGTTTTCTGTAAGAAAGCTGTCTTAGCAAATGTCTTTGCTCTGGATTTGGATTTAGGACTTTGTCCCTTATCTAGAAATCAGAATTTGGGTTTCTCCTTTCTGCAAGGTTGCAGTGTTGTGGGTTTTTTGACAGCGTGGAAAAACTAGCAGGTCAGATCAGTAAGAATGATAATAAATCCTTCTTGTCACATTTTGTTTTAAGGCCAAATTGTTAGCTTTGCTGAATTTAGTGGTGCTGCTGAGTTGTGGCCGAGGCACCACTCGGTCAGTTTAAAACCACATCACTTCAGCTGAAATCACAGTACTGCTCCAGGCACGACTGACAGCAAAACCTGCCCTCTGTGAATAACGGAGCAATAATCCTGCAAGTGATGTGAGAGAGGAGCTCACAGGTGAAGTGTCTCCATGACAGAGTTTTCATGTGGTGAAAGCAGCGCTGTTCCCCAGGTGTGTGTCGAGGCATTGGTTCCCCTGCACTCCAGGTAAGGAGGTTTCCCACTCCAGGGTGGATGTTTCAGTCAAGGGGAGACAATGTACTCAGATGCTTGTTCAGATGGGAGATTTCATGTCTTCATCAAAGACTTAAGTCTGGGCTTCTTGCATCTCACAGAATAGTTTTAATTGGTGCCTGATAAGCTGTTTTCATATTTTATTCTATTTCCCCAGAGTGGTAGAGGCTTTGAAGTTTGAAGGAGTTTTCTGGACTGGAAAGTACTTTTCTCCTTCAGCTCTACTTAAACCCTGGCCTTGAATTGATGAGGTTTGCAAACCTTATCAGAAGTCAGTCATATGAGTGGGAAATTATTTGTTCTATTTGGTGGAGCAAAGAAAGGGAACTTGTTTCCTTGGAGGGCCTTAGCTCAGGTAAGTGAGGATAGAGGTTTATGAGAGAGCTGAGGAATGTTCTCTTTTCACCATGGCTGACATTGCTGTAAAGGTGCAGATCTCCTTCTGGAGCTCATCATGTGAGGCACAACCTCCAAACAACAACAAAATATATCAAGCAAAGAACTTGCAAGGCAAGAGGTTGATTTATTTCATGTACAAGATCATCAAAACTAACTCACGTTTTGAGATGAGAACTGTGTTCATGAAAACTTCTTTCCTTTCAAAATACTGCAAATAGTAACATTTTTCTAATCCTCTGTGGGTTTTAATTGAAAACAGTTTGTTTTTGTCAAGCAAAAATGTCAGTTCTTCCTATCCGAAAAACTTCCAGCAAACGCAGAGTTTTAATAACTGTTTAATAAATCCAAACTCTGTTTTTCCTCATCCCTTCCAGAAAACTCAACAAATGCAGGGGTCTATTTTAAACCTGTCCTAGGGGCACCAACAAGGCTGGTCTCACTTTGCATTCCCTTTTTTTTTCCCCCTTCTCGCCCCGCAACGCCCGCAGGTATTACAAGAGCTCCGTTGTGCTGATGTGCTTTGTGATCCCCACCGTCGTGCCGTGGTACCTGTGGGGCGAGAGCCTGTGGAACGCCTACTTCCTGGCCTCCATCCTGCGGTACACCATCTCCCTGAACGTCACCTGGCTGGTCAACAGCGCCGCCCACATGTACGGCAACCGCCCCTACGACAAGAACATCAACCCCAGGCAGAACACCCTGGTCACCCTGGGAGCCATCGGTGAGCGCTGCCATGATGCCTTAAATGGCTACCTGGAGACAGAGACTGGACAGGAATAAAGGAATAAAGGAGATATTTATTTGAGAGGCCTTCAGAGGTACACTCTGGGCTCCAGAGGGTCCTGCCTCAGTGGATCCCAAAATGGACAATGATAGCTCACGAGTCCTTCACACTTTTATATCAGCATCAATTCCCCAACCAGAACCCAGCCAATGATGGAATTTCCCCAAGCTTGCCCCCCTCTCCCCAAGATGAAGGTTTACAGTTTTTTGGCCTAGAACAGTCTGGGTGTCCTTGGAGAGCAAGCTGGAGAGGCTTTGCTCTGTCTATCTTAGCATAAGAGAACAGCACTTAACAAGCTACAGGAAACTTCAGAGATACACTACCAGTACAGGATTTGAAAAATATAAAAGTTAAAACCTAAGGCATCAGCTGCAGCCCTGGGTTTGCACTCTGCAAGCTCACGCTCATGTCCCAGCCTGCTCCACCCTGGCTGGGACTCCGGGTGCCTGCAGCTGGATGCTGTTTGGAACCAGGGTTTGGAGGAGGCAGGAGCTTGCACATCCTCGAGGAAGGCACCCTTGGTCTGCTGGTGGTGCCCGCGTTGAAATAACTCCCTGTAGTCTCTGGGAAGGGAGGTGTTGGCACCCAGCAGCAAGCTCTGCTCAGCAGATAATGAAGCAGAAGTGAGTGACCCCTCTTCCTACCCAGCTGGGTGTCTTCCTTCTGGAAGCACTTCTGGTTTTCTTCCCTGAGCATGAGGCGTGGGACATGCCCC
This sequence comes from Erpornis zantholeuca, assembly GCA_013400515.1. Lineage (NCBI taxonomy): Eukaryota > Metazoa > Chordata > Aves > Passeriformes > Timaliidae > Erpornis > Erpornis zantholeuca. The sequence continues at coordinate 87,579 of VZTN01009196.1, read as the reverse complement.
TTCCTGCTGGGGAGGAAAGCCCAGAGCACTGAAATGGAGTCTGGTTTGGCTCTGCCCCAGAGGTCTTGGGTGGAGCATAACCTCCCCTAGATGCAAGACTTGGGAAATGGGTGTTGGAGTGTCCTGCCTGAGTGCACTCCTGTGTTGACAAAAGTGCCAGCCATGTGGTCTTTAAACTCCCTTTGTTTTCCAGGTGAGGGTTTCCACAACTACCACCACACCTTCCCGTTTGACTACTCAGCCAGCGAGCTGGGCCTGAAGTTCAACCCCACCACCTGGTTCATTGACTTCATGTTTTGGCTGGGGTTGGTCACTGACCGCAAGCAGGCCCCGAAGGAGATGATCCAGGCCCGCAAGGAAAGGACTGGAGATGGCAGTGCCTGAGGAGTGACGCTTCGCTGTGCCGGCGCCGCTGTCCGCGTGGCTGGCTGGGTGTGTGCGCAGCCCCCGTGCCTGTGGTGGAGTTACCTCTGGGTAAAGTTGTTTCCTTCTGTTTCAGCTGGGCTGAACTAGTTCCCCAGGAATTGATTCAGCTGCAGCTGCTTTTTTTTTTTTTTTTTCCTTTCCTTACTAGCTGTCTTATGTCCAAACTTAAGACTATTAAGTGTAAAAAATGTTATATATTATTTAATATTGCAGTTAAATGGGAGAGAGATTTGATTTTAGTCACTGTAGTTCATGTCTGAGATTTGTTGTAATTTGCTTGTTCATGGTAAACGTTGGCAGGTTGAAGGAACTAACTGTCCTTTCCAAGTGCAGTTAGGGGAGATTTTTGTTCCTACTGCTGATCCAACAAGCTTTTGAGGTGCATCTTTCGGGGGAATGGGGCAGGGCCCAGTGTGCTGTGTCAGCTGCATACTCGTGGAAAGGACAGTAACACCATTGATGAAATGCAGCATGTCCAAGGGGGAAAATCACCCTCAGTTTCGTTAGATGTTAGTTTGGAAACCTGCTTTCTTCTTTCTGTTAGCCCTGTTAGCCAGCCCAGTGCACTGCTGTCTTTGCTAAATATGAAAACCATTTATTGCTGAGCAGGCTTTTGTGTTGAAGATTAGTCTCTATGCAGGCCAAAATACCAACTGATGCTATACTGAGATGGTTCCTCTGTTGTCACATATACATGGTATTTGTAAATGTATAGAGCTCAACCATGTCTTAAGCCAAATAAAGCTTCAGTTTCAATGTTTGGAGACCTAAGTCGTGCTCTAATCAGTCATGGCCATCGATGCATGCATATTTTAGCTCCTTTTGCACAAGAGGCCTCTTAATTTCTTTTTCTGCCTTTGACTAGTGGGTCTTAGAAAACTGACCTTAATCTAAGTCAGAGCCTGTACTAATATTTCAGCTGCATGCAACATCCATTGGTTTCTGTGCAAAATATAAAGACAGTTATGTAGCTTCTGAATTTTAAGAGTTGCCTTGCTTAACCAAAAAAAA
>VZTN01009196.1:48062-78161 GCA_013400515.1 Erpornis zantholeuca | reverse complement strand
GGGGAGCCCCCGAGCTGCGGGCGGGGCAGGGGCTGCAGCCTGCGGCAGGAGCCGGGACCCCCGCTGCCTGTCCTGGAGCGTCACGGCAGGGAGACACGGGCTGGGTAAGAGGATTAGAGCCGCTTCGCCCAGGGCCTGAGGGACCCAGCTGTGGAAGAGCTCTCCCAGGTCGTGCTTTCAGCATCCCTCTCACCCATGAAGCCCTCTGGGGCATCCATCCCTTGGGCGCTGAGGGATGTGGTGGTGGCAGATCTCGGCCGGGTTGCTGCATAGGGGTCTGTGAAGGAGCTCACCTGGGTTGAGGCTGTGGGGTAGGACAGGTCCAGCCTTCCCCTGATCCTGTCAGGATGTCCTGTCAGGACATGCAGGCTATGTCCAGTTAAATTTCCTGGAGGGAATTTAAGGTGTTGAGAAAGGCCGTTCAGCTGTGCTGTGGTCCCTCAGGGAAGGAAGGGCAAGATCCTCTCTCTAAGTGATAGGAAGGTGCTGGGTGCTGATGTCCCGGGGTGGTGATAGGGTCGCTTGGGCTCTCACTCTTAGCTTTTAATTAGAGCATCGTGCTTGTGCCAGACCTTTGATTCAGAGCCCTTAAGATAGAAATGTTGCAGAAATTATGAGTTAACCTTTCTGCTTTCTCCTCCCCCCCCCCTTTTTTTTTCCCTTTTTAAACAAAGCTACTTGTGAAAGTGACCCTAAGGGTTGTCTGATCAACATTCACACAATCCTCGTGCCGTAGCAATGGACGCATGTATGGTTAATTAAGAATAGCTATTCAGTATGGAGGAGGGCAGTGTGGGAAAGGTGTATCCTGACACTGACTGCCTGCTGTGTCTTGCTCAAACAGATGACAGTGCCTAAAAGAAGGGGACTTGATTCTTGCCCACTTTCTGCCTTTGGGTAACGGGATGAAGACAGGGGACTCCTATTTGCTTGACAAACGTCTTGCTCCTGATTTCACTGCTGAACTGTTAAAAGTCAAATTGTTTTCTTGTGGTTATCCATGCCCAGCTGTCAGCATTTTCTGAACCTGGGTGCTGAAAGTGCAGTTGTTTCATTTCCCATTTTAAGATTCTTTGTGCTGCAGTGTTTGCTTTCCAGATGCAGAGCAGGGATGTGTGCTTGTAAGAACACCAACACATTTTTAGTTGGTTTTTTTCTTGGAAGAAACATCATGTCCATAGTTTCCTCTCTTCCCCCAGCCACTTCCTGAGATTGCAAGATTGTGGTTTGGCCCAACAGAGATGCTTTAAGGTCCCAATCCTGCAGTCCAAGCTGAAAAAATGAGCTGCAATTGCAGGTGAAGTGGGAGCAACGAAGCAGGGAAAGGTCTGTGAGAAAAGTGAAAGATGATCCTCAGCAATATATTGGGAAGGATACACTGGGATAGGGGGTGGTGGCAGGTGAGGAGGCTGCTGCTGCAGTAGAAGGCTTGGACCATGACTCTCGGAGTGCACACTCCTCTGTGTCACTGATTTCAGTGCAACCTCTCAGCGAGCAAATCACTGCCCCTGTTGTCTAAAATAAGAATAATTATGGGGTTTTGCTGTCTCAAGGAGACTTGCAAAGGTCTCCCCTTGCCTTGGGTCCCTGTGGGTTGCAGAAGAGGTCACCTGAGGTTCAGGGATGAGGGCAGGGTGAGAATGAAAAGGAAGAAAAACACATTGGGAACAGGTGGAGAGAGAAGGGCGGCAGAGTGAAAGGGAGGAGAGGAAAAGACTAATGAAGCTTCAAAAACCATTAAAGCAACTGTTAAAAGGGCTATAGGTTACCTTGCATGGGGTTTATGGCACATTTTTAATGCTGAGGTTGCCACTGGATTATCCTGCCTGCAGGGGAGAGGTCTGGGCTGCCTCTCCCATGGGTAGCAAAGGGAAGGGAGCCTGGAGGAAGTGGGCTGATCTGCTGCAGTGGTGGGGAGAGTGCCCAGCATCCTCCCTGCAATTTCCTGAGTTGGGGCAAGTCCAGGTGCTTAGGGAGAGAACTTCTGCTCTTACTCTGTTATTTCCTTCTTCCCGTGAGGAACCACTGGGATTAATGGTGGTGACTGCCTGAACCAGAACAGCCAGTGGCCCTTCAGGTTTGGCACCACAGGACTGCAAGAGTGGATTTTGCCTGGCCAAGACACTGAGGATAGCCACGGCTTTGTCAGAGAGCCTCCCCAGTATGGTCTTGGCCCAGCTGGATATCTTAGAGGTGGTTTAATGTGGTCTCCTACAGGAAAGTCTGTCTCTGAAAATATTTCAATAGACTTAAAAAGTTTTAATCCCTCTGGATGTGATGTAGAGGCTGGTCACACGGGCTTGGCCCCTGTTGAACAGCTGGAAGCTGTTCCCTGCTCCCCTCTCTCCATTGTGTTTGCATGAAGGGAAACGCTGTATGGCACCTTCCTACTGCAGCTCACCCAAACACCCCACAAACAGCTGTTTATGGTTCCAGCAGCTTGGGGCACTGGTAAACAAATGTAACAAATTCCTACAAATAAGGAATGCTGGCAAGGAAGTGGTGAACACCACAGAAATGCCTGTGCCTATCATTGCTTTCCTCATACTTTGCCTCTCAGGGCGATCAGGGCAAATGATTTCCACAGGTCTCAAGAGAGTCAAAAGACAATCCCTGTGCCAGAGAGGGCCTCTATAGTGGAATGACAGAAGGCAAGTCTTGGGTACTGCATGTCCATTCCTTGTACATCACCCTCTGGGCCATCACCTCATTGCTGCTCCTCTGGGGCTTTGGTGGTTAATACATGAAGAAGAGAACCTCTTTCTGTTGGGGAGGAGAAAGTCCTCAGGCTGAAGGGGTTGGTGAGGGAAAACTGTCCTGAGAAAGCGCAGTATGCTCTGCCACGGTCCCTAACAGCTCACAGGCCTCGGGTGTTTCCCCCATGACAAGTTGCATTTACCAGAGGAGATGCTGCTCTGGGGACAGTGTACATCTCTCCAAAAGTGTAGAGTTGCAAAGTGCAGTGAATAAAGGAGCTTGTGTTTCCAAAACGTGAATATAAGAGGGGTGGAAGGGATAAGAGAGATGAAAGACAAGGTAGAGAGATGGGAGAAGCCCCGCTTACCTTCCATGAGAATCTCTGTAGCTTGAGTGTGTTTTGTGTTTGGTGGGGAAAAAACAGTGGCAGGGTAGAAAAGGCAGGGAAACCTGGAATTTTTCTGGCCTTGCAAGTCGTGTACTCTCTCATCCATAAAGTACGGGAGAAGGAGACAGTATGATCAGGAATAATGTTCTGCCAAGTCTATTCCCCTGGGCTTAGTCTGTTTTTCTTTACCTTCGAAGCTCTTTGTAAGTAAACACATGAGATTTCACCTCTCTGTTAAGTGTTCTCTGCCACTCCCAAAACTTACATTGTTTTCCTGATAATGGGACAAACCTTTTGGGCAGACTTCCTTCCCCCTTCTGATGTAATGTGTGTCTTGGCTTTGCTTGCTCGTGCACGTCTGAAATGCTTGGAGGCATTTGTGACTTTTGGAAATGAGGAGCAAATAAAACACCTCTATCAATTTATCAATGCCTTGTCTAGATCTCTGTACTTTATGGGAGGAGAAACACTCAGTCTGCTTCATTAGCTTGTGGTCATTAGATGGGGGTGGTTGAAGTGGAGGACAATCACTGGACAGCCAGTCTGCACAGTGCCTCTGACTTCCTGGGCTTTGCCATAACATCAGCCTGCATTTCTGTATTGCCTGCAGAGCAAGGAGGTGGTTTCAGAGACTCTTTCCTCACAGCACAGCTGAAGCAGGGAGAGCTTTGCTGTCTTTTTTTTTTTTTTTTAATAGCCCTCCTCATTTTCCAGCAACTCTTTACTTTGGGGGTTGGCTTTCTCACAAGCGTCCCAAACCAAAGGATTCTCAAGGGGAAGATAGGCTCTTGTGGTTGTGGTGATGGTGTGTGACTATGGGTTTGGTCTGTGTTGAGACTCTACTAGAGATTTCCCTTGCATCTCAGAAGTCTGGTGAAAGTGTCTCCAGTTTTGAGCACCTCTGTGTTAAGGAAACTTTCCTGCTTGACCACCCAGGAGCCACTTTGGCAGTCATATTCCCACTGTGCCAAGCTGGGACCAGCATGTGGTTCCATTAAGCTGGTGTGTGCCCTGCTTGACTCCTCACCCCACACTCACACAGGTTTCCCTCACTGGCTGGACCCCAGGGTTCCCATAGCAGAGTCCCAGAAGTCTGGACCCTTTAAATAATTTAATCATGATGCAGTAACACCATAACAGCTTGAACTGGTGCCTTGGGTAGAGGGGACTCTGAGCTAAGGAATCCCCGCATTTATATCCTCACAGTGTGTGCACCCTTTCCAATTGTGATGTTTAGTCTGGGGCCTTCTTGCTCTTTATTTGGGTTCTATGGAGTCTCTGCCATAGAGAGGCACCTTTGCCCAGTGCCACAGGTCTCCATGCCCTTTGCTAGCCAAAGGATAGGTGCCAGGTCACGGCCCCTTGCTTGCTGCTCCTGCCACCACCACAAGCTGCAGCTCCCACTTTGGCTGCTCACCAAGCTACCACGTGTGTTCCTCAATATCTGCACTTGGACAGGTGGTAAGGCATCTGCCCTGGGAGGTAGGCAGTCCAGCACACCCTGGGAGGACTCACTGGGAGCTGATTGCCACCTGGCTTGTGCAGCCCCTGAGGCCAGGAGGAGCTGGGATGGCTGAATCGTGCAGTGAGGGCTCCCAAGCAGAATGGGATCCCTGGGGCAAAGAAGCACACAGCACCTGCAACATGCAGTTCTTCTCAGCTCACCCTGGCTGCTCCTGCCTGGTTCCACTGCCTGCTGCCCCAGCTCCTTCTGTCTGAACTGAATGCTATCTTCTGCCTTTCCCAGCTCCTCTCTCTGCCTCCTTTGCCTATTTGCAGGCTGAGGGCCACCACTGCCCAAGCCCTGCTCATGATCTGAGTGGGGCCTCATGGAAATCAGTGTGATCCGGCATAAGTCCATGGGTCAAAGCCTGCAGAACACCCCTTTGGTCCTGTGGTGGCAAATCATATTACTTTTTCTTTTCTAACACCCAGGAGCGTGGTCTGGAAGCGGGGCGTGCCTGGTTCGTGCAGCGCCAAATGCGAGACAGGCAGGCTCAGCCCACAGGAGTTGACAGTCGGCGTCTCTGGCTGTAACACAGCAGCTCAGCACTGGTTGCTAAATGGCCTGTAAGTACTTACACTCATGTGTGACTGAGGGTGAAGGCTGGGGGGCAGCAGGAAGCAGAAAACCAAGGGCACCTTTTGAAGTACAGTGGGGTGCGCTGACCTCGGGACCCAGCAGTGCTGCAGGAATATCTCTGGGTCAGACACTGTGGATATTAATACGTCCTGTTCTGCTCCTGTTTTTTGGTGACTAGAAGGTTTCTTTCTTTTGTAGCACTTGGCCCATCTCTGATAGGTTTATGTTGGCCAGAGCATTTCATTAGCACACTGAATGCAGTCACAGTGTGTGAAACGAGACAAGAAACATGTACTGATGTTGCCATGGGTGAAAACATTGCCTCTCAGCATTGTTGCAGGATTACTGAAGCGTCTCCTGCTTCTCCATGCACAACCCAGAGATGTCTTTACCTTTTCCCATTCCTCTTGCATAAATAAAATGAAAATGGCATTTCTGCACATCCGTGAGATGGTAGGTGGGTACCTGAAGCAAGCAGAACATCATTCCCTGCTGACAGAGGGGATCACTTCTTTTCTTGTTACCCCACCATTTTGTTACGTATTTACAAGTCTCTGTCACATCTTATCTCTCTCAATGTGCACTCACACTGGAAACCTTGAGATAAACCTGAAAACGCCCTGCTTTGTTATGTTGGCATTTGTGACTTGTGGGTGGCAGGTTATATAATGTGCTGGTTTGTATCCACTCGGTTACAGTGATTAGGTATCAAGTGACTGTGGTTATTTTTGCTTTTAAAACCAACAGAGAACTATAGTGGGCTCCCCCAAAAGACAGAATGTGTTTGTTCCCCTTTGATTGTTGCTGACTGGCAGCAATTCTTTATGACTTGCTCTATGTTTTGAACAGTGTCCTCCTTCTCCCAGTGCTCCTGGCTTTGTACCTATTCTCTGAAACAACCCAATGGCCTAGTGCTGTGAAATGCCGGAGTGTTGCTCTGGCTTATTATGCATTTCAAATGCATCTACATGCTTTAGTCTTAAAAAAGATGTATGGCTCTGTTAATGTGGTAATTTCGTCCTTCCTTACATTCGTGTTTTCTGGTGAAAGCAACTTCAGGAGGAAAACTTCATTTGCTTGGCAGATGAAATTAAGATGTCCATATTAAATGAACCTTGAGCAAGCAGCAGTATATGTTTGGTGAGCTGCCTGCTGTAATTGAAGTGTGTACATTAGAGGAACGGAAGCTTAATTGGTTGAGGGTGTATAGAAGGGCAATGGTAAAAAAAGCAGAGCAAGCAGCTGACAGTCTCAGCAGATTTAGACATAAAAATGGAACTGGAGATGAGTAAGCTTACATTGAGAGAAACTCTCAAGACGCACACTGGGGCAGTGCTAATGTGAAACTCTTTTCAGTTCTGCACCCTGACTCATATTAGCTGGCAGCAGGAGCACACCTCAGCAGGGTTTTGCAGTGCTGGTGTGAGAGTGTGTGCCAAGAGGGACTGGACAGCCACACGTGAGCTTCTGAGAAGGTGGGCTGGGTCAGCTGTGATGCTGAAAACATTTTTGTTAGCTTCGTGAATCCATTGCACTATGAGTGCTTTCTGTCGCTGAAGGCCTTCCTGTGCAAGCTTTAGAAATGGAAGGCCAATGGGTATGGGAAATTACCAACTGCCTCTTGGATGCAGTGTGTTTGTTTGGGAGAACATGGGCTGGCAGAGATTGCTGTTGTTGCCAGCTGGAGTTGACTGCTCGGATTTGGCACCACTGGTCACGGCAGCAGTGCGGAACAGAGCTGTGGAGAGGGAGGTTGGTTTCATGTCATCCCTGTGGAGCAATTAACTGCCAAAAAATTTGTTACTACATTTCCCATAAAGAATTTTGGTAATTTCTCCTATCACTCTTGGCATTTTGCTTTGGCTAAACTGGTGTGGTGCTGGAGGAGAGGCTGGTGTTTGGGCTCCTTGTTCTCTTGTTCCTGTCTGCTTTTAGAGGCGCTGGTTTTAGTGTGCACAGAGGTCTCCAAGTTTGAAGATACGAACACTGGGGACATCCTTGAAGAGGACAAGGCTAACCCAAAGGCAGCTGCTGAGAATGATGTCTGCTGAGCACTGGTGCAAAGCTAGGCAGGTTTGGCACATGCTTAGGGTTTCTCCTTTGAAAGAAGTTGGGATTACATGTAATTTTGTTCCTGGCACCAGAATAACACAGCAGGGCATAAATGAGAAACGTGCAGGAGCTGAGCCCTGTTTTTAAACCATCCTCTGCCCATGTGAAGATACTGAAGCATACCCAAGCATGTGTGGCTGTGCCAATGGCCAGCATTAAAACGTGTTCCTCTTTGGGGACATGGGGGAAAGGGACCCTTCTTTCCTATTTTTGGTATTTCATCCATCAGATGCAGGTGGCTTCCTTCTTTATAGCTGGCTGAAATTAGGGTCTCTGAACTATGGAGCTGGCTTCCCATCAGGACACTGTGCTCTGCACTGATCATTCATTTAATATGCAATGATTTCAGATGTCATTTTCTGTTAGTGGCTGATAGAAGGGGACTCAGTGTAGCACAGTGAATATTAAATAGAGGGCTGTTTACCAAGGAGGTGAGTCTGTATCCATGTTGCTCTGACTCTGGGGACGTTGGGCACTAGTCCTGGCCTCACTCTGTATTAGAGCTCAGCACAGAGCAAAGGTTATCTGGACAGCATTTTCACATTTCCCTGCTTCATTCTAGTGTGGAGTCCCTGTCCCTGTGTGCTGCCTTGCTGCTCTGCCTGGGGGAAGAGCCCTTGTTACCTCCCTCTCTGCATGGCAGACAGTGCTGAAATAGCTTGTGAAGGCTGCTGTTTCCATGCTGAGAGGTGGAGGAGCTGTGGTGACCCATTAATGAGGACAAGTGTTATGGCTGGTGTTTGCTTTTGTTGTGTAAATGAAACTTTTGTACCTTTCCAAAGGTGAAGAGTAAATAATAAGTTGTGCCATCCCCTGACCCGAAAGAATTGTGTTCCCTTGGCTCAGCCCAGCCACCAGCAGAGACAAGAGGAGAGTCGAGCACAGCAGTAATTACCTTGCAGAGCAGACAGGGGCTGGAAGAGGAGGTGATGTTACCTGCCTGCTCCCTTCAGCCGAGGCAGGAGCGGGGAGTTGGGGCACACTTATGTCTCCCTTGCATGAGGCACTGGCACTTGGGCACTGTGCTGCCAGGGGCTGTCAGGGACACGGTCCTGGGGCAGGTGGGGGAGCTGCCACCTGGAAACAGTCCTTGACATTGCTGTCATGGGTCTCCCTGCACCAGAGCACCATCCAACACCAGCTAAGGAAAGCTGCTGCTGCATTGCTGCTGAGCAGGACGAGGAAAAGGCAAGGGCAGCACTTCATGGAATAGCTGCAAGCAAGACAGCGGGAGCTGTGTGGGGAGCAGAGCTGTGAAACACTGTGTCTGTTGTGCAGGAGGAGAGGAATAGAAGTGAGATAGAAGGGAAACAGAAGGGAAATCTAGTCCCCCTCATTGATAATTTCTTCTGATCTGTTACACTGTATGCACACTGGAGCTGCCTGCCTTTTAAATCAGCATACTTAGTACTTGTATCATTTCATGCTCCTTGTCTGCAGTTCTCTCTGCACACAGATCAGGGAAGATTGCTTTTCTGTCTTTTAAGGTTGCTTTTCTCTCTTACTCTAGGCTGTCTGTAGAAACAGCACCAAATCATGGCCTCATGGTTTTGTGCAAGTGTGGTGTGACTCTGGATACTGCCAGAGTGTTGTTTTGTGCCCCTGCTAGGCCATTTGCAGGGAAAACAAGATAGCTGACCTGTAGAGAAAGAGTGAGAGTGCCATGCCTCCTACAGGGTGTGGAGAGCCTCACTCAAGCCCTTCTGCCTCTGTCACAGTGAGGCAGGGCAGGAGCTGATGTCTGGGGCCCCAAGCAGTCCAACCAGCATGTCCTTTGCAGCTTGGGGTGCTTTAAGGGAGCAGTGAGCTTGGGGCTGGTGAGGATGCTGATTCTCTTCTGGGTCTTCACAGTGGGGAGCAGACCATGGCTCTGTGCTGCAGATGTAGGAAGGCATGGGGAGCTGAGAGGAGAAGGATGACAGTGTGGGTATTTTCTTGTCCGTGGCAAAGGGAAGGGTCATGGCTCTAAGACCTGGGATGAGTTAATTGATGAGGTAATTGAGCTGATAAGGCAAGCAGGCTCTAGTGAGAGGCCATCATCTCCAAGCTGCCCAGGCACTCCAGGGTGCCTCACTATGCCACATGGATGCTGGTGGCCCCAGGGAATGCCTGCCCTGCAGTGGGTTGGGGGGCAGAGCACAGGGGCACAGGTGCTGCTGCCCTGGGGAAAGTAAAGCTGGTGCTGGAGCTGTCAGCCTCATGTTATTCCCTTCTCTTTGTGTCTCTTGGCTGTGCTGGTGTCTGGAGGAACATTTATGGAAGAGGACAGAGCATGAGAAAATACTTGATCCATTATCAAAGGATTCATGTGGAGACATAGGATTCTCTGTGTCCGCAGCATAGCAGCGTTTCTGAATTGCACATATTACAGGAACAGCCCCGGCGTTCCAGATGCTCATCCAGCTTGATCCTGCCTGCAGGACCAATGCTTCCTCGGGAGGCGGTGTCCGCAGCACCCTTACGCCACATGCAGGATTTCACAGTGCCTGCATGCCAAGAGCTGATCCCGTTTGCAGCGCCTCATCCCAGCTCCTGACTGCACGCTGGGTGCTGGCACTGGAGCTTGGCTCCGCTCTAGGTGTGGCCAGACGCTATTTTTAGCTGCTTTCTGTGTCCAGGATGGGAACTGGCCGTGTGCTTTGTGGAGATTATGACAGCACGGGCATCCCTCTCTCTCCATGCTGCAGGCTTTGCTGAGGCAGCGTGTGTGGAATTGGTAATGATCCTGGGTAGGAGGCTGCCTTGCCTTGTGCCTGCGGGAAGCGGTTGGGAATCAGAGCGGCAGGTCTTGTGGTCACCTTGCACAAAACCCTTAAGCGAAGTGCTTTGAAAACCACTCAAATGCTGTAGGTGTGGCTGAAGAGTCTCCCTCTCTGAGGCTCCAGTGCCTCGGTTGTTCCAAACTGTGTGGAGGATGCTGCCTGTGTGCAGCAGCTTAACCCATGGTGCCAGCGACAGCAGGAAAGGCTTGCCGTGGCCATGGGGAGCTCGGTGCCTTGGCACCTGCTGTGGGGATGCCCTTCTTGCTCTCAGAAGAGGGGGGCCAAGGAGGGTGGGTGCCTCTGCCCTCTGCTTTTACTTTGTTCTTTGTTTCTAGCAGGTATGGATGGGAAGAAATGCAGCGTGTGGATGTTTTTACCTCTTGTCTTTACCCTGTTTACATCAGCTGGGTTATGGATAGTGTAAGTTATCTCCTTCTGGTTATTTGGGAGGTTGCTTCTCATAAAGGAGAGTCTTTTGGGGATGTTCTGCCCTTGAGCTACTGTGGGGCTGGAAGGGCACATGATAGGGGCAGGGGCCCGTTTGTGCCAGTTTGTGGCTTGGAGGATCACATTTTTATCCCTGAGTTTCTGTGCTCCCCAGGCCAAGTTGCTGACCTTGCTTTCTTCCTGGTACGTGTTACTGGGAGCTGCCTGAAAAGAGAAAGATAAAAATGTAAAAATTTCCTTTAATCACATTTTCTTCGAATGACTCGGCAAAGCTCTTGGAGAAACACTTGGGCCCTGCTTTGGGGAGGAATCTCAAAATCTGCGGCATCCAGCACTGAAAATCTGCCAGCAGCTTAATGCTGACTCCTCACTTTCTCCCTAATGGTTCCTACCAAAATGCACACAAGATATGCACTTCCCTGAGCTGGGCTCTCTCCAAGCGTGCAGGCAGATGACTGCAGCATGAATTTGGGAGTGATAAATGTGTGATCAGCAGCTATGCTCAGGCTGAGGAGCATTTATGTTGTAGGATGTGGCTTTGGCCATGGTGTATGGATGCTGCTTTTCAGCAGCAGGGGCAGCTTAAGCCTTTTGTCTGACCTCTGTAGCTTGTTGTTTTTCTTGTCCCATCCTCTCTCTATTAAAACAGCTTTTGTGGATGGAGTACCATAGTAAACCTGATGAATCAAAATGATTCCAACTAAAAAGGAAAACATTCCCCTGGCTGGTTATTTTTAAGGCAGCTCAGTTCAGTGACCCTGTTTGTCTGCTCGATCATGCAAACCAGATGCAACACAAAGGAAGGCACACAGGCTGAGAAATGAGCAAAACTGCCTGCTTGAGCAGAGAGAAACACAGGCTCCTCCAGCAGATCCTGCCAGTGGGCTTTGAGATGCTTACTGTGTTGTTTGAGTGATATTTGGAGTGGAAGCTAGGATGAAGTTTTACACTATTTCCATTTTTTTCTTTTTTTTTTGACAGGTACTTTATAGCAGTGGAAGATAACAAAATTCTACCACTAAGTGTACCAGATAGGTAAGAGCTGCTTGTGGGCTTTGTATTCAATCACTTGTTTCTTTAAAATAATAAGACAATGAAAGCAAAATGAGAAAGAAATCCTTGAATCTTTTTTCCTGTGCCTGTGTCTCTTAGGAAACCTGGTCCCAAAAGACCGCCTTATATAAGGTAAATGAATTATTTTCTTCCAAGTAGTGCTCTGATTAATGGTTGCTATTTATGTGTCTTTGCCATCCTAGAGTTACAATGATACACTTTGTATTTTCAAGTATTGCAGGTGATGCACCTCCTGCAAGCTGTGTGTTTAGTCAAGTCATGAACATGGCAGCATTTCTAGGTAGGAACCACAACTGGAGTTTCTCTTTCTGTTTGTTTTAAGAGTCACTGGAACATAAGTAATATCCTGTACATATTCTTCTTGAATGTGATGAAGTGAAATCATTTGAACTGTACACTTTCACTGCTGCTTCTTCCCATTGCAAGGAAAGAAATCTAACAGGGGAAATACAACCTCCAGACTGCAAATGTGTCGTGGGAGGTGTGATGATAGGTGACTGTCTTGGCCTTGGTGATCATGAAATGGTTGAGTTTAGAACTTTTTCTGTAATGACAAAAAAAGGAATTTAGTTATCGAAGCAGAATTGATCCCCTAATTTCAAGAAAACAAACTTTAAGCTCTTTGGGGAGGTACTTAGCAGAGTATGCTGGGAATTTGCTTGTCTTTAAGAACCACCTTTTAGAAGCACAGGAGCAGGTGATCCTACTGTGTGGGATTGTGCTCAAAGAGTGGGGCAGAAGACCAGCTTGGCTAAGAGGAAAAAACCATTATATGGTCTGTGGAAGAGAGGTCAGGCTTTGCAGGAAGATTACAGAGCTGTGGGTTTTGTATGCAGGGAGAAGACAGAAAAGGCCAAAGCTCAGTTTGATTTGAAACTGGCCAGAGTTGTTTCAGACAGCAAGAAGAGTGTTTTGAAGAATGTCAGTGGCAAAAGGAGGCCTAAAGAAATTGCTGGACAGATCCTTATTAAAGGGTGTAACCTGTCTAATAGGGATGAAGAAGAAGTGGAGGCATTCAGTGCACTTTCTGCCTCAGTCTTTAATAAAATGCTGATGGACCTTGGGCTGCCCAGTACTCTGAGATGAAGGACCACAAGCATGGGAACAGAGACTTTCCATTCGTGGGCACTGGAATTGTCAGGAACCAGCTGTATCAGCTGAATGCTCACAAGTCCCTCGGTCCTGATGGGATTCATCCCAGAGTACAGAAGGAGGTAGTGGATGTTAGGGCAGGACCCCTCTCTACCATCTACCAAATATCTTGGGATTCTGAGGAGGGCCCTGCTGACTGGAAGCCAGCCAGTGTTATTCCAATCTACAAGGAGACCATGAAGGAACATCCTGAGAACTACAGACCTGTTGGTCTAACCTCAGTTCCTGGAAAAATTATGGACAAGATGATGTGGACACATTTAAAGAATAATGCAATCACCAGGCACAGTGATGAAGGGAAGGTCCTGTTGAACAAATTCAGTATCCTTCCATCATAAGGACACACGCCTGGTAGATGAAGGGAAGGTGTTGACTGTAGTGTTTCTGGATTTTAGTGAGACTTTGGACACTGTCCCTCACAGCAGCCTTCTGGAGAAGTTGCCTGCCTGTGCGATCAGCAGGTTCGCAGTGCACTGAAGGAAGCTGGGGAAGGACTGGCTGAAGGGCAGGACTCCCAGGGCTGTAGAGAAGCTACATGTGGCTGGCAGGCACCCACCAGTGGTGTCCCTCAGGGCTCACTTCTAGGGCCAGTCCTGTTCAATGTTCTTATCAAGGATCTTCATGAGTGACGTGGAGGCATCATTAGCAAGTTTGCTGCTGATCCCAAAGTGGGAGGTGCTGTTGATTCTTCTGAGGAACCAGGTGCCTTCCAGAGGGATCTAGATAGCTGGAACACTGGGCAGTGGTTAATGAGGTGAAATTTAACAAGTCTAAATGGTGTATCCTGCACCTGGAACAGAGTAACACGGGGCTCGAATATAAATGGGGAGAGATGTGGAAAGGGAGGTGTGGACTCTTCTTCCTGGGATGCAGTGACAAGACATGTGGGAATGGTTCAAAGCTGCTCCAGGAGGAGTTTAGACTGAACATTAGGAAGCATTTCTTTACCGAGAGAGTGGTCAAACACTGGAATAGGATTCCTAAGTGACATGGTTGATGCCCCAAGCCCATCACTGTTTAGGAAGCATCTGGACAATGCCCTTAACAACACGCTTTAACTTTTGGTCAGCTCTGAATTGGTCAGGCAGATGAATTTGATGATTGATGTAGGCCCCTTCCAACAGAAATAGTCTGTTCTATATCTGCTTTGTGGATAAAGTCAAATTTTCCTCTGCTGTGCTTGTGTACTTCTGAGAGCTGCTTTTAGCTTGTATTTCTGACCATCTTAGTTATGTCAAAGCTAAAGGAGAGGAAAACTACAGAAACATGCTAGAAATGCAGGAATTACTGAAATTGAAAATGCTGTTGTTTTGCATGGAATGAAATAGCAATTCACTTTTGTCATTTCCATCAGGTTTTAGATAAAGATCACATAATTTCAGGAGTCTGTATTGTAGAAACAGAAATTAAGAAGTTCCTGTATGTGAGCTTTAGTAGTCACAGGTGGCTGTCCCAAACAATCACTTGGGGATGAAAAATAAAACTACTTTTTTGGCGGGGAATAGAGCTCTTTTGTTTTCAAGGATTTGGAGTGGATTGATTCACTAGAGCAATGGTGAGATAGTAAATTCAAATATCTTTTGCAGTTTGGGTAAAAGTGGGTATTTTTCACTTACAGTGCCCTTATTTTCCTAAACCATGTTTTTGATATTATACCAGGGGTTTTGTGGAAAATGCAGATCTAATTTGCTAACAATTTACAACAAAATGAGCTGCGTGCTATCAATTTGAGCATGAGCATAAGAAGATGTTTGACAGCAAGCAAATTTCCCTGTTCAACTAAATTGATTTTTAGGTGTCTGGTTTGAATCTCATCTGAAGGCCAACTGATTGCCTGACTTTCTGTGTTGTTCCATGCAGCATTCCCTAGGGAGGGCAAGGATACACGATTTGAGTGTCTTCTGGGGTTATGCCATATCATATGATGTATCATATCTATCATGTATCATATACCGTGGTGCTTGGGGGAATTGTAAGCTTGGAAGGACTGTTGTCCTTCCATTCTTCACGGAAAATCTGTGCAGTATTTTGGCTTATGTTTGTAGCAACAGGACTTGTTCCAGAGGAGGAGAAGAGGTGGTGGGCATTATGGCAAACCCTGTAGAAATATGTGTGTGCCATTCATATGCTTTTTAATACAAGCAGGGTTTGACACACCTCCTCCAGGAGAGCTCAGGACTCATGAGTGGAGTGAAGCAATCCAAACCCAGGTGCCACCAAGTGAATGCATGGTGTGTATGTGGAAGCTTCAGAGGCAAGGAGGAAGCTGTTCTTTCCCCCAGAAAATTTGCAGACAAAGCACAATGAGAAAAGGAAGCCTGGAGCTTGGTGCAGCTGGATTACAAGAGAAATGCTTCCTGTGCATAGTCTTATCCCTGATTAAATGGGAGGGGGTCATGCAGAAGCACAAAGCTTGCTGGCCTGCAGGTAGAAAGGAAGAGGAGAGAGCTGTGAGCCCCAAGGCAGGTGTTTGCTGCAGCAGGTTCTACCTACTGATGCCCCTTGCGTTGTGTTTCCTTCCCAGCACTTGTTGTGGCTGTCCTGCGCTTCATTCAGCTGAAGCCAAAGGTGCTCACCCCTTGGCTGAACATCAGCGGCTTGGTGGCACTGTGCTTGGCCTCTTTTGGGATGACCCTACTCGGCAACTTTCAGGTACTGCCCTGCAGGCTTGGACTGCTCTGTCTGTGATGCGAGTTCCCTGCTTTTCTAGTGGATCTGCTTTGAACAACCTGTGATGCGAACCCAGGAAAAGCATGTGCCCCAGTCCTCCCTGTACCTGCTCTGCCACCTCTGTCTGCCACTTGTGTGCCAAGATGAAGGGCCACAATCACTTTTCACATGTTTCCAGCAGGATTTGCATCTGCATGCTTAGACCTGACCTGAGAGCCACGGCAGGAGCCTCCTGAATCTCTTGATCCCTGGGAGCTGGCACAAAGGGTTGAGTGGGAAGTTTGTAGACACATCTGTGCAAACAGATGCACAAATGGCCATAAAGATTGAGCAGACTGAGCTCCGTGTCCTTCTTTTAAAACATACTGCTTTAAATCCACCTCCTGCTGATCCTCAGACCTGCCAGGAGAGGGACACAGCGGAGGAGTGCCAGGATGTGAGGGGTGTCTGGATGGCGGCCCTCCCATTCTCCCTCTGTCCTGCAACATTACAGGAACAAACATCTGCCACATCTGTATGGGTGTCCCCTGTGATCACGAATGTGTCTGTCAGGGCTGCAGTGAAAATCAAGACAGAGCCAGTGGCACTTGGGTTTGATTCTGAGGCTCTGCCTCTCACTGGGCTGCAAGTAATGATCCCCAATAATGGCAGGAACTGAGAAAGGTCAGTGCGGGCTGGATGCTCCCCTGGCTTTGCATGACAGGGACCCAGTACAGAAGTGGTACTTGTTTTGTGCAGTGTGAGGACCTCTTTGGATTGTACAGTTATTGAAGGAACCTGGTGTCTTTTACAGTTGACTTTTTTTTTTTTTTTCTCTTTGTATGAAGTGTGAGATAATTTGACTTTTATGGACCTGGTCTTACTAACTCCACAGCACAAGCCCTAAATCCAGAGTCTTGTTTCTTCACAGGAGCTTTCCAGCTAGGAACTATGAAGCCTTTGTAACAGCTTTGTCTACCTCTGAGAAGAGTATTTCTAGTGCAGGACAGGCACTAAGAAACAGTTGCAACCTCTCCTTCCTTTTTTCATTCTTCAGCGCAAATAACTGTAATTTAAGAGTAGATGCTTTGAATCATGCCTGGCTGCAAATTCTGATTATTCTCTGATATCTGATTCTAATTATCCATTCCTTGTTAGTTACCTGTGTCCTTTCTTAGATCTTTTGTCTAACATGAAAACATGTGGTAATGAGAGTCCATGCCTCTCCCTGCCTGATTGCTGAGCTGAATATGTGGCATTCAGTCATATTTCTTTAAAATTATACATGGGGTGTTTTAGAGAGACATTATACCTGCAAGTCCCTTGCAGTGCTGGCTATCTTGGGAAAGGCAGCTCAATCCCATTTTTACCTGTATTTGGACCTACTCTTGAAAAAGATTTAGGGTAGAGAGGAGGGAAGATATCAGTGGAGGCACAGCAACTAGACTGTTGTCCTGCAGATTGTGTCTTATTTGATGGGGATTTGTTAAATCATCAAACAGGAATCAAGGCTGCAGGGAGAAGTTACAGCCTGGTAGTTTCTCTTCTAGAAAAGCCTCAGAGGCAGAGGGAAAACGGAAATTGTTTGGCTTAAGTCCATGCTGGATTTTTTGATTGGATTTGTAGCCTCAAGGGAGCTCTTTGCAGATTCTTGCTAGTTGAACCTGGCTGTCGTTTTGCCTCGCAGTGTTGCACAGTCACTGAGCCCTGTGAGACAGGGCAGCCCAAGGAATAGAGAAGCACTGGCACTCCAGAAAGGTTGGGGTTGTGCTGCCTCAGACCCCAGTGGTCGAGGATGGGCAGGAGAGGAAATTTGGCAGGAGAAACTTGCCAAACCAGGAGCACATATTTGTGTTTTGGTTTGTGCTAGCTCAAGGGGGTGTCAGGGCTCTGGCTGCCCACTCGGCTGGCAGCACTGATCCCTGCAGCTGGCACTGAAGGTGCACAATTGCATGCATTGCAGGGAGCTGTACAAGACCCAGTGGGTTGTCCTTGACTGCCCTGGCCATCACTTTGATCCAAGGAAGGATTTATTTCTGAGCTCTGCAATCTTGAGTCTTGTCTTGACTGTGGAGACAGTCCTCAAGCAACTGCAATTTCCATGGTGCTCTTGTGCTTTGGGCAGAAGATCTGCTTGACTGTGACAGCTGTCAACTCACCTTGGTTATGTTACATCTTACACCTCTGCCAAAAGAAACGAAACAGCATCTCTGTCTCTCACCCCAGTGATCCCCACTCTCCCCTACCCCACCTCTGCAGCAATCCAGTTAGCTGTCACATAATTCCTGCTGTGTCCAGGCAATCACAGTTTTGTTTGTTCCTAGCTTTCCAATGATGAGGAGATCCACAACGTGGGCACATCGCTGACCTTTGGCTTTGGGACATTGGCGTGCTGGATCCAGTCTGCCCTTACCCTCAAGATCAACCTGAAGAATGAGGGGCGGAAAGCTGGGATTCCACGAGTGGCTCTCTCAGCCAGCATCACCCTCTGCGTGGTGCTCTGTATCCTTTTGTCTTGCTCCCTGGGAAGCCAGGTATCATGTGTGTTCTGCAGCAGCTCTTCTCACACTTGACCTAGGATCTCAAAGCATTTAGGAATGCTACTCAGTTTGTCTTCATGGCACAAACCTGCTTCCATGCCATACTGTGTAGAGTGATGCTTCCAGAGTTCACAGAAAAGGACAATTTTGCAGGAGATCTAAATAGAAGGAAAGGTTTCATGGTGTAGATTTGAAAGGTGTTCCCATTGCCTGCAGTGCAGGGATCTGATCGATTTCCCGCTGGGAAGCTCCTGGTAGGTAGGGGCCCACAGCCAGATCCCCATTTGCTGGCTATGTCCCTGGCTAGCTGGCTGCTCAAGCAAATCACTGACTTCTCTGCACCCGAGTTTCCCTGGTAATGAGTTTATCACCCTGATAACATTCCCTGATCTGGGATCAGGAAGCCCTGGTCTATATAGGAGGGCTGCTCTGCTCCCTGGGCATCATTGGACACCTGACATCCCTTTCACCTCTGGCATCACATTCACACTCTCCTCATGATGGCTGGATGGGTTGACTTATCCAGGTGACTTTGTTCAGATTTTCTTCTCTGCTGGCTTTCAAACTGGTTTATGTCTCTGCTCCCACTTGTTCTCCTTGACTTTCCTCTTCCAGATTTCATCCTTATGGCCCAGGGCATTCACATGCATGCTTCCAGGATCCAGTGGGGCCTGGTAATGTGCTTTCTGTGCTACTTTGGCACTTTTGCAGTGGAGTTCAGGCATTACAGATTTGAGATAATTTGTTCTGAATACCAGGAAAACTTCCTGAGCTTTTCGGAAAGTTTATCAGAAGCCTCCGAGTACCAGACAGATCAGGTGTAGCCTGTCCTCTGGTGGGGGGGGAGGGGGGCAGGTGTGGTCTCATGGGTGAAACATGACCTCATTTACACTTTTTTTATGAGTTTGTTTTCATGTGCAATCATGATGGTATTACCAAAGGGCTCTGAGGGTGGCTGTCTCACTAAGAGCCAAACAAACAGAGGTGTCTGCCAGAAGAGGAGTGGATCCATCTCAGCGGCAGCATGAGAGAGCACAAGCTGCTTAGTTTGTGCCACCAGTGACTCTTTCAGAGTGGCTCTGTCACACTCCTGTTGTTCAAGACATCCAGCAGCCTGTCCTTGCGACGTCCCTCTAAGACAGGTCCTGCTCAGCCCACCCTGCAGAGGAGGAGGTGAAGGAAGCAGACTTCTTCGGGCACCAAGAGTCTTCAGGAGTCACTGGCTCCCAAGGCACCAGGCTGCATCTTTGGTGTCTTTCTGGGGTTGTATTCTTTGCTGCCAACTGGGGGAACTTGGTAGGCTGAGCAAGAGCAGCCGTTTCTTCAGAACCTGGAATCAGACATGGAAGACCCCAATGGACTGGCTCTTCTGGCAAGCAGGCAGGCATTTCTTCCAGCCTGGAAAGCAGCCGATGGTAAATCTGGGTTTGGAAGGAACTGTGCTGTGATCAGGAAGTGAGACTTGGCTGATGCTGCCTTGTAGCTGGGCAGGTCATCCCCAGGCCAGAGGGGGTCATGCAGTGGGATGCTGTGCTGGGCTTCCTGGCGGGGACTGGTGGGAGTGAGGTGCTGAATTAAGATGAGAGTGTCTGTGTGCTCTGAAGATGACCCAGAAAAGGCTGCTCTTCCCAAGTTTGTAGTGCTTCCACCACACATCGTGTACAGTGTTTCAAAAGCTTTATTTTTTTTTTATATTTATGTTCACTGAGGTGGAAAACATTGTGTTGAGAGACACCAGGCTCATCTGCCACGGGAACAGTACCAGTGGTTCTGGGTACAGGGTTTGGTTTTGCTCCTTGTGCAAGCCAAACTTCAGACATGCTGGGCTGGGCTCTGGCTCCCTCTGAGTTGCCCTGAGTGGAGTGTGCCCCAGGTTTAAATGGGCTTCCAGTATGCCAGGAGGGAGTTCTGCCCCGGGGGCTGAGTGATCTGCCTGAGGGCTGGAGGTTTGAGAAGGGAACAGCAGAAACAGAAGTGCTTCTCCCTCCCTAAAGGGAGGTTTTCTAATAGAAGGTCTGTTTTCAGAGAAGCAGGAGCTCAAAGCCTATTTGAAAACACGACTTTGAGAAGGTTGCTGTACTGGCTGGGCAGGGGAGTGATGAGTGTTTCCTCCCATGAGCATGGCTCCTATTTTCCACCACAAATCAGGCTCAGCTTACATTTGCATCTTGTCTGAGCTGCAGGAAAACAAGCAGAAATAAAAATGGTAGGAAAAGGCACTTGAAGGGGAACTAGTACTGCTCTGTGGCATTTCTGACAGAGAGGGAAAAGGCAAAAGGACAGTCTTCTGCAAAGGTCACAGGCCTCTCTGAGAGGAGAAACAGTTGAGACAAACTGTATATTAAGTAGAAAGCTTTCAGCCAGCCCTTTATTTTCTGTGCACCAAAACTCGTTCTCAGGCAGCTGTTACAAATCCAGAGCATTTTTGGCCAACTGAGGGTTGTTGTGGATTGCTGAAGGCTTCCTCCTTGTAGCAGTGTCATCAGTGGAAAGCTTTCCTGGAAGAATGTGTTGAGACACAGCAGTGTGAGGTGCCAGCTCCCCAGAGGCTCATCCAGGGAACTCCTGCTGGGCAAGGACAGGAGAGGACAGTCTGGAGAACATGCAGGTGGGGATCCTCTTGCACTGGCACACACTCAAATCCATATGGAGCACAAAATAGCAATTTGTTGTAAGGGTGTTTTACTGTAAATAGTCCACTGTGACTTTCTGTCCCTAGTTAATTAATACTTTTACTTTGTTATTTTAGATTTTGTAATTTTGTCAAAGGAAAAAAAGAAGATGATGTGGTTATTTTTTTTCCTTTTGCTCCTTTTCCTATATGCAATCCAAACTGAACTTCAGGTTTTTAGTGATAACTATGTACATTTCTTGGAGTATTTCTAACAGCACATTTCAGTACAACTAAACAACTGATATACACTGAAACATGACCACTAAATAAAGTGCTTTTATGGAGAAAGTGAGCTTTATTTTTGTCCCTACTCCAAGCAGAGCTTTCTGATGGCAAGGGTGAAACAAAAGGTGAGTTATTTATTTACAGTGTAATGATTAACATTATCACTTAAGGAAGCCAGGGACCGTTCAGCCATGCAGATACACTTACTGTAAAAGCACTAATTAGCAGGCTCTTTCTAGGAGCAGGATCACACTCACTGTACAGCCCAGAAAGGCATCTGGACTAGCTGCCCCACAGCCTGACCTGGTACTATTAAATCTTTAGAAGGGCCATGCTGGCACAACGTGGTTTCCTCCCCAAGTGCCTGTCTCTTCTTTGTTCTTTACCCATCAGCCTCCCTCAACAGGGACAGCTGTAGGTGTAGATCAGAGCTCAGGAAGGCAGCATGCATACTATATTCTGGCTGGCTGAGGGCAAGACACCTGTGCATGAAGTGCCAGCAGCAGGGAATGGGGAAGTGGGGATCAGACAGGAGTTTCAGACTGCCTCTGCCTCCACTACTACGAGGTATAACACCTACCTGTGGCTCTCACTCCTGCACTGAGCCACAGCTGAAATCCTAAAATGGTCAGGGAGGTAGAACAGCTTCCTTGGCAGGACAAGGCTGCTGCCTTAAAGAAAGGACTGGGGAAGGTGAAAGCAGGAGAACAGTGTTCACAGGTTTAGAAATAATAAAATTTGCCTTTTAGGTGCTGGGATCACTGGTGCTAAGACAGGAAGGCTAAATTTTGTGATGGAGTGAACACAATGAAAGCAAAACTGTGTTTTTATTTACTACATTAGGGAAAGCTCCATGACCATCTGATCTACATTGGCACAATTTAGGTAGGGTGAAAAGGTCAGGGGTTTAATTCTTATCAAATGCAGCAGGATGTCTGCCCTCAGGAGCAGTTTGTCAAGGTTTGCTCACAGCTGACCAGTGCTGTGAACGTGGGACTGGGTGATGTTGGCTGGAGGAGGAGCTCCATGGGTCAGTGCTGAGATACTTCAGAAAAGCTGTCAAGCTGACTTTGGGGTTCAGCCAGTTGTATCCCATAGCCCAGCACCATGATGCAGCAGTGAAGTGTGTCCAGAATTTAATTTTTAAAGCTGTATTTATATATACTCTGCTTCATTCTGGCTGGGCTGGCTGTGGAGCTCATATGCAAGTTGTACTGTTTCGTACCTTGAGCTGCTGCAGACACAGCCAAGATATACATTGTTCCTTGCCTAAAGAACTTGCCTGCAGCAAGGGCTGGCTTTTTCTGTGGCAGCCCAAACCTACTCTATTATACCCCATGACTGGCATTTTCCTTTGGGAATCCTAACTGCGAATGTTTTTGATTTAGCCAGCAATCCCATCTGCAGAGAGAAACTCACATATCCCCCCGTGGTTCCCAGTGCTCCCTCTGGGACAGGGGGACATAAACCTTGTTTGCAGACTGCTTCTAAAAATGACAAGAGTTCATGGTGGGGCACCTCAGCACCGGATTTCAGTGGATGAGTCTGAAGGAAGCACTCCCTTGGCTAACTGCTAGCCAGGAAAGGGGAGGAACAGCAGGGCTCAGAGTGCTGCTCCTTGCCCTGTTCCCAGCTCCAGCTGGCAGCAGGCCTCTGTCCTACTGCACAAAGGACCCCATACCATACTCCCCCATCCATACCTGCCTGCAAGAGGCCCAAGACATAATGTGGATTGGTTTGAAATTCTGATTATGGACAAAATTACCTAACATTTCACAAGGACAATTAGGTGAAGCACAGTCTTTTGTGCGTGCACCGCTTTCCCTAGGTGGAGGAAGGCAGGAAAAGTTCGGTGAAAGACGAGATGAGGCTGTAATAGGACTTCTCATCGTCCGTCAGTCCTGCGTTGCCTGGTCTGATCACTACAGCCACGTGAGTGTCTGCCTCCTCGGCCGCATTGGCTTCTGAAACAAACAGTGGGGAGAGTGGAGATGAGAGCTGCTTACTGACCTCTTTACATCAGGGTCCTTACAGCTTGAGGATGCCCCGAAACATTCAAGTGCTTTAAAAGGCTGAGACTGAAAAAGCAGTGTTTGCATGTGGCAGGGCTCGAGAGAGGAACCCGTTCCTGGCAGACCTGCTGTGGATGGCTGTAGCTGCAGGAGTGGACAGGAGCTGGCTGCCTCATCATCCCCTCCCCTCTGCCAGCTGATGGCTGTCCAAGGCACCTTGCAGGCAGCACACACCATCAGCTCCATTCCTGTTCCATCAGCTCCACTCCTGTCACGAGGCTGTGGTCAGGCTATGGCATTTGTGAGTCAAACACCCCCCTCCCCAGTCACTTCTCATAAGCTTCTTTTTGCTCCCTGAGCACAAAAGGCCACTGGAAGATGATCCAGGGAAAAGGAGGTAACTACAAGCTCCCACTAGCTCTGCTGCCAAGGCTGGGGAGGAGGTAAGGACTAACTCCAAGGGACTGAGCTGGCTTAGACTGAGACCCAGTGCCATTTCTGCCAGAAGGTTGTTTCCAGCAAAGGCAGAAAATTAAATTAGCTTCTCAAGCCTGGCTTTCCAGGGGTCAAGTCTTGGCAACCTGAAGCAATGTTTTCCTGCTGCTGAACACAGCCTGACCGTGAGTGGCACAAAGAACCAGCCACGTAGCAACACAGCAAACACCATCACTTCCCCTGAGCACAGGCCAAACCACTGACCCTGTTTGTAAATGGGCCATGCTTCAGCTCTGCTTCAGCAGCCTCTCCTTCCTGCCTGGTGCAAAGGCAGGTTTTCTACTTGACCTATTTTCCCTCATTGCAGCGCTGCACACGGACATCCCACTGCTGTGTGCAAGCCCGGGTGTGTAAAGAAGGAGGATGGCGACAGCTAAAGGGAATGTGCTGAAGCAAAGCAGTCTGCAACATTTCTGGGGCGCTCGTGAGAAGTCAGCAGCACACTTTGAAGAAGACCTGCCTCCCCTGCACAGGTGAGAGGCAGAACTGGCAGGTCACGTACCTCGAGGGACATCCGTCAGGAAGAGGATGTTGTTGGTGGCACACCCAATACTGGCAGCAATCCTCCTGTAGCTCTCACTTTCTACCTTGGGGCCAATTTTGGTATCAAAGTGGCCATCAAAGAGCTGAAAGAGAGAGAAGCACAGGCCATTGCTGAGTGTCACCTGAAATGCAGGGATAAACCTCCCCCCCTTTCTGCCACAGTAATGAGGGGTTGGTGCAGCCATGCTCTCACAGCCAACTGCTAGAGTTTAATTCCCATGGGTCAAACCCACTGCCCCACCTTCCTGTTCTAAAATTCATTCACAAGTGTTACAGCAAGGGTGGCTGAGGGGAGTGCTCTGCAGGGGGAGAAGCTGTAAGGAAGGTGGTAAGGTTATCTACCTCTAGGATATCACCTTCTGTAGAGTATCCAAACAGAAGCTTCTGGGCTTCAACGCTGCCTGAAGAGTAGATATAGACCTTCATCCCTGCTTCCCGCCACTTCCGGATGGCTGGAACCACATCCTCAAAGATTCTGGAGCAAAACAGGGCAGCAGGTAAGGGCAAACCCAGAGGCACCTGGAGGGACATCATTAGCCTGTGACAATTAGTTTTGTGCCATTAGTTTGCAAGGGGACTTAATTTTCAATCTGCTCAGGGCTCCCAGAACCAGGGAGTCTATTTCAGCAGCAGGTGACATAGAGCTGGGCAAGGAGATTTTAGAGATCTCCCTCCTTGAATGCAGCCTGCCAGACAGCTTTCTCCATGGTTTTTGGGTCACTGTAAGACAATTTAGCCTTGTTTTTAAAAACAAAACCAACAGGATACCTGTCTCTCTTGACTTGTTTTTGGGTTTTGTTACTTTCCCTGGCGGATGTTTACATTTGTCTGTGAGCTTATTTTCTTCTTCCTCGTTCCTCATTTGACAAAACACTTTGTGAATTTATGGGCTTGTTTCACTTACTTAGAAACCTGAAATGCATGTTTTAACCAAGTATCTCTTAAACTAAATAAGAACATCAGGCTGAACTCCAGTTGTCCCTAGTTATGCACTCCTGTGTTGTGGCTGAAACATAAAGAGGAACCTGAAGACAAAAACAAGCGTAAAAGCAAGAAACACACAGGTAAAAGACAAAGTAGGAGGAAACAACTGAAGGCCTGCAACTCTGGCTTGTTTATACTTGTTCCAAAATATGAATGCAATTTGGGGATAAAAAATGCAAGACAGAGAACTGTAAGAAGCCCATACTTGTGCCTTAGACCCTTGGTTTACCAAGAAATCTCTCAATTATTGGCTTTGCTGACCTAGTGATCCTACTTGTATGTGTAAGTGGGGCTATTCCCAGGAATAGCTTATGCTGCTGTTCTGCTGATAAACTTTCAGGAAAGATGCCCCCCAGACCTGTCCCCCAGGAGGGGACACACAACTACTCACACAATTACTCACTCTCCTTTGACGTGCCCAGTGGCATAGGCTGCCCTCCACATGTGGCCCTGCAGCTGCTTCAGTGCTGTGGTCTTCCTGTCCAGGGACATCTGCCAGTGCACGTTGTCTACGACCGCCTGGATGACGCGCTCCAGCTCTTCTTCCCCGCTGCCGCTCTCCAAAGGGATTGGCACGGCCCCGTCCAGGCTGGAGTCCTCCTGAGCCTGGGAAGTGGTGTTAGAGCATGGTGTTAACAGTGACAAGGGTGTGGGTTTGATCCCTGTGTGGGCCATTCACTGAAAAAAGTTGGGCTTGATGATCCTTGTGGGTCCCTTCCAGCCCGGAATATTCTGTGATTCTGTGGAATCATCCATGATAAAAAGAGGGAAGAGGTGGAGTTTCATCACCTCTAATGTAGGGAAAGTGGTCTAACACCTGCCTCCATGCACCCCTGTGCAGAACACTGCTTGAACTGCTCTTCACACGAGGGGTTACAATGTTGTTTGAATGCTTTTCTCAATGGGAAATTGAGACTTCAGTTGCGTTTAGAAATACTTGCTTGGATTGTACTTTCCAAACCAAACAATTAGCATTATTGTAGCTGTATTGTAAATACTCTAATGAGAACTATGCTTGCTTAAGTATTTAATTACTGAAATTAAGGCAAAGAAACAAATGCATCTGTTGGCTTCAGCCACAGGTCTCAAATTGATGCTGTGTCCCTGTACAGAGGCAGCATCTACACCATGCCATGTGTGGGACAAGTTCTCTGCCATCCCCCGTGCTGCTTCCCAAAAGAGGTTTGGATTCAACAATAGAAGGGCACGGTGCAGGCAAAAAGCTGGGAAGTCTTAACTCAACAGCTGCTCAGGTGCTGTGAAGACCACGGTGAGCTGAGGGAAGGATGCTGCCTGCCAAGCACAACCCCGTGCTTTGGATGGGGGAGAATCTGACCATCGAGGCAGCTGGCCTCCATGGGTGGGGGCAAAGAGATAGGGACAAATATTGGGTAACCAGGACAGTCTGAGTGACCTGAAGCCTCAGGCATATAATGAAAATCCAGAGACACAGAATAACTCTGTTACTTAACCTGTTTCCTCAGAAGTCCGACATCCCGCTGGCACTCCTCCTCCTCCCAGTGAGCACGCAGATACTCCTTCACGTTGTCTTTGATGTAAGGGAACAAGGTCTCCTGGCAGAAAAACAGGCTGCTCCTTTAACCTGGCAGAGGTAAGGCTGACTGGCTTTTGAAGGAACCGTTCGTACATGCTGCCGTGTACGGCTCTTTTCCCAACTTAAGCTTCCCCTGCAGTGCTGCAGCTGGTGCAACTTCCTGACAGGGGTGTTGGCCTGGTCACAGGACAGAGCCAAGCTCAGGCCAAGATCAGTGCAGGTGGATTTTTTTACACAAATGTTTACATAGCTGAAACTTCTCAAGCCTGCGATGGAAAGGTGGGTGACAGCTTTTCCTGGGCTTGCCAAAAAATGTCTCAAATGGCACATTTTTGACTTAGCTAGCAATCCCATCTTCAGGGAGAAGCAGATTCCCACCAGCTGAGGAGTCCAAGGCTGACAATGTATGTACTCTGAACCAACAAGTTATGCCGCTGTATTTTTGATGGGGCACTTGTCCTAACAAAAGTCATTCTGAAAACACGTCTCAACCTCTCACCAAAGATAGAAGACCTTTTAAAATGAAAAGCCTGGTCTGGTGACACCGAACTCCAGAGGACGGTCTTGCAAATGAAATGGAATGGGGTTTGGGAAAAGTGCCACAGGAAAATTACAAACCTTCACCCAAGGGCAACCAGAAATAATTACAAATTGCTCTCATTAGTGGTGTTTCATGAGTCAGAAGCCACAAGCAGCCACTGTGCATCTCCAGGTGCGGGAAAAGCCTCAGGTCAAGGAGAAGGGCAGGGAACTCCTTCCTTTGGGAAGGAGAACTGAGCTTTTCTTAATTGGGAAGAAACTAACCTGAACTCACCTCTCCTCAAAAAATGGACCATAGTTACTTGTTCCTTGCTGTATGTCATCTTTAGCTTGTTACTGAATTAAGAAATTCAGTGGTCCTGAGAGTGCGATGTGGTGGCAGAACTGCAGGATTTTCTATTGCTCTCCTACTGCGTTGTATATTTTCCATGTTGTATATTTTAAAAACAATGGAAATTGCCTAAAAAATACCACAAACTTGTCTAGGGAAATCAAAAGCCTTGTAATGCCCCCAGTTACTCTCATTTCCTTTACTTTCAAACTACCTTTTAAATCATGGAGGAAATTAAGGAGAATCCACTGGGAAATGCAGCTGACGTGCTGTCTTGGTTTAACCTCCTTTACAACTCAGATATCTAAAGGTCCCAAATATTTCCCCAAAGCAGTATTTCATACTCTTATGCTGGCTAAGACAAACTTCCAAACAGGCTCTGAAAGATTGTGGATTCTGTGATTTGGAGTATTTTAAAAAAGTAAAAGTCTTGGTCCACTGGCAAATGCACTGGTTTGTGAACTAAGAGGGGACACCCACGTGACAGCTACAATAGTGGACAGCCAGTGGAACAGATGGTTTATGCATATCAGGAGTGATCCCAATCAAAGCTGTACTAAGTTTAATAGGCCATGAGTCTGTGTGGAAGAGACTCCTTGTGTCCTGCAAAGAAATACCTTCATCTCCACCACTTCAGCTTTCAGCAAAAGCTGGCAGCTGCAACCTCTTGAATAGGTTTAACTGGGACCTTAAAAGTTCACTCACTTCTTTCTCCCTTGGAGAACAAAGATATGACGAGCCTGTCTCTGCACAGCTCCCATCATCTGCCTGTCTCCTGTGACAGCTGGAGGAATGGTCAGGCTCCTTGGCATTGCCCACCCCCAACACGGCTTGGCAGGATGGAGAAACATTCTCCAGCAAACACAGCTTGACAGCCCTCCTAAGCCTTCTCAACAGCTTACAGCAATGTAAAACCCAGGTCAGAAAGGGAAGCATTTTTACCAGCAGAAGACACCCATGCTGCTCACTGTAATTAGTGCTCGTAGGATTTCGAGTGACCAGGGTCCATTTTCCTCTTAATGTCCATGCAAGCTGTCCCAAAGTTCAGTGATAATACACTCTTTTACAGGAGATCTTGCAAATCCCATGGTATGCAGTTTATTTAATGACATCTCTTCCCCAGCCATCTACTTCCACTCTGCCAGGGTGGACCCAGCAAATGGGAAAACTTGGTGACTTCTAATTGATGGTCACCAAATACTCTCTTTTCTGGTATCTTTCCTTAATCCACCCATCAACTGACTCATTCTATTTCCTTACTTTGCATATTCAGTAATTATAGTATTAGCGAAAGGATTAAATAAAATCCCTTAATATTAAAGAATAAAGTGTCAGCTAAACCAGCAGCGGATCCTTCAAAGGCAAATAGAGGTTAATTGAAAGACCAAATGAAACAACTTGTTCAAAGCATTTTCAGGATTTCCATCAAACTGAATTTTATTGAGAACCAAAATTCATTTGGCCTCCCTGCAACAGAAAGACTTTGGGTGGAAACCCGAAGCCTCAGGTGCATGGCATGTTGTTTGCACAACTGCAAAACGGCTTCAAGGTGGACATAAACAACTTCGTTGCTCTATTAGATGTTTAGTAGAAAACCAGTTCAAATTGAAAGACACTGAGGGGAGGGAGGCAGCTATAATGCCATCTAGGCCTGAAGTTTCTTCAAGAGCACTGGAAGAACACGGACAGGAAAGATGTAGGTCATGCTGTTCATCTGCTAAACTGTGTTAGCAGGAACCTCTAGAAAGCCTGGCAGGAGCCTTCACTTGCCATGGGGGTCACAAAGCACCTTTGTAAGCTACTGGCTAAAAAGATCTACCAAAAGCTATAGTCTCATGGAGAAATCCAGGTTAACTAACGGCAGGAGAAGGGATACATCCATTCGCTGTCCTAGCAAGCCGCTCCCTCCTGAGAACCAAAGCCCCCTCGGAGAGAAGGGACCCGCGGCTACTAAAATTTGCGGTTCTCCGAGCGCCCGTGACTCGCAGACTTCTCAGTCCCCTGGGTTCTGTACCTAAACCAGCATTTCCAGCAGTCTTAAGCCTTTTCCTAGGCAAGGGCAGCCACTCGTACCTGCGCTGCCACTACAGTCCCAGTCGCGTACGCTCGGTGTGTCCCCTGCGCAGCCCTCCCGCAGTGCTGGACACGCTCCTCCGGCACACTGGAGGCATTTGGCTGTACCAGCCTCCCGAAGGGAAAAGGCAGCGGATAACCCCGAGAATTACCGCTTACTACAAATTGTTAATTACTAAAATCAAGGCAAAGAAGAATCGTACTTCAAAGGGATCGCACTTGAGGCTCTGCAGACCCGGGTGCGGTGCTGCAGCTCCAGCCATCAAAGGAACAGCGGTGCTCGAGGGCTTTTCCTGGATGAGGGTGCGAGCACTTCAACTGCCCTACCTCCATGAAAAAAATCCCTGACCTGCCCTGAATCTCAGCGGCAGTGACCTGCTCCCCAGCTCACCATGGGGGCGGCCGATCGGCAAGACGCGGCGTATTTTCTCGTGAGCATTATTCGGAAAAACACAGAAAATGGGCCACGGCTTTCGCTCCCGGCGGCACCTCGGGCCTGCCCCGCGGCGAGCTGCCCGGGCTGGGGAGTCACGGTACGAACGGCCATGCTATGGGAGCCCCCCCGACGCCAGGGCTGGGGGTCACGACAGGAGCGGCGATGCTACCGGAGCCCCCCGCGGTGCCGGCGGCCACCGGGTCTCACCTGGACGAAGGCGATGGGGGTGGTGGTGCCCTCGATGTCCAGCAGGATGGCGCGCACCTCCGCCGGCACCGGCAACACGCCCATGGCGGCGGCGGCACGTGGGGCGCACCGGGGACGCGC
>VZTN01009196.1:37017-42114 GCA_013400515.1 Erpornis zantholeuca | reverse complement strand
CGGGTTGTGTGTCCCGGGGGGGGCCCGGCGCCCCCGGCCCAGCCCCGCTCGCCGCCCTGTTTGTTTACTTGGCGCCTCGGCGACGTCACGGGCCAGGCCGGGCGGCGGGGGCGGTGTCTGGTCCCGCGGTGAACAAATGGTGTGATGTGCGCCAAACTACAGACCCTTTTTACTTATTTTTCTCTTTAAGGATGTCTTTGCTATGAGTTCAAGTGCGGTGCGTGCGTTAAGACCGTAACTCGGTGTAGCTGAATGCTTTGGTTGCAGTCACAGCATTGCCCTGTGCTGCAAACATTATAGTTTGTCAGCTGAGTGTCAGTGAGAGGTACCGCGACTTCTTCCCAGCCTAAAATGTCCCTCTGCTTCTCACGGAACTTGCGGTGGGGAGGATTATGTTAGGTGGTGTCCGAACTCGAGGAGTCGAAAAGACAGGAAGCTAAGTCGGGGGAGGTTCAGGTTAGGTATAAGGAAAAGGTTTTTCACCCAGAGGGTGGTTGGGTAGTGAAACAGGCTTCACAGGGAAGTGGTTACACCACGAGTCTGACAGAGTTCAAGAAGCATTTGGACACAGTGATCTCAGGAACATGGTGTGACTCTCGGGGTGTCCTGTGCAGGGCTGGAAGTTGGACTTGATGATTCTGATAAGTCCCTTCCAACTCAGCATATTCTATTATTCTGTTTTATGGAGAATAAAGACAGCTTTTAATTT
This sequence comes from Erpornis zantholeuca, assembly GCA_013400515.1. Lineage (NCBI taxonomy): Eukaryota > Metazoa > Chordata > Aves > Passeriformes > Timaliidae > Erpornis > Erpornis zantholeuca. The sequence continues at coordinate 41,405 of VZTN01009196.1, read as the reverse complement.
TCAGAAGGTCTCTGCCTGGGGCAGTGTCCCTTCTGTATTGGTGGTGAAACTTGTGTGTAATAAATCCAGTGACAGGACAGGCTGATGCGCTCTGCTGTGTCCTGTCGGGCCCTTGAGAAACTCGAGCTGCAGGTCTGTTTTTGGTCAAGACAGAAAATAGCCTGGATAAAGGAGCACTAGCTACTGTGTCCTGCAGGTACCTGCTGTGAAGCCTTCCGGAGTGTCTTCCTCCTGCTGTAATAACCTGGGATGTTACTGAGAGAGATGTTAATAATTTGAGATGTTGCAGAGAAAGAGAACAGGAATCTTTCATTGAGTGTTTTGCTGGGATTAGCAAAAAATCAGAATGGTTTTTACCATTTTTTACTTTTCACCTTCTCTTAATGGCTTTAAATATCTTTGGACTTTGCATGCTCGTTTTATTTCTTGCCCTTGAATACACACTAGTTAGAGTTTTCCAAGCTCAGGTTCTTTTGATGCAGCACAGCCTAGAAAAAGTTGTCTCTAAGTGGTGCAGGGATGTTGGGCAGTGATTACATGTATCACACATTGACTTGTGGTCTAGTTCACTCTTTTTATTTGACCTGTCAGTTCTTAATGCTGTACAGGAAACAGTGTTCTGACACTTTTGGTAGTAAAGGGAAAACAGCATATCTGTGATATCTTGTTTAGCTAAGTCTGAAGTTTGAAAGCTTTCCCAGTCCACTTCTGGTAACTTATCTTGGGAAACTGTGTGCGCTGATGTGACTTAGACCAGCCAGACTGTGGGCTAGGAAATAATGTATGTATTTTACAAGCCTTTGGCAGCACTGTGACACTGCTCCTGAATTGTTGTGCTCACGTTTGTGGTGTAGCCTTGACCTGAGCTCAGTTTTCCCTTGGAGCAGTGGCTTATCTAGGGGCAAACTGAAGCAGCCGTGGTTTGCTGCTCTGACTGGCCTCAAAGGCGCAGTTACCACATGCAGGCTGTTGGTTTCAAGCTTGTCTTCTTGGTCTGTCTGTTCTTAGTGATACAAAGCAGTGTTTGTATGTTCATATTAAGACAGGTGGTTTGTGTGGCAAGTGTGAGTTCAGTAGTAACTGCTAAAGCATTGCTGCCCCCCATGTGTCAGAAACACGATGCTGCATCCTCTGTGTCTTCTCTTTGGATGCTTAAGAAATTCTCCACAGAACAGCAAACAAGCTGAGGATCTTAATGATGGATGAAGAAAGGGCAGCAATTATACTTTGATTTATTCTGTACTGATATGAGGCTGCTGGTTTACTAGGGTGGAACATTTCTTCCATGAAGACAATAAGAAGTCACACCTGATAGAAAGGGCTGCTGGTTCTTTGTTGAAGAGAGATTTGGAACTAGTGGGAAAAATGGATAAAGGGATGGGGAACTGGTGCTCCTTCTTCACAATTTTCACGTCTTGTTATAAAAACATCTGAAGCTCCTGAACCTCTCATCTCTATGGATGTGTTTGCCAGAAACTGACTGCTCTTGTTAATTCTGTGAGAGCACAGCTAATTCAACAGAGGTAGTTCACAGGAACAGCTTTTGATTCAAGAGAGTTTGAACTGTGGAGGTACAATGATTTTACATGATTGGCAGGAATATTTGTGTGTGGGAAGTGGAAAGGTTAGAAACATGATACAGTGGTTTTTCAGGTTTTCTGGTAACTGTGTCTGATTGTGGAATAAGTTGGGAAAAGGAGCAAAGCTTTGTAGAAAGTGCTTTTATAGATCACATTGGATGATATTTTTTGGTTATAGCTCATTGTAAAATCTTCTTACTCAGTATTAAAAGAGATCATCTCAAATCAAATCCTCTTTTGAATGGGTGCTTAAGCCCTATGCCTAATAACTTCAAATGTTTCATTTGTGTGTATACTGGCTTGATTTTTCATCTTTTTAAATTTTTTTTATGCCTTACTAATATGATGGGATGGTTATGATTTGATTCTAAGCTTCCAGTATGCTTTTGAAAAGACAAGGCATGAATTATGTGCTGTACACATCTGCCCAGCAGCACTGGTGCTGTAGAAATACCAGAAAGACCTTCTCTTGATGATACTGGATTATGCCAGGTGTTAATATAAAGTTTTTGTGAAGAAAGGTAACTTCTGACCGTCCAATACTTTGCTTTTTCTTTACTAGGATCTGGGGAAGGGAACTTAACTTCATTTATTTTTGTTTACTGATTTGGACATATTTCCAGTCCAGACTGGTAGATAAATGCTTCTGTTTTAACCACACTTCCTTACAAATCTAACCTGCCTCTGTGTTTCATGAGCAGTTGTGTGGAGTCTCCACAGATAACTGAATGGAATTAAGCCTGTGGTGGGGATGTAAGGAAGTAGTAAAATACCTTTTTGTCGCTGTTGGTAGTTCCTTGGGACAGCAGGGTAAGCAGCTGCAGGAGAAGATGGTGAAAAACATTTATGTGTGTGAAACTCTTTATCTGTCCTGGCCAGAATCATTTAAGCAAGTTGTCAAAAAGTGCAGGCCTGTGTGTGTGGTGATATGATTGATAAAGTACTGCTGGTTCCATGCATTAGGTAATTAAGCTCATAAAGCTTGACAGTGCATGATTTTGGGTAACACACATTTACAGATTGACCATCTTGTCTTAACAGGAAAATGTTCATTGGCGGCCTTAGCTGGGACACGACAAAGAAAGATCTGAAGGACTATTTCTCTAAGTTTGGGGAAGTTGTAGACTGCACTCTGAAGTTAGACCCCATCACTGGGCGATCGAGAGGCTTCGGCTTTGTACTCTTCAAAGAATCGGAGAGCGTAGATAAGGTGGGATTAGTGTAATGAAACGTTGAAATTTAGGTACCAGAGATAAAGCACTCACTAGGATGGCTGTAGGCATTGTTATTTGTACATCTTCTGGTAAAGATGATATAGGGCTGCAGTGTGTTTAAGGTGCTCATTGAAATGCTTTCTTTTATGAACTGTCTTATTCATGATGCAGTGTCCAGAACTAGCAGGGATTCCTGAGGTATGGATTTGGGCACTTACAGGTTGTGCATACCATTGAAGTTGGGCACTTGAAAAGTACAGTAAATGTCTGCTGCCTAGTGCTGTGAAAGCAGCATTTGCGAAGAGCTTCAAGTCTTTGCACTCCAGAGCTGATATGTGAACCCCTAGAGAAGAGCCAATAGCTTTGATACATTTGGGCTCTATCCAAGCAAAAATTAGCTGTTAACTTTTTAAAAATGCTGTGGATACAGCACATGGAAAGGTTTTCACCTTCACTGACTTTTGTGATAGCTAAAGTACAGGATTTTTACTTCGTAAGGTTTGAGGATGAGATGAGGACGAGTAGAGTACTTTTTGAGAAATGTTACACTCTTGCTTCTGCTGGGTAATAGGTGGTTCCAGTTGTCAGAACTGTCTGTGTCAGTGGATAGTGACAGAAAATCACAGAACTCTTTGGTTTTGTGCAACATATTATTGGTGTAATTCAAGCAGTTGAAATTGAAGTAAATTTGGCTCAATAAGGCAAATTTGGCCTTATTCAAAACATCAGTGAAGCATTTAGCTTGAACTGTGTAAGGTTGTGTTTTAATTTTCCTCAGGTCATGGACCAGAAAGAACACAAGCTGAATGGAAAGGTCATTGATCCAAAAAGAGCTAAAGCCATGAAAACAAAAGAACCCGTTAAAAAGATTTTTGTTGGGGGCTTATCTCCAGACACACCTGAGGAGAAAATACGGGAATATTTTGGAGGCTTTGGTGAGGTATGTGGTGAAACAAACTGCTTATACTTATGGAACTCATTCTGTCTTCACAAATTTATTAATAAAAAGCATTCCCCACATGCAGCCTGCATGGATGCTGCTGTGAGCTTAATGGCCATTGTAGTTCCATGTGTGTTAGTGGTCAGAATTTTAATGTATTAATTACAGGCTCTGAGTTGCAGAGAAAGGGGGAGTGGGAAAAAGTCAGAGGGAGGCAGTGTTTTGTGCTTGCTGCTTTGGTCAGTTGAATGAGATGCTCTTCAGCCACCCCAGGTCATCTCCTATAGCAGAGATTGAGACAGTTCTGCCTAAATTCTCTGCAACTGTGTATTCTTTATCTCTCTGTCCCCAGTTTTTGGTGGTGCAGGTGAACTAGGTATCACTGAGGTTATTAGAAGCTGGTCTTGCATGAGCTTGCTACAGCTGCTGCTTCCTTATTAGTTTTCAGATGATGCCAGCTTCAGGTCATAACTCCGTTCAGGGAATTTGGTTGTTAAGTATCTGCCATCTTACAAACTTGGAGACAGTTCACTCTGGACTAAAGACTTTAGCTACTCTTTGCCTAGGCTGAAGTCTCATGTGCCATAGGCAGAGAGAGTTTTGACTCTATTTGTAGTCAGATAAGTATTGTCATATTCAAGTCTAAATAATTTC
>VZTN01009196.1:9517-32017 GCA_013400515.1 Erpornis zantholeuca | reverse complement strand
TTCGGGCACAGATTAAGAAGGGGTTTTACCCTGCTACAGGTTTGAGCTTTGCTTCTAGTCAAGTTGGCTTGTGTTGTAAACAAATCTCTCAGTTGCCCTTCTGAGTTTGGGCCTGATGTGAAAGGTGTCCAACCAAGCAAAGATGCTAAGCCGCCAAAGCCATAGGGAACGTCAGCATGGCTGAGGGCCTGGCTGTACCTTGTGGGGTGTGCAACACTGTTGTCATGGTAGTGTTTGCTGGTGCTGTGAAGGGTAAGGTACAAAATGGGAAAATACTGAGAGGTAATAAAACCTAGAGCTGAAGGGGAAGGTTACTAGTCAAGCTGGTTTTATAATTAACTGGTGTTTTGTTATTAGCAAGTATAGAGCTATTATGTAAGTGTAATAACTTGTTACTAGTTTGTTCTGTGAGCAAGTGAAGACATAGGGAGTGCTGTAACCACCTGGGTCACATTAGGTTACTTGTTTGCTTTTATGGTGCCTTCAGAAAAAAAAGGTGAGGCTGAAGTATGGCATGTTCTATATACATCTCCTGTTTCCTTTGCAGTTAGAGATGAAAATTGAGTGCTCTGCTTGCCAACTTTGCTCATAGTTGAGAGGAATTAACCCTTGAGCAGGGAGGGAGCTGTCACATGGAGTTGCCTCTTACCTGCTAGTTGCAAACTGCTGCTGTCTCCAGTCCTTTTCTAAATTCTTAGTTTTGGTCCTCGTAGCATTGGAATAGGACTGAAAGCAGATTGATTGGACAAGCGTGAGATGGATTTACACACTCAGAACAGTTTAATAAGCATGTGGAGATTGTGCATGCTGCTTTAGCTTTCTGTTTAACCTGTGCTTTGTAATGCCTAGCCAGTACTTGCCATGAATTCCTTGTGTATGAAGGTTGTAGCCTAATCTACAGTACATGCCAGCAGTTACTAATAAATGTATTAAGCCTCTATATTTTTCAGTCTTTGCCTAGTTCTCAAATGCACTTTGTGACAGGAATATATTTTTTGTCCCTAGTCTCTGTTTCTTCAGTGTTGAAGAACTGCTGTTCTTGATGACTTACTGAGCATGCTGAGCTGTGCATGTACTTCTGAGAAAGACTCTGCTCTGCTGCTTAGACTTGTTTTGCTTCTCAGCCTGCAGCTGGATAATGGCCTGAATGCTCTCTTTGAGTTGGTTTTGGAGCAGGGCTAGGTAGGTTACATGACACCAGCTGCTGCTCGGGTGTTCAGTACAGCTATGCACAGCTTAGCAAGGAGAGCAAGTAACGTACAAGTGTTTGATTAGCTTCTTGTATTAGAAAAATGAAGCTGTTTTGAAGTCTCAGGAAAGCAGGCATCTGGAACCTTCCCTGTCAGCTGTGGTAGAAGAGCGGTGAGCTTTCTGTCGGTGCAGTGTCATTATCACTGCACAGCTTCACTATCTCACTGTGTAGGCAATGAAGTGTTTTATTGGCTGAGCTCTTTGCTTTCCAGATGAATGGGCACTTAAAACCAATTTTGGCTCTTGTGAGCAATGAGGAGGAATGTTTTCTAGTGACCTCAGAGTTTCAGTCTTGTCAAGTTGGGATTAGCAGTTTCTCAGCCAGGAGTCCCCTTTGGCAAATGATGGTCTCATCGTGCTGCCTTGCTCAGGAATAGTGGAAAAGGGTAGCTGGGCTGAGATGGTCTCTGCTCCATGCTCCACCTTTGGAAGCCTAGGGCTAGTTTTCTCTTCAAATGTCTTATCACATAAGTACTTGTAAACTTTGTGCTTGAAGTTAGAGTTGGCAAGGTTCCCTGCACATCTGTAAGGTAAGAGAGTCCTTCCAACCTTTGTACATAGAGATAGAACTTGTATTTTTCCTTGCAGGAGGAATGGGAGTGCTTCAGTGTTACATACAGGTGGTATCTCTTGGTCAGTGATTCCAGCAGCTTGGCTGGGATCAGCCAGTGATCCCAGCAGCTTGGCTTCCCTACTTTCTAATTCCATGATACTAGTCCCATTATTCCAGCACCGGAGCAGCCAGTTGATAATGCAAATGTGTTTGCTGCAAAAGACGTGTAAACTGTTACTTTCAGGATTTTATTCTGTGGATAGCTTTCTCATAGGTGACCATTGAAATTCATGCCTGGCTTAGAATTACGATCAGTTCTCTCTTAAAGCTGTGGGTTTGTGACTGGGTAGCAAAGCATTTTGAGAAAATGTCCTCACTTTCTTAGAAAGCAGTGTAGGCTTGTGGATAGAGATTCACAACTAGAAAAACATAGAAAAGTTACTTTCCTCTGTAGCTCAGTCTAAGCTTTTCAGTAAGGAAAAACTAACTTTCTTTTACCCCACAGTGAGAAATTATATATGACTCTGGTACAACCCTTGAAAAAAACAAAAGGCAGAGATGGGGGGCAGTGCTGAACTCTGACAGGTGAAGTCAGGTGCTGGGCACAGGGGAAAGGCACTTCTGCCTCTTCCCAGGGCTGGGCAGGTGTGGTGACCCCTGGTAGGTCATGCTTCTCCTCAGTCCCTTTGTGCTCTGGGGAGATAGAGAACTCTTTGTGCCCCTCCGGGCTAGCACAAGGACCTTGAAGCTAGTTCTGATGCTCCTGAAAAGAGCCAGTTTTCAGTGGAGAAGCACTTGCACCAAGAAGTGCCAGAGGGTGGGAATGTGGCATCAGTGACCTGACCCTGCAATTTTTCCCCAGCACAGCACTCGTGTATGTACTAAATGGGCTCTTGCACCTGTGCTGAGGGGGCACACAAGAGAAATAGCTGCTTGTGTGTGAGCTGATTGAGCACTCGGGTATGAGTTCATTGGCTGCTCACATGAGCTGTCTTGAGACTTGTGTGTCAATTAATTGAGTGTTTGTGCATGAAGCGATTGGATGCTAAGGTATAAATGAAGTGGGCACTCATGCATAAGCTAATTGGGCACTAATGCATGAAGTTTTGGGGCATTCACGTGTGAAATAATGGGATGCTGTTTGTAATCTCATGAGCTGTTCACGCATTAAACTATTGTGTGCTCATGCATGAACTGATCAGGTGCCTGTCATGTGTGCCATGGCTCCTGTGATGTCTGATCAGCCACTTGTGCAGTGATTGGGCTTTGTGTTTGCTGCCAGCTGGGAACATGTGGGCATCCATTCACACATCTCCCTCTCCCTCCAGTCCTGGCTGGCCAGCAAGCACAGAACAGTATTTTCTGCAGGAACTGGCCTAGAACAAATCCAAACCCAAACAAGCCTTTGGGACAGCTGTGTTACAGGGCATCCAAAAAGAGCTTTTATCTTGCTGCATCCAAATTAATTGACAGCACTATGCTGGAAAAGATGATGTCGCTCTCGCCTGCCCATGGATACAGAGCACATACTTGCAGCCAGTGTTGACAAAGAGCTTGTGATGAGATCCATGGGGTTGATGGTGTGCTGGCCTGGCTTTTATATTCCATTAAATTAATTGAGTGTCTGCATGAGTCACTAGAACCCCAGACCCTGGTTTTTCCTGAATCCCATGAGGCCCATGGCATCTTTCTTGGGAGGGCAGCGGGTGTGTGGATTTGATAGCCTTTGGTTTCCCAATGGAAATACCTCTGCCCTCCCACAAACATCTTATGCCACCAGTGCTCCCACTTTTTTCTAGCCAGTGACCAGATGTGCTGTGTAGAGCTGGAGTTTCAAGAAGTAGGAGCTGAAGTAACCTAAGACTTCAAATAAATTGAGCAGTAACATGCTGAACAATGTCCATCAGCAGGTACTGGAAGAAGCAGGAGCAACTCTTATTCCAAGCATCCAGTAGCTGGAGGTGGAGCTTCAATGAAGTGGAGCTGGAATGAGCTGGAAAACGAAATAAGCCTGTGTCTGTCAGCTGGAGCTGTAGGAAGCCAGAACTGCCACACAAAAGCTGGAGTTTCAAGAAGCTGGGCCTGAAATCACCTTAAACCGAAACAAGCCAAAGCTGTAAGAAGCTGAGTGTCCAGCAGCTGGAATTGAAATCACCTGAAATGAGCAGGATCAGCATCATCGCTCATCACAAGTGTGCAGGAGCTGCAAGACAGAGCCAGAGTTGTAAGAAGCAGGAACTGAAATTAGCTGGGGCTTACTGAGTGGTAACATGCTGGTCCCTCTGTCAGCAAGAGCTGTAGGAAGCACGAGCATGTTTTATCCAGAACCTCCAGTCACTGGAGTGTCCATTAGCTGGAACTGCAACAAGCTGTGGTGTCATCAGCCAGGGCTGCCTTCCAGCACTGCTGAGCAGAGGAGCATCTGCTATCTGTGAGCCAGAGCCAAGGGAGAAATGACAACAGGAACTCCTGTCCTGCTGGCACAGACCCTACTGGACCAGGGAATGGGAAGGTGCCAGCTGAGATTTGCAGCGAGCAAGTGCAGCCCTATATAGCCTGCATCAGTCCAAAGAGACCTCACCCCACATCCCACTGCCCCAGCCAGGGCCTAGGGCAGGCTGTGAGAAACTGGAACTGGTGACACAAGTCAGCAGGTCATGGCTAAAACCTGACGCTCTTATCTCTCTTTGAATCAGGATGCTTATCTGGTGACAAATAAACTTTGCTTTGTAATGAAATAAGCAGCACCCTTACTGAAAGAGAGGAAGGTACAACCCTGGCAATGTGATATTTGATCCTTGAAGCATATCTGTTTAAGGATTTTACTGTTTTAAACTGCCTTTTCAAAGCCTTTAGTTGAACTCCCAGCTTGGTGCCTTTTCTAATTATATTTATACTTCCACTTGACACTGGGTGGCAGCAGCTCTATGAACACACTATTCTCTAATCCGTCTCCTTCTCCTCCTCTTTCAATATTGTCACAGTTCAAGTGCCAGAGCAATAAATTGGAACTGCTTATCACTTTTTGACATTTCTATATATATTTATGCAAAATAGTTAATCCATTTGCTGTTGTCTTTCTCCCCTCTGGGAAAGAGGAGAAAAGTGCATTTTCAGAAAATTTCTAGCTCAAATGTTCCTCGAGGTGGTGAGGGGACAGAAAAGGCCTTCTCTGGTTTCTGACATTTTCCTTGCCTTGCCTGGCCAGCCCTGTGGTGATAATGTCACACACACAGTATTTCCCTCTCAAGCTGGTTTGTTTCCAGATCCTGTGCTCTGACTATTGCACTTCTTGGCTGCAAATTCCAGTCTCCCACAAAGCTCCCCCTTGTCCTTAGTGTGGCTGCATCAGTCACTTTATTAAATTATTTTGCTTTAGCACATTAGAACAGCCCTTAATGCAAGTTTCTCTTTCCAGGGTTCAGTCCCCATAAGGGATAGGATGAAAGCTTCATCCAAAAGTACCACATTTCAGGATTATGCTTACGCCTTGGCCAAATTTTGTAGAACTGTGTTATCTTCCTTTTCAAAATGCCTTTTTTTTTCCTTTGCTGTGGTCCATGAAGACAAGGGGAAACAAGTCCTTTTGTGAGGAAGTCAGCAAGTCAGCAGCAACCATCAGCCTGTGAGAAAAAAGACAGGCCAAATTCCAGCCTCTTTTGGCTCTAGTAATATTAAGAGTCTTTTGCAGTGAGAGCTTTAAGAACATCCAGGGAAGAGATTATGAGAATGTGGGGCTTGCTTGGACAGCTTCATTTTTTTTTGTGCTGTACATCTGTACATCAAATGCAAACAACAGCATCCTGGTAGGTTTTAGGCAGAAGGAACCTGAAAACCATTTTTTTGGCCAGGGTGGGCTCAAATGTGCAAGCCTTCTCTGAGGCAAATGGCTAGCAGAAAAGTCAAATCTATGTGCAGATCAGGTGGAGTTAAAAACTGGAAGACAAAAGCTGTGCTCTCCTTCCAGCTAAGAAAACAGGCAGTTGCAGACAACAAAATATTTTTCACTGCTGTGTCATGGTAATGAAAAAGAGCCCCTCTCTCTGGTGTGGACCTGTGTAGACTCCTGTCTTGGCTTTAAGGACAGCCAGAAGTAGTGATGTGCACAAGCTCACTGTACAACAGGATTCACTTTTTAATCCAGTGGTCACTCCTGGGCCTGGTGACATTAGGACATGTGGGGGATGCCACCTCCTAAGATGGAAATAGGCTTGGATTTTTGGTAGGCATCAGCCCCTTCAAGCAAAACCAGATGTGGTACTTTCCAATAGTTGTAACAGCTGGACAAATTGTCTTTTATAAAAGACATTGTGTGACAATGCCTATTGTTAAGAATCTCACGAGCTCAGCCAATAAACCCAACTGAATCTAATCAATTTGTAGAGAGCTCATTGCAAAATAGATTTCAGAGAGCTTGACACAGAGCCACAGCACATCAGGAGTCACAATGAGCTCATGTTTGGGAGTTCTGCCAAAGGATCCACCTGACCATGGAGGTAAATCCTGCTGCTGTCTTGCTGCTATCCCCAAGACAGACAGCTGGGCAAGATTTATGTGGCAAACAACAGATAATAGGTTTACAAGAAAGTAATTACCCACCTTTTCCATGCCTGGTGTGCAACTCAGTTTGCTTTGAACTTGTAACTCCCTGTCTGGCACCATCTTGCACATGATGTACAGAAGAACCAGGCCCTCATCTCTTGCCTTTGATTACAAAAACAGCACCACAACCATGGAAACCACATCCCCGAGCGTGGACATGCAGCCACTTCCATGGCGAGAAATACAACTGGGAAACAAATTTCTGTACTGTGCATGTTGATTTACCCCTACTGGTTTAGCCCTACATCAAGATGTGAAGAAGTCAGTCAGAAATGTTCAGATCCATGCCAGGAAACAAAACAACCGTGTTACAGCATTCTGGCACAAGGAAATTAAGACATTAATTAAGAGCACCAGTCTTGTGCTGCCTTGCAAAAAGTGGGAAGGGAGGAAGAATTCAGGACAGTGTGCTATGTTACAGTTGGGAAGGATGACTTTAATTTTCTCTTCTTTCCCACATTTTCTACACAATTTTGAGGAAGCCAAACTGTCAAAATTGTGAAACCGTCAAAGGTGTCAAAGCCCAAAATAACCCACAGCTCTCTAGAGGGACTTCAAAATCATCATGGAACTTAAATCTCTCAGGACTTTGTCAAACAAAGATAAAAATTCTTCTTGCCTCTACACTGCATTCTCTTTCACTCTGTTGCTGTTCCTGCCTCTCTGAAGTGCCCACCTCCATCACCACTGGGGGAAAGCACTTTCATCTCACCAGCCCAGGTTATCTGTTCCCTCACCTCTGTTCTCTGTCAGGAGTAATCTCCATCTCTCCTGCCTCCTAAGGTAGGTTCTCTTGTGGCAGAAGTGGAGGGGAAAAAGCACAGCTGCAGCTGGGCTTCTGAGGGACCCACCCCCCCTATAAAAGCAAAGCTGACAGGACAGAAAGGCAGAGCACAGATAAGAACATCAAGGACAGAACTCAAGACAATTACTGACATATCCACAGCATGCTCAAAACCTGAACTTCAAAAGCTGTTATTCAATGTCTTTAAATTAGAAAATACAGCAATAAGCATAATCTGATCATCATCCTAATTGTCCATTCAATTCTCCCATGATTTCCTGCACTATGACTCTACTTGAGCCCGACTCACTTATTCATCCTCTGATTCCACATCAGCATAACTCCACTGGTGCCAAGCTGAAGTCTGAAGTACATCTGTCTGTCAGAGACAGAGGGTGTGAGATCAAGTAATATTTAGTCTCTACAGTATCAGCTTTTTCTTGTTTCCAGAAACCTTCAGCTCCAGTCAACTGCATACATGCCAGAACTAGGATGAATTAAATGTATGTGAGAACTCTACATAAGTACAAAATAATCCATGACCTTATTTATTACAGCTTCTCATACATTAATTTTCTCAACATCCACTAGGGAAAACAAAATCTGAGTGGGGGACATGCTGCAAGAAATGACAGCAGTGATCTCTCTCCAGGGTAGTCTTTTCTGCCTCAGTCTCTTCAATCATGTAGACAAGAAGTATAAATCCAGGCTATGAATCTGGACTGCTGTATGGAATGTGCTTGTAAAAAATTAATGTTCTTCCCATTACATGGTAAGCTTACTTTATTTGCACACAAATAAACAAGCTAAGTTAAACTTTATAAAGGAAATATATCCTACAGCTGCACAGACTTAAAGCTAACTGCACTAAACTTATCATACAGATATTTCTTCACTTAAAAAACATATATATATCTCCCCCATTATTTATATATATATATATGTAAGGAAACTACATATAAATACAATGTAAAAATACATTCAAAAGCTTTTTATAAAACATGGCACAATATTATTTTGACTGTAATAAAAATGTTTATGAGAGAAAGAGAGATGCATTGGGAAACACAAATACCTAACATCTAGTGCTTCGTCTAAATACTGAAAATAAAATTTAGTCTTTGGTATTGCTAAACAAAGTTAAGTTGCAAGCATCTACAATCCCAGCTTACAGCCCCTGCTGCACCCTCTCTGATTGTGTTACCACCACTTTGCACAGGCTTTGCTGGCTGCAAGTTTCCATACTAATTTGCAAACTGGCAGAGAAACAAAACCAGCTAAATGTGTAGTGTCTTCTTTCAAGGGCTCGATCCAACCTCCATTAAATTCAATGGAAAATATTCTATTGCCTTATTCAGGCTGAAGGTTATACGAAATGTTTAAATTGATTTGCTGTCAAAGCGATGGTCACCCACCAGTGAAAAATAATTACAACCATGTATCAAACCATGGAACTGCCCCTGTGGCATTCCCTCCCTCATTTTCCCCTTCCCAGTGGGAAAAATCACGTGCAGCATCTAGGGAGATGATCCAGCAGTCATGGGTAACTAAACCCTGAGCACAGAGCACAAGTTGCCTGGCAGGTTCTCCATCAGCATGTGAAATGCAATAGTGCTGTGGCAGCTTCAGTATGGAAATCTAGATTGGACTTGGTCTCAGCAGGAGCTGAAATAAATACAAGCAGTGGTTGCAGATGCACCCATCCCATAAACCCAGCATGAAACACAGGAACATCCCTATTTCAACAGCAGTTGGGGTTGATAACACAGAGCAGAAGAATTTTTCTGTACAAGCCACAAATGCACAACATCCATCTGCATTTTTTCCTGCAAGGTAAAAGCTTTTTGTCCATCTATTTTATCTTCACACTACATAGAAGCAAAACATTTTAAGAAAGGCACATAGCTCTTTGAAGCAGTAAGGGAAATGCACACCACAGTCTGATTTTCTAGGCAACTTCTGTTATGGATATACCTTTTCATTTGACTTGTCTCATCCAACCTGGGGCAAAACTAGATCAACAGGGAGGCAGCTTACACACTGATACCCTCCTAGCTGTAGCTAAATCAAATCAACCTTTCAGTAAAAGTCTCTTTTCTACACATTTCTGGATCAATGCAATACAGGACATTTTGGGGGAAAAGCAAAACACAGCAGAGAAAATGAAAAATAAGTGCCTATAGTGTTAGCTATTGACAAATGTCACATTTGTTGGCTTCTGATACCCATCCTCCCCACCCAAGAAAAGATGTGTGCTAACCTTGTTAATGTCAAAATTTTAGCTAGTGATATTTTTAGTGGCAAAACCATAGATCCAATCAATAGTATCTGAAAATGTTCATAGAGACACTGTGTATCAAAGAAATTCAGGTTACATCTGCTGACTGAATGCATGCCCTTGTTATAAAACACACAGATGTTGGTGGATTACCCAAACAAGTTCCGGTTACTGAACTGTCTTCAGTCCTTCAAGAAGTGCTGTGTAATTTGTGTAACTTGATTTTAAGCAAGAAACAAGATAGAACGGACGCCTACGAGTCTCTATAAATGTGCCAGAAGGAAAAATGATCAGAAATCCTTGTCCCAGCCTGAAAGTTCATCTGGAGGGCTTCCCACTTCAGGTGGATAGCTGTCAAAGTAGCTGTAATCAGTCGGTCCAGACAACTAGGACATTGAAAACACAAACAAAAGGTTGTTTAAGAAAATAGCTTTTGGAAATGTTCTCCATTGATTATGCTTCATTTTTGTTGCTCCCAATGTGGAAATGAAAGGCTAATATGATATAGATCACTTCTTTCAATACATGCAATTCTTCATTTTTAAAAGAAATATGCCCAGTAATTATGTTGTACAACGGAACAATGGCATTAGCCTTCTTATACAAAAGGACTTTCTAAATATTATCAAAACCTAGATTTCACCCAAAGCCCTGTTAATTCAATAAGAAAACTGTACAATTTTGGTTTAATTTTGTGTAAGACCAAATCTACACTCATAGGGTAGCTACCCAAAGCAGTCTTCAGAATTGCTTTTAGTTTCAAATTGAGATCAAAGTGAGTTTCAAATTCTTTACCCTTAGTCTTTTTTCAGTTTAGGGCAAAAACAAATAGGCCATTTAAAACTGGCAGCTTACTCAAAGATGTGTTGTAACTCAATAATAAGAGCACACAGGAATTTGTACTCTTCACAGTAATATAAACAGTGCATCTTAATAATGTCCCCATTACCTAGGGAGATATATTTTTTCAGTATTAGTTTCTGACTGAACACCATTTGTTCTAGTAATGGTGAAAATGTAATGCAAAGTACATAGGCAGAATAATATTTCCATTATTTAACTGAACGTAAGTTGTGTATTGCTTGCTGTCTCTCTTCAATTTTCACAAAAAATGTTGAACTGTAAAAATTCAAATGTGTCTTTGGGAAATTTTGCTATCTCCATCAGTTCTTTGTAGCCAAGCTGTGTTAGTAAAGCATTAGGGTACTGAAAGCCAAAGCCAATACCTCTCTTTTCAAAGGCGACGTTAATTTCCTCACTTTCAGACTATCCCAGTTAAAACCACTCAACCACCTGATTAAAAAGAGATGAAAGACAGACAGGGAGAGACCAAAAGAGAAAGACAGTTTGTTTCCTGACATTATACCACAAAGAGCTGAAAATCACGTGAACAGGGGCTATGAGAAGCTTCTTTCATGCCAACTCCTGTAACAACACAGTTAGAGGGAGGAACCTCGAGCACTGTTGTTGCCATCCAAGGCAGGGGCAGCCTCAGGACTGACAGACACTTTGGCACTTCTGTATGGAGGAGGTGCAGAGACAGGCAGGTTAACACATGCAAAAATACAGCCGTGCAGAGGCTTGTGTGTCTCCTTGGAATTCCACCCTTTTCACAGCATGAGAAGAGGGAGACAAGCAGAAAAGAACTTCTTTTCCCAAGCATGAGCAGTAGGGCTTAGAAACAACTCAGATAAAAAGAGAAAGCAGAAAATTTTAATTTACAGAGGACTTCCTCCATTAGAAGAAAGACATGCATTAGAAAAATTCATTATAAGAAAGACTTTCTTTGTTAAAAGAAAGACGACAAAGCCCCAGAATTATTGCTTTGGAGCTCCTAACTACTCATTCTTAAAAAGCAAGTATTGAAGTGTCAGGAGGTCTGAGAGGCAGATGCTGAACTAGCATTGATTTCTCTGAGAACTGAATAAAACTCCTACATCAACAACCTGCAGCAAAGCCAGTAAAAAATAAGATTTCTAGATAATCATGCTGAGGATTTATGTTCATATTGTTGCTTGCTATAGTTGCAAATATACTCAGTAGCAATAGAGATCTCTATTTATGAGTTTACTTGGCTGGGTTCTAACATATTAAAAATATTTTAAATTAAACTCCAAATTTTCTTCTTGGAAGTCTCATTTGCTTACCTGTGCTTCTTGATGTCATTTATTCCATTCCTCAAATTGCCTAATCTTTCTGTAGGATTTTGCCTTAAAAAAATATAAGAAGAGAAAAAGAATAAAGATAAGGATTTATAAAAGATTCCTATTTTAAGAAGAGAACTTATAGGTCCTAACTGCTTGCATTTAACAGTTGCAAGGGGTGGAGCTTGCATAAAACCTGTTGCCTCACAGAAGGAAGAGACATAATGAGTTGTTGCTCACTGCTCCTTACTTCTGCACATGGAGAAACCTTCTAGAAAGCCAAAACAGTGTCACTCGGCTGTGAGAAGCAGCAGAGGGAAATCAGCTGGCTGAGTTTTGGTTGCAAATCCTTTTTATTCCCTGGCCAGCAGAGTCTGAATTACAAAAGGAGGCAGATCAAAATTTACAGCGACAAAGATCCTTCCAATTGTGCCACACAAGAATGTTGAATACTGCTCCTGGTGCCATGGGTGAAATCCCACAGGAGCTGGGAATCCAAAGTCAGTGTCACCAGCCAGAGGTTGTGCAGGGCACTAAGTTAGGCTGGCCCTTTTGAAATACCACCTTCTGCACATTTTCAAAAGGACTTAAGCCAGTTTGCTAGTGCCCTATGTTTTCTGTAGAATTTATGTGCCTAAGTAATTTTGGAAGCTTTTTTTTTTTTTTTTAAACAATGTGCTTGATTTGAAAGTCAAATTCCTTAGCTCTTTCCTCAGCCCCCAGTTAATAAATTTTCCCAAAGATGTGTTTCAGAAAAAATTTCCAGCTACAGAGAAAGCCCAGAGCCTCTGCTGCCTCTGCAGACTCAGAGGTGTGACACATCCAGGGGCATGTAATGCATACTGAATAGAATCAGAATGGACCATGCCATGCATAACAATTCCAAATGAAGTTGTCAGGAATTCAGTGCTCGAGTCTGAGTCCTAAAAGAGCTCAATCTATTTACACTCAGGCTTTGCCCTGAACCTCCCCTCCTACCTGCAGAGTCTGCGGATCAAATCCTCCGGTCTCCTTGTTATTACTTTAGGAAAATCCAGCTTTTCAATGCCTTTGAGAATCAAATTATATGTCATCATTTGATCAGCCCCAGAGAATGGTGGGCTAGAAAAAGAAAGCAACACTGATAAATGGAACACCTGGCAAGAGAAGGTGTGGCCAGTACTTCTCAAAGAAAATGTTTGAGAATAAAGAAAAAAACATAGGAAAAAAGCCCACCTTCCTACTCCTAAAACCCTCACCCTTTCAGCCTGTTAAAGCTATTGGAAAGGCTTGAAGCTGAGAAGCTTCCCATAGGTACAGGTAAAATGCTGACCACATGTGTCCCTCTAAGCTAGCCCCGACTCCAGCCTAACTCAGAGGAGCTTCCAGGTTGGATTGCCACAGAGCATGCCCAAAGAGCTGTCATGGAATGGTGCAGGGAGGTAAAGAGAGGCTTACCATTCACCCACCCCACTGCACCCCATCACCCACTGACGGGGAAAGGAACAGTCAGTCTGTTGTCACTTGTTCCTCACAGGAAACATCAGCAGCAGCTACAGGAGCCCTACACCAGCCAATTGTAGCTCGTGCCTGGATAAGCCAGAACTGAGAATAAGTAACTCACTTTGTGGTGTTTCTGAAACGATGGGAGGCAAGACATGCATCAGCAGCACAAAGAAGTAATATTTTGCAAGGCTGTCTAAAAATAACCTTGGAGAGGTTTCTAAAAAAAACCAGAGTAGGTAAGATCTTCGAGTAGGAGGCACTTACCTGCCAGTGAGGAGTTCATACACAAGAATCCCAAGGGACCAAAAATCCACACTGAAGTCATGGCCTTTACTCAGAATGACTTCAGGAGCAACATACTCAGGGGTTCCACAAAACGTCCAGGTTTTCTGCCCTGATCCAATCTTCTTTGCAAATCCGAAATCAACCTGGTCGAAATCAACACGTGCTGCATAAGGCAGAGGAGTTCTGCACTGGGAAGCCTTAAGGTCATAATTGCTTCCTCTCCTCCTGCAAAGATCCCCATCATTGCTAGTTTACAGCTACTAGAACTACACAGTGTAGTTGTGAAGGTAATTCCAACTGAAGTAATTGGATTACTGAATTTTATAGAACAGATCCATTTATCATCACAAGTAATTTTCTGAATTATTTTCCTTTTGGGGAGAACAACCCATTATTTCCTTGAGGACATGACATTTACTGTCCCTGGAAACAGTGGGTTGCTCATTGTCCTCAGAATGGATATTTCAAATTCTCTGAAGGGTGTTCTCGTTGCACTTCTCATGGTCACAGTAAAACATGGCAGGAGTTCCTTACTCTGTGCCCTCTCTATGAAGAGAGGAAACCTATGATTGTAAATTGAATGTTGAACCTGTGATTGTTTGAGGCTGGACAGGGAGGTAATTCTACACCTGGGAAATGCAGTTTCTGTCCTTACATTAACACTAGCTGCTAGGAGAATTTTTTTTCTTTTTCTGTTTATGCTGTGGGAAGAGCTCTCAGAGGCTGCAAATCCCCATTTTGTCTGTGGCTTGCTGTGGCTTTGCAATGCCTTTGTTTCTCATTGTGCAATGAGAAGCCTGCCCTCTTTCCTGCTGAAGCACAAGAGTTATTAAACTCCAGGATCCTGGTTCTATAATTATGTGCTGTCTATTTACATCCCCCCTGCAAAGAAACAGGATACAGGCACAAAAAATAACATTACAATGGATTACATCTTACCAGTTTTATATATCCCTCAGCATCCAAAATTAAATTTTCTGGCTTCAGGTCTCTGTAGATAATTCCTATTTGATGTAGATAGTCAAAAGCCTCTGTCACACACCCAACACAAAACTTGGTGGTGAATTCATCAAAGCTGCCTCTGGAATAGAAATAATCACAATTAAGTTCTGAAAAGGCCTCAGTTGTTAACCAGATAATATTGTAACACCCAGAATATTAACCAGACTGAACCGAACATCTTTTCCTTGGACAGCCCTGGAATGGAGAACCTACTCAGCAGCCATGTGGGACTGACTGGTGACTCTCAAGGGCAAGGTTGTGCTGTGTTAGCAGTTACCTGTCTCTCAGCAAGCTCCACAATTCCCCTCCAAGGCAAGCCTCCAGGAGCATGTACACATATTTGTTATCCTTGAATGTGCGATACAGTCTGTGGAGACAAACAACAGCAATTTAGGGAAAGCAAATTAAAAAGCGAGACTTGCAGTGTCTTTCCTCCAGGACTTATGTGTGCCAAACCTCATTCCTAAGAGTGCTGCCCAGGGGTTCAGCTGGGGGATAACATGCAAGGGAACCTTATGGCCAACTTACTTTACAATGAATGGAGAGCATATCTGCTCGAGGATTTTCTTCTCAGAATAAATATGCTCCTGTTGTTTGGTGTCCACTACGTGTTTCTTCTTTATGCATTTCATCGCAAAAGCCATGTTCTCATTTTTCACTTTAACCTGTGAAGACAAATGATGAAAACACACGAGGCAAAGAAATGATGTTTTACTAAATTGTTCTCAGTAGATACACTGATATCCATCTTTTTCAAAACAGCACAGGACTGAAATTGATGGCTGTAACATGGGGCAAATTCCAGATTTTCTGCAGAACTCTTATGTATGATTTTAAGCCAGGCATCAGATATTTTAGTTTCCCAGTCCCCACTCATAAAGTGATATGTTCCCTCTGTTCATTTTATATATACAAAATAGCAGCAGCTTGGATAGGTACTACATATTACAATTAGTTTATATCACAGTGGGTCCCAATTTCAATTTAAGATTTCTAATCACCAGCATAAAACAAAAGAACAAAAGGGAGAGGCAGTTTAGGAAGAATGTTTACAAATGAGTTTGCATTGCACTAAAATATTATCCAATATGCAATAAAAAGATGGAAGTCAAAACAGGGCCTCTTGGAAATGAAGGAAGCAGATATCTGTGCTCTATAGCTGGATGGGAATTCAATTTTTAGTTTAGTATTCAGTTGCTGCTGTAGAATTCCAGTGTGGAATTTTTTTTGGTGAAGCATGAATCAGAATGAAACAGTAGCTGGTCTAACTACTGTAAAGGATTACTGACTTCACTAAAAGCAAAAAGTCCCTTTTAATTTACCATTACCTTCAGCAGCCTGCACAAAAAGCATTCAGGTTTTTGTCAGACGTTTGCTACTCAGCCAGAGACGAGTGGAATTTAAGGCTTTGGGCTAATGAGGCTCGTGGTATCCCAGAAGCACAGCTGCTCACGCTATTGAATATGACTCAAAAGAGCCATTGCAAATTGTTGGAAATTTCCCAGTCAACACAGCTCAGAGATAGCTCACGCTGGCTGTGGTTGCTGTGGGGCATACAGAAGCGATTCTGAGAGCACAGACTGTGTGGTGCCGTTCAGATTGCTCCAGGTCCAGGCAGATTCCGGGAAAAAGGCCTGCCATTCAGGGGCCATAATGCAGGCAGGCACATCTGCAAACCCCACACTCACTAGCTGATGACTATGTCTAGTGACCACGAAGGCACTTTTAGCAGCAGGAGATGAAGGCACACAAGAATGGATTTGCTTCTTTAAAAGCCCAAGTCCTGAAATGTTTTTTAACTATGCATTGCTTTATGTAGAATTATTTCTGCCTGAGGGGCACAAGCACACAGAATATGAAAATCCTTCACATTATTCAGTGGCTAAATCAGTCATCCAAGACAGAGAACTACATGAATAATTTTAAAACAATCTCTTACAAGCTCAACCCTTCCGAACCCACCAACACCCAGAGTTGTGACAACTTCTAAATTCTGGAATGGGGAAGGAGGGAACTGGGCTACTTTCTCCTTCAGCTCTATCATCTCCAAAGACACCTCTTTGGTCAACTGTCCACAGAAGGATCTTCCTCTGCATTAAGAAAATTAACATAGGTTAGTGCTTTTCTTTGTCATCATTTTTAATGATCCTATATAAAGGAGAGGAAGGGAAATGGAAAAGGAGGAAAGGAGGAGGAGGAAAGGAGAAGGAGGAAGGGAAAGGAAAGCCTTATTTTCTAAGAGAATCTTTTTTTCTGCAGAAGCACTTTCTTTCTGGACCTCCTATAGAAGTAAATTAGAAGAAAAGTGCTACTGAAATTCACTGAGTAGAACCGACAGTAATTTTAGCAAGAGCTGATCCCTGGTGAGATTCCCATCGATGCGGTCAGCTGTAAAAGTTTGGGCACTCCAAGCTGGAGAAGCAATGCTTGAAGGACTGTGCACCAGTTCCAGCAGAATGATCAGAAATAAGAATGCAGCTGTATTTCTAAACAGAGGAAAAACATCCTCTGCCAATCTTCCAGTAGTGCTCAGACTGAAATCAGAGGCGCATAAACTCAAAGTGTGGCCCACAGCTAAAAGCAGGGCATCAATACCATCAGGGCTACACTGAAACATTAAAAATAAACTGTTTCTTTTATGCCTGCTTCTTTCTTTTTGAAATGACACTTAATCTTTTGCACAGTAATACAGTTTCCTTAACTCAATCCGGAGTTAAAGTTGGCCTTTAGGGGTTTTTACCAAAGAACTTACCATCAAAATTCAAAATGTATTTGAACACAACAATAATTTTTTTTTTTCTGTGCTCAGTTTTCCAGGAATAGAGTGAATTCTTGTTTGGAAGTCAATACAGTGAGATTCTATGTAATTTTTGTATCAGAAGAAATTTCTTGGACCTCATAAGCATATCCAGATTTTTATTATAGTGACTA
Organism: Erpornis zantholeuca; assembly: GCA_013400515.1. Lineage (NCBI taxonomy): Eukaryota > Metazoa > Chordata > Aves > Passeriformes > Timaliidae > Erpornis > Erpornis zantholeuca. The sequence goes on along the minus strand of VZTN01009196.1, from coordinate 14,702 downwards.
CTGTCATTCCTATGGGTTTATCTCCTTCAACTACCATCCATGATTTTACTTACATATCTATCACTCTTTTTTACAATTACCTACTACAGGTGTAACAAACAAACGATCTGACTTACTTGGCATGTCGCTTTTCATCAGCCTGGGCCAGATTAGCCACATAGCCCTCCAGGTAAGACTGCAGCTCCTCGTAAGTTCCAACTGTTTGATTAAATGTCCTAAAACCACAAATGAAACGTCATAAACTGCTGAACATTTAAGGCATTACCCAGTTTAAGTTGGTTGACACTCAAGGATCACTTCCTCCAGGGCTCAAGCAACGAATGAGAAATCTGGCAAAGGGAGCAAGAGACCCTTGTGGGGAAATAATTACTCAAGCTTAAAGGGGAAACACATAGGAGGTGGAAGATGAGTCAGGCTGCTTGGAATAATATAGAGAGGTTGTCAGGGTAAATATAAATGAGACAAGGAAGGCTGAAGCCCATCTGGAATTAATCTGACCAAGGATGTCAAGGGCAAGAAGGGTTTTTTCAAATACATCAGCAAAAAAAAGGAAAACAAAGGATAATGTGGGCCCATTCCTAAATGGAGCAGGGCTGTGGTGACAGAGGACACAGAGAAGGCAGAGTTACTGAATGCCCTCTTTGCATTGGTCTTCGCTGACAAGAACAGGCCTCAGGTACCTCTGACCCAGGAGACCAGGGGAAACATCACCACTACAAGGAGGGAAAGAGAAGAGTAACTCTGAACTACTCTTAAGCTTCTGTGCTCTGGCACCTGCTCTCAGCCTCTCTCCGTTAGTATTCCTGAAGCACAGCCACCCGTTCAGGATTCATTTAAGGACACATTGTGGTTTGGCCTACAGTGAAGTCATGTTAGCCCACTGAAAGTCACATTAACCTGCTGAAAGGGGCAGCAAGTCTTGTATGAGAGCGTGGTGTACTCACTCTCTGTCTATGACCAGGCACTCCACGTTGTACTCGTCGGCGATGACGTTTGCTGATCGCACGTCGTCACTGAGAATGGAAAGGCATTAGGAGAATTCAGAAGCATATCAAAATCCTCAAAGTACCTCACACTGCACTCCTGCACAGCTGCCCTAGGTGAAACTCCTCAAAGGCCTCTGCAGCCTGTACCTGGATTAATGCTGCTGAATCAAATATAAAATAATAGTGTTTTGCTAGTCATTATTTTGGTCTAGCACAGTATTTTTTCCAGTTTCAGTAGGGTTTGGAACATGACATCCTTTGGCAACCTTCCAAGAAGTTAGGGTGAGATGTAATTATCACTACATCAGGATTTACTACTTATTTCTAAAATGAACCTGGGATATAAAATATTCCCAAACCCAAACTATTCCCTCCTCAATCATCCACATAAATCTGTGCTATGTGACTCCCTCTCTCTGTTTCTTACTGCCATGGGCAATGGAAACAAGAGCTCATTCCAGTCATGATGGACCTTATTGATTCTGAAATCACCTGGCACAAGTTCTCACCACAGTTTTTACAGATATATAAGCAATAAGCCACAATGCAGAGGGCCAGAATTTGACTTCTACAGGGAAAACCAAAGGCAGGTGCCAGTGTATATTTTCAAGTTTTCTCTGCAGCCCCTCAAAAAATTAACACAGGTTGGGTCACTACCTTCGTCCACTGACTTTGCAATCAAAAGAAAGAGTATATCCAAAACAACCATGAGTTGTAGAATCTGACACACAGTGATGGAATATTGAAATAATGAATCAGAGAGTGTGAACCAACCTAATGAGAGCCTTTTCTCCAAAGTAATCTCCTTTATGTAGATTTTTAATCACCTGAGGCTGTGAGTGCTCTGCAGTACTCTGGGTAACTATCACCTGCAAAGCACAAGAACAAAAATTTAGTAAGGTAAAGTTTCAAAACATTGCATGATTTTCTTTCTTTTCTGTATATTTCAGAAATTTCTTAAACTCAGTAATGCTGCAGAAAGAGTTACAAATATATGTAGTTACTCCGTCCTCTCAAAAATTAAACCCAAACATTCCCTGGCACCTCCCTGATTTTTGCCAAGAAGAAGGAATATATTCATTATTGGCAACCCCTCAACATTTTCTCCTTACACCTTTTGAAACAGAGCATGCCTTACTGAAAGACTGAGAAATGCTTCAGTTTCCACAGTGGGCAGATGTCATATGAGCTTTTTGTCTTCTCAGCTAATAGACAGCACTCCAGAAGCATTAACTAGCATTTCTCCTCATGAAACTCTTTTTCCACAGCAGCACATTCTGCTGATGCCTGTATTAGCAAAAACCAAAGTAGAATATCTACAGACACAGAGATGCACTGGAAACCCTCCTGGAAGTTTATTGAGGAAAATTCTCCTGATTTAATTCTTTAGGGTCCTGTGTCAGTCTCCAAGGTACCAGCCTGGATAAAGCAAAAAGGCTGCTGCCTTGCTCCTCTGGGACCAACAAATGAAAGGATTCTGAGACACCTCAGATACCATTCTTCACTAAGCCTGAGACTCCATTACTTCTTAAACTTTTCACAAGTCTGTGTTTTGCTCATTAGATATTGCACCATGTAGGAGAAGATGTAGGGTCAAATCTCATTTACAAAAAAATTGACTTTACATCTCTGCCACAGAGTGAAGAGGCTTCAGGACAAAATTTAATTACATTGTAATTAGAACAGTATAACATGGGTTCATTGTGAATGGAAAATTAGGCTCCCTGAAACACTGCTCCAGGCTTTTATCACAGTATTGTGAACTAAAAAGCATGTGCAAAAACACTCTGCACCACTCCTACTGAATACCACACCCCTCGAGGCAGCTTTTGAGATGCAAGTGTTTGTACATGCTACTCTATAAGTTAGGTTTATTATACCTTACCTTTCCTTTTGCTATTATAAAGAAGGTGTTTCCTTCTTCTCCTTCCCGAATAACGTAATCTCCCTTGTCATAGTACTCCTGTTGGGGGGCAAGTGAGAGACCACATTGTCCAACAAATCCTTGAAAGGTTGCTGTGCAGGGTTCTTAATACATGTGGATGTTCATTGATGTTTAACTTGCTATATCCTTCATGCCCCCATGCAAAAGAATAAATAGTTACCACTGCCCTTGGAAATAGATTCCAGCTATGATGTTATATCAAGCCTTTACCTTCAAAGGCTGCTGGCAAATGCAGCCCTAAGGCACTCAGATGTTTGGCTGGATTCATGTGCTGGGGACCTGATGCCTTCTTCCCTTACATTTTGCAGGTTATGTTGTCCAAGGAATATGAATGTATTACATATCCACATCACAAACAGGTAAATTTGATTACCAGAAGAGTCCTGGAGAACAACTTTGCACTTAATAAAGGATAGATTATAAATCCTCTTATCTACATACCTGACTCCTTTGATGCCAAAAATATTACTTACTTCTATGTCACTAAAGGTTACTACTTCCTGCTGACCTGGAATACAACTCTGATCACTCCAAAACCACTCTCATATTAAAAAAGCTTGGTTGTTTTTTATTTTTGCTGAGTTATTATTCTTGTTATTTTGAATGCTTACTGAATACTATTTAGAAAAACTTAAGAACATCTTACCACTTCCAGACAGTCCATGATCTTGGTTAACTTATCTTCAGGTAAGTTTTTCAGCAGGGACACACTTCCGGAAAAGAGACATACAAAACCAAAAAAAAAAAAGCCCCACAACCCAAAGTAGTTATCATTAACACCTTTTTTATGATGTCTTCCCATCTATACAATTTTTACAGTCACATTTTACAAGTAGTTAAACTGGTGGTGAACACGATATTCAACTAAATCTTAATTTGGAAGGTTCAAACATTCTCACCTTGGTTTTGAGATAAACAAAACTTGCACAACTTAGAAATGTGTCAAATATCGGTCAGTTTTTAAATCAACTTTGTATTTCAGGAGAGGAAGGACTTCAGTGGGCATATGGATTGATTTCAAAAGAATCCAGCAATTACAAACCCAAGACGTTATAGCAATTCAAGAATATATTTTCAAGGGCACGACAGAGACTGCAAAGTCAGACAAAGGTAATAATTTCAGTACTCTCTGGACAACTATTGAAAGAGAATCCAATTACAGTGATAACTCGGTGAACTTGCTGGTAAGAGTGAAAAAAAGTCCCACCTTGACCATTTGGACTTGTAAAAGTTAGGAAATTATAAAAATTTCTATCTACTTAGGCTCAGCAAAGAAGTGTGTATAGAAATCAAAGGTGGAGAGGGATGTGAAAATACACAAGACATTCTATGCATGGCCAGGCTTGGCATCTTGATTTGAAGGCATAACAGAATGGTCATTCTGTGTTAAAAAGATAAAATATTAAATCAGCTAATTATGGTTTGGAACCTCTAACTTCACCATCTTCCTAGGGAGAAGTGTGGCACCACTCTCCGTGTTCCCTGCAGGAGAGAATTATTCTGCTCTGCAGATTTCCTAGTCATTTATGCTGAAATTAGTTCATAAGTCTAATGTCTCATAAGAGACATTCAGGTCTCATATTCATGTCTCCAAATGATAAGGAATATTCCTTAGTCTACTCCAGCAGCTAACTAACCACTCGTTGGAATATTTACTTAACTTAATTGATCATATTTAAACTCTAAACCAGTCCTATACAGTTATTCTATTACTCAAATGCATTCAAGCATCTATTGAAGTTTCCTAGTGTAGTGCAGGAGAAAAACAATGAAAATAGGAAAAACTTATGAATATTAAAAGAAAAATAAATATTCAAGCTTTTAAGGCCATATTTGAGTGAAGAGCACCTTTTTCTCTCTGTTTACAAGACAGGTACAGTATTGTTGTGCACTTTAGTAAGTAGCACAAAGCAGTATTAGAAATAGAAATTTGTCATATTTACCTTTTAAGGAAGTTTCTGTATTGCTCCTGTCTGGTCTGTGCTGTTACTCTCATGATATTTTGAAACACTTCTCTGTCCAATGCCCAGGTTTTAACGTTAGTGATTGCTTCAAGATAACAAATAAGAAGAACAAAATCAGCAAATTATTCTATTTCCAAATTATTTTATGGGTGACATTAGAGCATCAGGCCATGGTACAAGATGGACTAGCTACCTCACAAGACCCAAGGCCAAATTTAAAAATAACTAGAACCTATTGTAATCAGACTTTAAAAAAATTTCAATTTCCACTTAAATAATGCTCACTAAGG
>VZTN01009189.1:0-10436 GCA_013400515.1 Erpornis zantholeuca | reverse complement strand
CGTAGTTGGGGAGGCTGAGAATATCCATGTGGGAAACTTCACATATTTACTGCTGATTACCCTCTGTTGCTTGAGAGATAATATAAAAGCTATCAGAACCTTAAGAGGGATCTCTCACAGACAGTCTTGAGCCTCCTGCTGGGAGGGTGAGAGATCAAAAAGCTCAGAGGTCATAAAAGCACAGCATTGTGATAAACTGTGCATGTGTGAGGCCCCTTGAGATATTGGGACAGGCAGTGACCTGCCAGGATGGGACTGAGCCTAACAGTGCCACTGTCCCCACTTTATGTGTCTGTAGCTTGGTGGTGCCTTGGGACCCTTCAGTTAATGAGGTAATGAAATAAATCTACTCTTTGCATTTCAGCTGTGGTTTGGTGACTTGCACATATCAATTCTCCCCAATGCACTCCTGCTGCCCTTTGGAGCCTCAGTGTTCCCGATGGCCACAGGCTCTGCAGTATCCAGGTATGTTTTCCTCAGCCCCAAGGGAAAAGGGCGCAAAGTAAAATTCACTGCAGGGACTCCCACCCTCTGCTTCTCCCTTCTCCATCTTTTCTCCTGAGCAGACTGGAAAAGTTTCCATGGAAGGAAAGAGAACTTGGAGGCCAAGACTTGGATGCAAAATAACTTTATTGAGTCAAAAGAAGAAAAGGAGGTAGCTCACAGAGAGCACCAGGAGCAGCCACTAAGAAGCAATGGAACTCCTGTGGAGTGTGCATCGGCCCTTCCTGCAGAGGAAAGGAATTCAACATGTCCCCACTAGACTGACCTGGGAAGGCACAGACAGCAAAGAGAGTAGAAGAAAAATAGAAGGGAATAATGGTTCAGACATGGTAAATAAAATGTCCTAAAGCTCCATCCCCTGTCCGGAACCAGTTTCTGTTGTCTTGGAGGTTCTTGCCCGAGGATGTGGCCAGCAGATTTAGCAGGGACGGCATCTGTTGCCACCATAGCAGTTGGTGATGCAGGAGATGTCAAAGCCACCAGAGTTGATGGGCACTCCGCCACAGCTGAGGATGCTGCCAACAGCAGCGGAGGTGGAGGATCCCACCACGGTGTTCTGTGGGAAGGAGCTGAGGATGGGGCCGGGCAGGGTCACCACCACGGGCGAGGGCTGGATGGCCACGGTGGAGCTCTGGCACTGCCTGACACAGCACTCATTGCAGCTGTTGGCCAGCGGGCAGGGGCCGCAGGGCTGGCAGCAAGGGTCGCAGGGCTTGCAGCAGGACATGGCTCGGGGTCACAGGTGCACCTGGCACAGAGGGCAGGGAGAAGCACAAAGAGGGGACACATGAGAAGCAGCACTGCACCCAAGCACCCTGCAGCCAAGGCACCTCCTGGCCCACATTGCACTGCCCACCTCCAAGCCCAGCAGCCACCTCAGCCAAGTCCCAGCCTCTCTCTGCACAACACCTTCTCTCCCCTGCCCTCTCCCAGCAGAAGCAGCTCCCAGCCCTGGCCTCCAACAGCCCCTGTCAGCTGAGACCTCCAGCCAGGAAAGAGCTGGTCTGGAAGGAGCAGTAGCAGGAGGAGGAGAAGGAGAAGAGGCTTCCTACTCACCTGATTCCTGAGGAGGAGGAGGAGGTGAGAGAAGTGGATGAGAGCACAGAGACTTGGGCTGCCTTTTATAGCAGTCCTGCCCTGCCTCAGGCCCAGAGGTTCCTTGGTGGAAGTAATAATTTTGTGACCAGCTCATGTCAAACCTGAAGCATCCCAGCTAATGGTGGGGCTGTGTCCTGGTTTCCTGCACTGCCTCCTTTTCATTTCCTGGCACGTGCCACATGCCTTTTTACATTAATTCTTCTGGTAAATGGTGAGATGAGAGGCCCAAGAATTTCTGGGACATAAAAACATCAGCACAGGCAGAATGCTCAAGCCCAGGGCTGGTGGTATCCCATGCAGGCACATAATGTAAAGCTGTGTCATTCCTATGGGTTTGTTTATGGCAAAGCTATAGTGGCAAAGTAGAGTTCTCCTGTCTTGGCATCCATGCCCACCTTGAAGGACTGCAGCCTATAGAAATGGCTCATCCTGGAACAGAGAAAAATGTGAGGAGGCAGAAAAGAACAGTTGTATACTGAGCAAAACTCCCTCATTCCACACCCTGCAGTGCCATGTAGCGCTGGAGGAAATAGAAGAATTCGTGAATGAAGGAGGGACGTTGAATCTTCAAGAAAGAGGTGTGGATGAACTGAATCAAAGAATCATAGAATGATAAGTGTGGGAAGTACCTTAAAAATCATCTAGTCCAAACCCCTTGCCATGGGCAAGGACACTGAAGTTAATTTAAGAGTTGTTTTGGGAAAAGGGGGTTGTGGTTTTTTTTCTTTTTTGCTCTTTCTCAACATCCTGCTCTATTTTTCCCTTGTCAGTATCTTAAAACAAATGTTCCCCACCTCAGCTCTATATTTTTCTTTTCCCAACCATCTATCCTTCACTGACCCTCTCTCATGCTAATCCACTCTGTATGTTTCCCAGACAGATCTTTCAGAAGATCTCAGCTGTCTTTGTAGTCCTAAATTTCTGATGTTCAACCACTAAAGACTGTTCCCCATGACCTCCAGGCTTCAGGAGAGTTGGGAAAGAGGCGTAGAGGCAAAGTACAGTTCTCCTGTGTTGGCAGGAGATCTGGCATCCCGGCAGGAGACCCTTCAGTGCAAGGCTGAGCTCTGCAGGAAGGGGCCTTAGTTCTCCCCTGGCATCCCAATTTCCCTCATGCAGCCAGAGATTGGATAAAGATCCTTTTCCTGTGAGGGGCTGGGGTTATTGCCTCAGGGAAAAGGAAATGGTGGTGAGAGAACTTCTGCCATGGAGCTGTCCCAGGATGGGACTGCACTTGCAGTGACCTGCAAAGGGAGAGCAAAGGCTGTTCTGACTGGTGCTCTCTCTAGTACCATGGCAGGAACTGGCAGTGGCTTGACCAAGTGTCATCTTGCCAGCCCATGTGAATAACATTTCCTCTCCCAGGGGTGCTCTGTGTGACAAGAGTTGGGAATGTGCCATATGCCTCCTCATCCCTGGCTCTCTTCTATTTCCTCCATGTTTCAGCAGCACAGTGGGGTATAGAATGAGGAGCTGCAGTCAGTACACAACAGTTAGTTTTTGGACAAAGATCGACTTTAGCAGATCTGATCATAAACAAGCAGCAGCATTTTGGCAGTTTGCCTAAAAGAATCACACCTTCCCACCTTTCCAGACACAGTTGCTAGGCATGCAGACTCAATTTTTTGGGGGAATATGGAGATCCTGGTGCTTGAACATGAAAGGAATTTGACTCAAAGATGTTTGACTTCCCCTATGCCTCACTGAGAGTCTATTCTACATCTCACAACACTGCACAACTCAGGCCCCAGTCCCTTCAGTCCAACACCCATTTGCTGTGAGATGCAGCCACTTCCTCACTCAGCACCAGGTGGATGAGCTATAGAAGTGCATCTGGCATTGGTCTCGAGAGGAGGAACCTGTGTCCCATCCCAGTCACCAGCAACACTACAGCATCAGAGAATCAATTCAGGGACTTCAATTCAGTGGTCTGCCTGGAGCCACTCAAAAATCTGTGAACTCGCGTAAGAACACAAAAAGTTCAGCAGCTGAGGCCTCTGCTGACACTGCATGTCCCCTCACATGGCATTCCTTGGGCAAGAAACACAAGACTGGTGCCCATTTCCTGGCAACTTTGCCACAAACGAACCCACAGGAATGACACAGGTTCACACCAGCTAACCGCATGGAATGCCACCGGCCCTTGATCCAAGCATTCTGCCTGTGCTGATGTGTTTACATCCCGGAAATATTTGGGCTTGTCCTCTTGGCACTTGCCAAAGCCCTCAAGCAGGAAAGAATATGGCACGTGCCAGGAAATGAAAAGACTGCAGTGCAGGAAATCAGGACACAGCCCCTACCATTAGCTGGGATAGTTTGCATTTGACATGAGCTGGTCACAAAATTATTACTTCCACCAAGGAACCTCTGGGCCTGAGGCAGGGCAGGACTGCTATAAAAGGCAGCCCAAGTCTCTGTGCTCTCATCCACTTCTCTTACCTCCTCCTCCTCAGGAATCAGGTGAGTGGGAAGCCTCTTCTCCTTCTCCTTCTCGTCCTCTTGCTTCCAGCCCAGCTCTTTCCTGGCTGGAGGTCTCAGCTGATAGGGGCTGTTGGAGGCCAGGGCTGGGAGCTGCTTCTGCTGGGAGAGGGCAGGGGAGAGAAGGTGTTGTGCAGAGAGAGGCTGGGACTTGGCTGAGGTGGCTGCTGGGCTTGGAGGTGGGCAGTGCAATGTGGGCCAGGAGGTGCCTTGGCTGCAGGGTGCTTGGGTCCAGTGCTGCTTCTCATGTGTCCCCTCTTTGTGCTTCTCCCTGCCCTCTGTGCCAGGTGCACCTGTGACCCCGAGCCATGTCCTGCTGCCAGCCCTGCGACCCTTGCTGCCAGCCCTGCGGCCCCTGCCCGCTGGCCAACAGCTGCAATGAGTGCTGTGTCAGGCAGTGCCAGAGCTCCACCGTGGCCATCCAGCCCTCGCCCGTGGTGGTGACCCTGCCCGGCCCCATCCTCAGCTCCTTCCCACAGAACACTGTGGTGGGATCCTCAACCTCTGCTGCCGTTGGCAGCATCCTCAGCTGTGATGGAGTGCCCATCAACTCTGGCGGCTTTGACATCTCCTGCATCACCAACTGCTATGGTGGCAACAGATGCCGTCCCTGCTAAATATGCCGACAATGTCCTTTGGCAAGAATCTCCAAGACCTCTGAACCTGGTTCTCGTCAGAGACAGAGCTTCAGGACATTGTATTTAGAGCTTCAGGCTACTTCTTCTTTCTTCTACTCTCTTCCCTCCATTTTTTGCTGTCTGTGCCTTCCCAGGCCAGTCTAGTGGGGACATGTTGCCCTCCCTCTCTCTTTCGGGTGCACAGGTGGACACTCTGCAGGAGCTCCATTGCATCGTAGTGGCTCCTCCTTGTGTCCTTTGTGAGTCATCTCCTTTTCCAGTTTACACTCAATAAAGTTATTTTGCATCCAAGCCTTGACTTCGTGGCAGCTCTTCCAGTCTGCTCAGGAGAAAAGGTGGAGGGGCAGAGTGTGGGACTCCCTGTAGTGGATTTTACTTTGTGCCTTTTCCTTTGGAGATGATGAAGAACATCCCTGGGTACTCCACAGCCAGTGGCAAACAGGGAAATGATGGCTCCAAAGGGTTGCAGGAATGAGGAAGGGAAACAGCAATGTCTGGGAACAGCCCACAGCCTCATCTCTTCCTTCCCCTCCCCTGCATTACTTGGTCTAGGGTCTGAGCAGTACATGTGATCAAGGGCAGAGGAGATAGGGACCTCACAGAATCCTTCAGCACCTGGCAGGACCCAGCTGCTGTCCAGGCATGCAGGGATGAGGTGATGCAGGAGCTGGGATCAGCATCTGCCAATCAACTTATGCAGGCCATAGGGTCACACCACTGAGGCAAAGGAAACACTCGAGATTCTTAAATGCTCAGGGTGAAAAGGAATGACAGAAATCAGTGGGTTCATGAACAATCAGAAAGTTTTATTAGTAAATTACACAGTTGGTGTGGAAATTGGTATGTTCTAGTAGTCCCAGACCACCTATATAAGCACATGGCAGTGTGTTTTGGGTTAAGGGGCTTGGTGAAAGGGAAGAGAGAACTTAAAGAGGGAGAGATGAATTAATGAGGGAAAGAGAGAAAGAAAGAGAAAGAAAGAGAATGAAAGAGAGAGAAAAAGAGAGAAAAAGAGACCACCGGCCCTGGTTCCAGCTTCCATCCAGCTGAGATGATGTCAGTTCCAGTTTCAGTGTTGATACAGTGGGTCAGATCTCAGTCCTAGTTTCAGTGTTGATCCAGCTGCTTCCTTCCTTCCTTCCTTCCTTCCTTCCTTCCTTCCTTCCTTCCCTCTCTCTTCCTTTTGCAGTCTGTGTCTGCAGCAGTTCACTCCAGCCAGCCATCACCCTTCACCTTCTTACCCAGAAAAATTAGAGGGCAGGGAAATCACCAGCTCTATGAAGTTTAGCAAAGACAAGTGCTGTATTCTGCAGCTGCGATGGGGCNGAGAGAAAAAGAGAGAAAAAGAGACCACCGGCCCTGGTTCCAGCTTCCATCCAGCTGAGATGATGTCAGTTCCAGTTTCAGTGTTGATACAGTGGGTCAGATCTCAGTCCTAGTTTCAGTGTTGATCCAGCTCCTACCCCTGGATGTACAGACAAACTTGGAAATGAGATGCTGGATAATAGCACTGCAGAAAGGGATCTGGGGGACCTGGTCAATGACAAGTTTGATATCAGCAGTGTGGCTTGGAAGCCTGGAAGGCCAGCTGTGTAGCAGGGTGCATCTGGGACAGCATTTCCATCCATCCTTTCCGGTAAATGCCAAAACATATTCAGCTTGGAGCACTTCTTTACTAGTTTACTCTGTCTAGTGGTCTCTGCTAGTGCAGTGAGCAGGAGCTGCAAAGTTTCAATTCAGAAAAACAGCTCTCAGGCTCACATGCAGCAGGAGGGATGGGCAGTCCAGGAGACACAGGGGGAAGGGATAAAACTTTTCTGTCCGTTTGAATATGGCCTTGCATCCACTCAGGAAATTTTCACCAGACAGGGTAAAACTGATTCCAGGGCATGGAGGGACCAGGAGTGAGGGAACTGGCTTAGGGACCGGGTTCAGATGTAGATAGTCTTTCCAGGAATGTGAGCTTCTGGGGAAAGGAAGGCTGCAGGTTGCCTGGAAACACTGATAACAAACAGCTAACTTGGCAGGAGTCAGAGCAGGCAGCTGCAGCTTCTGCAGATGAAAGGCTGCATCTGGCAAAGGCCAAACCATTTTGCCAGAAAGCTTGCTTTTAATGAAAATCCTTCAAGAGGAGAGACAGTGGGTGGTTTCCCTGTGTGGTGATGCCAGCTGATGCTGGAGTTCCCCTCTGCTCCCTGAGGCCATGAGGCCCTGAAGTCAAGGCCAAATGTTTGAATACCTGATAAGAACAGTAGAACAGAACAGCATTTTACTCTTACCAAATTAATGGTAAGAAGTAGCCTTGGAGAATTAGATAAAGCTGACAAAACAGAAGTCATGGAAAACAATGGTATTGTGGATTACTCTAAAGCTGAGGCCAAGGAACAGCTCCCTAAAAATTTTGGGACACCAGATGTTGATGGCCACTGAAGAAGATCCCAAAGGACCAAATAAGGACTTGCAATAAGGGGTGTGACTATGTAAAATAAAGTAATGCATATATATCAAGTAAGCAGGGATAGCAAATGAATATGTAATCAGAGTGTATGATAAAAATTCTTTTTACCCTTTGCTTGGTGCACTTGATTAGAGGAAAGATCCTCTGAGTGCCTAGCACTGCAATAAAGAATGCCTGCTTTCTAATACTCAAAGCTGTGTTAGAAGGTTTATATCTGAATGATTTTGGTATCATGCCAATACTGCATCTTTAACTGCTTTTGTGCTAGATTCTGTATACCTGGTAACTCAAATTCAGAGAGCCTCCCACTCATGAATGGCAACTGGGAATGTAAAAGAAATGGTTTTTTATTCCATGCTGGGAGCATGACATGGCAATTCACACTTGCCTGGAAGTGAAGACAATACACCTTTATCAGACTCCCAGAGGGATATAAGTATTGCCCAACGATTGCACAGGGTGTGCTTGCTGAACTTCTACTTTCTCAATCTGTCTGGACATGAAATGATTTTTAACCACAGAAGACCCCTGCCTGAAAAGGTGCTAAAGCTGCTGGGAGTGTCCTTGGGCAAGAACCTCCATGACCTCTGAACAAGGTGCTGGCCAGAAGACAAATCTTTGGGACATTGTATTTAGAATTACAATTATTCTTCAATTTTTGATTAAGGGATGAAAATCTGCAGAGGTAGGACGACATTCTTGGCCTTTTTTCCCGAGCATAAGGCAAGAAATGGAGGATGCAGGAGCCAGAGGCTGCATTTCAGTTCTCTGGATACTTCTCAGCAAGTACCATTCAGCTGTAGGTTGGCTTCTTCTGCAAAGGTATCCAGCTACTCTGTGGTGCTGGAGGACCCACCAAGGCGGGGCCAACTGAGAATCTTCATGTGCCCTGATGATGAGGTTCACACACACACACACACTGGCTGACTCATGTGTGCTCATGCACAGCTGCATGGAGCCAAGCAAAACTCTGTATATTCATAGAAGGCCAGAAAAATACCAGCAACTCGGAAATCTGCTGAGAACATGTTGGGAGCAGCTCTGACAGGAGAGGGCTCAAGTAACAGACACACTGATGGTGTTCAGAGAGGACCAATAGAGACTACACAGTAAGAGGATAAGGCAAATGATATCAGCTGAATTTTCCTGGGAGCAGTGTTTGTGCAGCACTAGGGTCAGTGCAGCAATGACTGATTGTCACAGAGAGCTGGGGAGAAAAACAGAAAAGGATTCTTAATGTCCCCTCACATAGCAGTCCTTGGCATGTAGGTGGAGAGGAATGAGAGCAGTGTATATTTCCTGACAATTTGAGCACAAAAACCCACACAGACATGACACAGGTTCACATCAACTGACCACATGGAATGCCATCATCTGATCATTCTGGCTAAGCTGATGTGTTTATGTCCTGAAATATTTGGGCTGCTCATCCAAGCAGTAACAGAATCCTTCATAGAGGAAAGCATATGGAATTAGACAGTAATGAAAAGGCAGCAGNAGCTGCTTCTGCTGGGAGAGGGCAGGGGAGAGAAGGTCTTGTGCAGAGAGAGGCTGGGACTTGGCTGAGGTGGCTGCTGGGCTTGGAGGTGGGCAGTGCAATGTGGGCCAGGAGGTGCCTTGGCTGCAGGGTGCTTGGGTGCAGTGCTGCTTCTCATGTGTCCCCTCTTTGTGCTTCTCCCTGCCCTCTGTGCCAGGTGCACCTGTGACCCCGAGCCATGTCCTGCTGCAAGCCCTGCAACCCTTGCTGCCAGCCCTGCGGCCCCTGCCCGCTGGCCAACAGCTGCAATGAGTGCTGTGTCAGGCAGTGCCAGAGCTCCACCGTCATCATTGAGCCTCCTGCTGTGCTGGTGACCCTGCCCGGCCCCATCCTCAGCTCCTTCCCACAGAACACCGTGGTGGGATCCTCCACCTCCGCTGCCGTTGGCAACATCCTCAGCTGTGGCGGAGTGCCCATCAACTCTGGGGGCTTTGACATCTCCTGCATCACCCGCGGTTATGGTGGCAGCAGATGTCGTCCCTGCTAAATCTGCTGGCATCATCCTTGGCAGCATTGGGGTCTGGGGTCCAAGACCTCCGAACGTGGGGCTGGATTGAAGTTGGAATCTTTGCAACATGTACATTTATTTACATATATTTACATGTACTTCGGATTACTGTTGCCTTCTACCACTCTCTTCCCTTTTTCTCCCCTCCCTTTCCTTCATCCCCACCCAATACCAGCAACCTGGGCCCTCTTGGTCTCCCTCCCTCTGCAGGTCAGGCAGACAGACACCCCCACTGCATCTTAATGGCTGCTCCTGGTGCCCTCTGTGACGCTCCCGTTCTCTTCTTTAGACTCAATAAAGTTGTTTTATGTCCAAACCTGTGCTTTTAAGATCTCCTTCCTTCTGTGGGAACTCTTCCAGTAAGCTCAGGGCAAAATGTGGTGGTGGAAGCAGAGGGTGGGACCTGCAGTGGATTTTGTTTTTTGCCCTATTTGTTGGAGCTCACAAACACATTCCTGAGACAGTTCTGGCTCACCTTTCAGACTGTCACAAAGATGCTTCTTTAGACAAAACACTCCCAAGCCTTTCTGAAGAAGCAAAAGAAGGGTGTGGGAATGGCCTCACTTGCCCACCCTGTGGAGAATGTTTCCCTCTCCATGTGGAACAGTGACCAGGATCTTCAGTATCCACGGGAGGAGAGGTGCTCTGAGCCACTGGGGAAGCCCAGTGTCCCAAGTCCAATTCCAGCACTGCCATGGTGGCCCTGGAGGCTCTGGGCCTCTGTCAAATAATGGAGTAGGAAGCACTGTCCAACATTTCCCTGCTCTGATCCAGGATATTGCTGTCTCTTGCCATCACTCACAGTGCAGAAATACATAAAAGAAGTGGATCATGGTGTGCATTTCTGTGTGTGCATTGATGTCACCACACTTATTTCCCCAAGCTTATATTTCTGCAGCATCAAAGCTTGAAAGTCACTCAGATTTTGGCACAGCATGGGCACTGCAGGGTCATGGCAGATGATGGAACTGATCAGGATCAGATGCATCATAGAGGAAAATGTGCAATTGCACCACTCACGTTTACACTGTCACATGCAACACCTTTGCCCACATATTCCAACTGACTTGCCACTTAACACCACAAGTTTCCTACTTTTCTCTCATGATCCTAAAGCCTCTTTTACACGCAGCTCTGGGCTCAACCAAGCACAAGAACAAAACCAAAACCATCTACCCACTCTGTTGGAAGATGCCACTGTTTCCCCTTCTGGAT
>VZTN01009186.1:6222-59899 GCA_013400515.1 Erpornis zantholeuca | reverse complement strand
GTGTGGTATGACTTAATCACAAAGCATCGGTTCCCAGCAGGAAAACAGATACCCAGGAAACACATTTCTCATTCCCATTGTAAGTACACAAGGTGGTAGAGGTGGTGCTCATACAGGACTGTGCATGAGATACACACTGCATCTCAGAACTACCTGTCTGGTTTAGGCCCACATTAATCCCAAACAGCCTTATTTCATTTAAACATTTAGCAGTAAAATCTGAATCACAGAAAGATTGCTCTGTATCTTTAGATATGCTTCTCACATACTTAAGGGAAATGTAAAGATTACCTACAGGTTTCCTATTCTATTGTTGCAGGTTATTTTAGTATCTGCTAACAAGCTGACGCGATATATAGAACCATGCCAACTAACAGAAGATTTTGGAGGAACTCTCACCTATGATCACATGGATTGGTTGAATAAGAGGCTGGTTAGTTATCTGTGTTTTGGGGTTTGGGGGTTTTTTGATGTCTCCTTCTTGAGCCTTGAAATTTTTATTTGTGTAGGAACTACAAAGCATATAAACTACAAAGAAATAGTCACATGTGTACTAGTGCAGTTTGTACTAGTGCATGAATAGTCTTGTGATAAGTAATACTGCGTTTACCCAAGGGATGATAAAACTAATGTAATTAATTTGTTGAACCAACCAGTTCCTAAATGAAGCTGTTTTAGTAACACTAACTCTAGAAGAGCCTGAGTGTGTGGTGTAGTCACTATAAAAGGAAATTGGCTGCTGTAGAAGACCAAAACAAGGAAAAAATACTTGGACTCAACAGATCCTCTTGGCTTATCTCTTAGGTCTTGGTTCCTGTGGACTAAGAGCTAGACTTTAAGCTGTCCTACACCAAAACCTTTCAGTGCAGTTTCCCCAGTAGACCAAGAAGCAGTAAATATCTAGGAGTGACTACATCCTTTAATTATTAATCAGCACAGGTTGTTTAAGCAACTGTTGGTGTGCATAGTTCTCCAGAATGTTCCTAATCTTTTTTTCACTGACACTTGCTTTTCAGATATTTAAAGAGAATTTTCAGAACAATATTTAATCTTCATTGACACAGCATGTTCCATTCCTGTGTAATCTGTTTTTAAAACGTATATCTCCATCTAGGATCTTCAGGTGGGATCTCCAGGTGTGTTAAACTGCACCTGCTTTCCCCTGAAATTTTAAGTAGTTGTAGATAAGTTAAGGGAAGTTCATTGGCAAGCTATTGATTAATAATTTAATAACAGCACTAAGTTACTGCGCATGTCACATAAGGCACCCAATTGTGCTCACTTCTGTTAAAAAGCAAAACCAACCCTCAGAAGTGAGGTAAGAGGACTTGTCTGAACAGTGCTCAGTTTCTTGACTGTACAGGCATTTTTATCTGAGATCAGAAGCCCCTGAGTTCAAAGAAACTGATGAGGATATTTCTTTCTATCTAATCTTTCTGTATTATTTAATACATTTTTATTTTAGTTTAGTTTTTCATTACAATATAGTCCATTTTAATAGTGATTAGAAGCTGGAATCTTAACAAAATTCATTATTTTAATCATTTCAACTAAGCTGTCTGGTATTTGTGTAACATGCCTTGATTCTCTAGCATCATTAAAGGCTTAAATGAAGATTTAGAATAAATATGTCTATTAAAACTTAGAGGTTTTGCACATGTCTAAATTTCTTTTTTAGTATTCATTTTATTCAGTGTAATATTTACTGTCTCCCTAAGGAATCTTAATGCTCTTAAGTGTTCCCTGAACAAAACTTTGTATTTTCTGTTGTCTCCTCCCTACCATCTGAATGTTGGGAAATAATTACACTGTGTAGAGACTGAAGTACACTAATGGAACTACTGGATAAATTTGCACTAATGCCTTCAATACAGCTACCTAAAATTTTCATTTCTTAAATTAAAACCTTCCTCTTATTTAGGTGTTTGAAAAGTTCACGAAAGAATCAACATCTTTACTGGATGAGCTTGCTCTAATTAACAATGGAAGTGATAAAGGAACTCAACAAGAGCGAGAGAGGTGTGTGGTTCACTTTTTGAAATCAGTGGTTTTGGATTATAAAATTTCATTTGAATTCCAAAAAAATATTGAAAAAATGATACATCCTAAATACTTTGAAATGTGTAAAGAAATTCTAAACGTTTATAATGTAGACTACAAAATACATGAGCGTGTATGTAGATGGATGCTGATTTAACTGATTACATGCACCTCCACTTGTGTTTTGATTCAATGAGTTGAAAAAGCAAGGACTTCACTAAGTGAGAAAAAAAGCCAGTCTTTTAACATCGTTAGGTAGTTCTAGCCTTAGCTGAACTTTTTAGTGCTACTGTAATACAAATTTTAATAATGTCTTTGTTATTTTTTTTTCAAGATCAATAGATTTGAACTTCCTTCCATCAGTTGATCCTGAGATGGTATTGCAGACAGGTATAGTAAGTCAAAAATTAGAATGTTGGTCAGTAAAGTGACATAATTAATTTTAGGTCCCAGGTGAAAGCACAGAGGGCACACTTGTTATCTTAGCCATCTCCACAATGTAACAAGCTTATCAAATACTGTAATCTTGGGGTTAAAAAAAGTGAAGCTAAGAAATGGAAGAACTCCAAGCATGTCTTTTTAAATATGTATTTTTATAATCCTACTAAGATCTTTACAATATTGCCATAACTATTATGTTTAATTTTGGGAATGCTTTGTTTCGAGCTGATGTCAATATATTTGCATTATAGAAAAAATTTATCTCAAATTTAGCCACCAAATGGTTACAATACAGAAAGTATTTTCCTCCAAAATTCTGACAATTTGCATCACTCTGGTTCTGAGCTGGTCATCTGTCAGAAAAGTGGAGTGTTCTTCTCTTCTTGGACTCTCCATTCAGCATTAAATTATTTGGGATTGTTATAATGTTTGGTTTAGGGTGAATTTCCCATTGACAATAAATGATAATAGTGTATTGATTTGAACTGGAAATTTTTTTTAAATTAGTGCCTTTGTAGAATAAGAAGTAATGCATAGTGGTAGGTGGTGATCAGAGTCCAAGTTGTTAGAAGTTTTACCTTACAGCCTCCTATAAACTAATGTGTGGATCACATGTAGTACTTGTCACAGAGAACAACTGGCTTAATGTGCCCTCTATGTAAAATTTTAACTTATCTAGATGTGGGATTATACTGGCTTGAGTTAAACTGTGAAACAATGGTTTCTTACTCTGGTCTTTTGGAGTTTTTACAATCTGAAGTGTCTGTAGACAGTGTCACTAGATTTTAGCCTAATTGTCTGTCCTTGCTTAATAATATGATTTTTGGACGAAACAACACTTCAATTTTGTGTAAGCAGACAGCTTCTTAGCCCATTAGTTTATATGCATTCTCTGTTTTCTTAATTATGGTGTAATTAATTTTTTTTGGTGCTATAAAGTTTCATTATTTCCTTGGACTGGATGATCCTTGTGGCTCCTCTCCAACTCAGCATATTCTGTGATTAAATCATGGGAGTTTTAAGAGGCAGCCTTTCTTTGTTGGAGTCACTGTATTGAAAGGCTGAGAAAAAGAAAAATTAAACTCTCCCCAATTAAATTTTCATCTCCTAAGGATAGATCTGAAAAAACTGAAGATTTAGATAAAAGGCTTGTGTCTTCCATAACTACCAGTACTGTTCTTTTCACAAGCTCCAAATCCATATATATATATATATATAGTTTTTAGAATTTAATAAGAACTTAGTTCAAAAAAATGTTTTTACATGGAAAAATGGTAATCTTTTGCTGCTGAAACAATACAGGGAAATTTCAAAATTACCCCAGTAGAACAAACTTGTAAAAGTCTTTAGGTCTGTTTGCTCTGCAACTGTCTGTGCACATCTGTGTAGGGTTACAAAAGTTGAAATCCAAGATATTTGTCCTGTAGTATGGCAAAATGTGTTTCAATTATTAAGACATTTTCATTTCACAGTAATATATGCTGAGTAATTTGCACTTGTTCGCTGCAATCTCCAAAGCCCTTGACATTTTCAATGTCTTAATAATACCAGTTGAACTTAGTCTTTTGTTTCTGCATTTTTCTTGAGGTATTACAATTACTCAAATAGTAGGTTTATTTACTCTTTTAGTGAACTGCTACTGTTTTACTGAATGTTACTGTTTTAAGACCTACAGAACTGACGATCTCCAACTGGCACATTTTCACTTTCACACCAATACCTCTTTAGTGTCCAAACACTGTTTTATTTTAACTTTTTCAATGAGCTTTTCAGGAAAAAATTGATGGTCTGGGTTTACTTGTAGTATGGTGTTTACATCCTGAGAACTGTAACACAACAATAACATTTTTCAAACAGTTTAAGCAGAAGCTTAAATAGTCAAAACATGCTATTTTTGTGTATATGAAAGTCACTGTACACTATAGTGTCTGTACCCTGATAGGATGCGTAAGAGCATGAAGAAAAAGGCCAGACAAGTGAGAACAAAATACCAAAAAAAATAGTTACTATTCAACTTCACACTCTCTGTGAAAGTGTTATACTTGCTATAAAAATCGTGAAAGACAACAGAGAAATTATATAGTCAGGTTTTTAGTGCCTGCAGAGCATTCATTCAATATAAGAACATGAATTGTTTGAGAGAAATACTTAGGATGCTGCTTACCATTTTGAACTAAATCAAAATACTTCAGAGTTGTTTAAGTCTCAGGATTGTACTTTTCAATTTTCTTTACACTAATCAATGCTATTGTCAATTTGAATGTTAGTCACAGTATCTCTTTTATATATCTGAAATACACCACGTCCTTTCTTCTATGACTGATCCAGCCCCACAGACTGTGACCAGAGCTCTGCATGAAATTGTATCATTAAATGTGGCCAGCGCTTGAAAGATCATTAGCTGCAAAAATGCACCAGTGATGGTTTAAAAGCAGACAATCTTCTAGTTCTTGTGGTTTTATTCTTTGAATCTAGATTAACCACATCATTATATGTATTCTTAAAGGTCACGAGTTACTCTCAGAGTTACAGCAGCGCCGATTCAATGGGTCTGACGGAGGGGTCTCCTGGTCTCCCATGGATGATGAGCTGCTGGCTCAGCCACAGGTCATGAAGCTGTTAGACTCCCTCAGAGAGCAGTACACCCGCTACCAGGAAGTCTGTAGGCAGCGAAGCAAGCGCACACAGCTAGAGGAGATTCAGCAGAAGGTAATGCAGGTAAGCTCGGAGCTGTTCTTCAGTGCTCTGAGGCGGAGCTTTGAGCTCAAGCCCCAGACTGTGCTTTCTGCAAACTAAAAATCGGAGGGGAGACTTTCATGCTTCCCATCACTCCACAAATGTCAGCGTGCTAGTTTTACTCAGTGCTTCACATTGTGGCTGCCACAGTGACTTCCCAAAGGCTATTCTGGTATGTGGAGGTTGTTCTAAATGTGCTCTCTTGCCTTGGGGCTGTCCCTTTGCTGTGCACTGTGGTAGTGCATGGCTGTGTTGTTGGAGGCACTAATGTCTGCCCTGCTGGCACAGAGAGGAACATTCACAAATGAGACACCTTTGACTGGGAGTCAGCTCTGCTGGAGAGTTGAAAACCTTCCCCTGCCCTTGTCATTTAAAGTTCCTATTACTGAAGATAAGCCATGATTTATTATTATATTTGTCTAATGCTTGAGGGTTTAACCTAAGCTAAAAGTGCTTAAACTCTCTGTATTTCAAGGATACCCTGACAAGAATGAATATAAACTTCCTAATCAATTGCATGTTAAAGGTCATGATGAACTGGTTTGGTGCTTTGGAAACAGGCATGTAATTAGCACTTTCAACATTTTCTCAGCAGAGTCTGAGCAGAGAAAGACAAGGAAATGGAATTAGTTTATTCTTCCTGTGTTTATCACTTGAAATTAGATTTGCATATTTTTAAGATTCTGTATAGCTTGAATATGCAGAAAATAGATAATTACTTTTAACCTTGCAACATTGGCATTTCTAATGCATGAGGAGTGCAAGTCAAGTATTTGCACTTTACAGCATTGTAGATACGGGTAAAAATAAAAATGAATCAATTTTGTGATGTCTAGCAGTGAAAAATAGAAGTCTTCTGAGGAGATAATTTTAATTTCTATAATAATACGATTACTGTAAAAAATCTAAAAAGCAAATGTCGTCTATTGGTATATGGAGCTAGAAATACTAAAAATATATGAGAGATTAATATAATCCTATATAGAACATATCAGCACAGCTGTGATGATAATCAGGTGGGATTTTTTTCCTGTGTTAAAGTTTTAGTGGTTGAACAAAATGTGATTTATATTGCACTTTGGCAAACTGACATTGTTAATGCATTTAAATAGAATTGTTTACCATTACTCAGCCTCATTTTGCAATATTTTAGTAGAAATGGTTACTTGTTTGCTCTGTGTACACTGCAGATGTTACCTGGCAAGTGAACTGAGTTTCAGTACACAGGAAGAATGTGTTTTGCTCTTTTACCAAAGTAATTCGTTTTATAAAGTTGCCTGAGAGAGGGCAACTGCTCAGCAGTAGCCTTGTAGTCTGTTTCAGACTTGCATGAGAACTGTCATTTCCATGTGTGAGTTTTCCAGGCCACTCTGACCTTAGAGGGGACATCCGGGTCCCTTCACTTCTAGGTCAGTTCCATATTTACCCTGTAACAGCTGTGCAGGGCTGCTGAGCACAACAGGAAGTTTCTCTTTCAACAAAACAACCTGCAATTGGAGAGTCATAATTTGTCCTAGGAATGGTAAAAGCAAGGAAGATTCAGGATGCTTTTGGAGAAACAAATACATGCTCTGGACCAGTGCTTCACATGGGGCAGAAAAGAGCAGTGGGAAGGCAGATAAATAATGACTCAAAGATGGAGGGAATTGAGTAGCCTTCTCTAACGATGATTATTCTTGATTACTGTTGCAGTGCAGTCTAGCAGCACTAGGAAAATGGACCAATTAGTCCCTGTTTCATTTCTCTTCATGGTTATGGGCTTACATTGTGTATTGTATTATGTTTCCTGAAAATCTGTGTGAAGCTGTTTCATGATTGATGTTTAAACAAAAGTCACATTAAAGAGAGGAAGCTGGCTTCCTATGCTTTTTTATTAAGGTTCTGAATCTGAAGGTATTCCTGCATTTCCTTACTTCAGGACTCCAGTAGTAAGTGAATTCTACACTTGGTTTCATTGTGGCTATCTGTTTTCCAGATATTTAAAAATTTATTAGGAAATTTTTCTGTAGATACGATCTGATAATTCAAAATTGTGTAAGGAAAGCAAAATTTGAGATATTCCACTTTGCTTTGAGTAATATTTATATCAAAAGAAATAGTTTCAAAATAATAATAATGAAATAAAATACTGTAGTCCAAAGTTATATTACTGTGACCCTGGAAAGACAAATTCCATGAGATGTGGCCACAAAAACACTGTAACAGGTCAATGTTATTTGAATAGACCAAGTTGGTGTGTAAGTTTAATTTTGAAATAAGTATTCAGTATACTGTACTTGAGTGTTAGTATATTCAGCAAAAAAAGGGAGAAAGCTCTCAGGTGTAAGATTGAATACAGCTGTGCATCAAAATCACTTGAGGAAAAAAAAAATCTGGTTTGAACACAAGAGGTCCATTATCATTGTGTTTTGAGCTCCTTTATTAACAAAATATATGAAATGACAAGTGTCTGTATGGAAAATCTTGTCATAGCTGCCGCCTGTTTTCATGGAGCTGACAGGCTAAGGTTAATGAAAAGTACTTTCTAATTAAAACTTCGAAGGATTGAATGGATTTGATAAGAAGACTTTGACAGAGTTGAAAATTATCTGTTTTTTTAATAAATTTATGTTTATTTTTATTTCTGCTTATGTTACAAAATTCTATGTATACTAGTTTTTGTATAATTGATCTGCTACTTTTTCTCATCTTTATCTTACTGACAGGTAGTCAACTGGCTTGAAGGACCTGGATCAGAACAGCTAAGAACCCAGTGGGGAATAGGAGATTCCATTAGAGCTTCACAAGCTTTGCAACAGAAACATGAAGAGATTGAGAGTCAGCACAGTGTGAGATTTCCCATACCCTTTTCAAGTATCAAAATGCTCATAACTGCATGTATTTAGAATCAGTGTATTTTGGTTAGGAGTATCTAGGAATTTTGCATACTGAATGATGTTATGGGTTACAGGGGACATTACCTAAGCAGTCTATCTGTGATTTATCTTGGGTTTAGTATGTTACGGCAGCTCTTAAATTCTCGTGTTGAGTAGAAGGAATAAATTTACTTTCTCCTCCCTCTGAAATATCTGAGAAGTCCTACACTTCTCAGGTGACTAATTTAATATTTTTCTTTATTAGACTACACTTACCAGTAGCTGAAACTGGCTTAAGACTTTAAAGGATCAAGCCTTTAGAGATACTTTGTTCTTAATGAAATCATGAGGATGCTGTTTTGTAGCTACATGAACTTGATGCCTTTGCTTCTAATTTTGAATACTTCTAAGCTTCAGTAGAATTTTTTTTTTCCATCAGATGATTAAGTGTAATTAGGTTATAAATGTTCAGCTCTCCCAAAGCGAGTTTTGCCCTCAGTGCTGTTCACCTTTTCTGACTTTCCTTCATGTAGACACTGGCTATTCTGTCCACTTTTCCTAAGTTCCCTTTACAGTCATGGCAGCAAAAATAGTCACTGGGTTATAGTTTTTCAGATGTATTCAGGGGGAGAAAAAAACCCCAAACCTTTAGTCTGAGAAACACAGCACCCTAGACAACAATGCTTTCCTTGCTAGATGCAGCAGTGTAGGTGTCTGTGTTTGGTTAAGGAAATCCCATCCCGTCTCTCTTGTTGCTGCTTCAAGCTCTTCAAGAAGGTGGAAACCAGTACCTTCTGAAGTGTAAAACATCTTGCAGTTGAAATCCTAATTGAAAGGGAAAAAAACAAACCACAAACACCCTAGACTACCTACTTCATTGACAAAAATTAATTTGAGTGTGTTTTAGTTATATTGGTATTTCAAACTGAAAGGAGAAAACAAGATTGAACATTCTTTGTTTTCACTTGGATATCTATAACAGAGAGCTGTGATTTAGCTGGGACTAAATGCAGTCCTTGAAATCTTTAAAATCCCCCTGAATTTTGCAGGCTGCCCTGCAGTGTGGTGAAGCACTGGCAGCATGGAACACAGCTTGGTTCTCAGGTGCTGGCAGGAGTTTGCAGAATAAATATATTTTATTTTTTACCAAAATAAGTAATTGGAAGACTGCCCTACTTAAAATTTAAGTGCATGCTTGGAGATTAAAACCATTTTTTGTCAACAGCACTAGAAAAATGTCCTTTACCTTTTTCTTTGGTTTTTTTACTCTCCCTCTTTCATTGTTTTCCTATTTTTTCTCTCCTGATAATTGAATCAACAGTTTGTGTGCTTGCTTTCTTTCATCACTTTCTGTTTAATGATGATTATAGAGTTTTGAAGAGACTTGCAAAAATGTTTGATTTGTTTTGAAGATACTTTTTTATTTCAGTTTACTCTGAAGTAAAAACAGTGGTTTCCATAGGTGCGTTCTTGTTTGGAATTTTGTGGGGAGAGGGTGGTTAGGTTTTTTGGGGGTTTTCATTTTCTGATAGTTTTATTTGTGAGCAATACACTAGAGCTGTTGTTTTTGTGCAGGCCTTTTCTTAATGGTTTTGAGCTGTGCCTAAGATCTCCCATGGAAAAGATCAGAAACACACTTTTTATGCCTGGTTTGCTCGTATCCTGATTTTACTGATAGCTTGATCAATATCAGTTACTGTAACTCTTACTTATTTTAATGCTAAAAATAAAAACTAAAAAAAGGAAAAGAATCCCAAAAAATAACCAAAATCCCTAAACCTTATTAATCTAATTTTTTTGACTTCTCATATTATAGTTGATTTGTCACACTCAGCTGGATTTGTATGTTCAGTGTCAAAGAGCAATGTTCTGTAAACTGATCATGCTGAATCTGTATATCTATAGTGCAAGTGTCACAATGGAAGATGTTTTCACATTATGTCATCATAGTTCCCCTTTTGCTAGAGATGAGAGATTTATTCTGCTCTTAAATTTCTGACTGATTGCTAATTTAACTTTTTCATTACTTTCTCTTTTTCCTCCTCCTTGTTCTTTTAATAATCTTTTTTTCTGTGAGCAGATGGTGGAACAGCTTTGGGTAAAAAGAGAAAAAATTCAGAATATGGATATTTATACTCTGTTTTGCATGATTTGTAAATAAATGATGCAAAAGTTGAAGACATAATTTACAGAATTCTAAATATCCCAATAGGGTCGAGACAAGAATACAAATTAAATCAAATATTGTAGACCTATAGATGGTGCTGTTCCATAGAAATGCATAGGACACTTCAAGGTCAAAATTAGAGCTGGTGAGCAAACACATTCTGCTTTACAGGCATCTCAGTCATGCAAGATGTGAGCGTGATCTGGATGTATCAAGCTGTTTTAAAATCTCCCCAAATTGTTAAATATTTGAACTATTTTCCTCTGCAAATACACCAGCAGGACAACATAACTAACTTTTATGTATGTATTCAATAATCAAGCCATGTGAAAACCAAATCTGCACATTTTGAATTGAATAGTATAAAGCTTTCCTTAAATAAGAAACAAGGATCATTTTGAAGTTTTGGAGTATGAACACCCTTTTATTCAGAAGGTAGAGATTACTTTCACATTATTTAAAAATAGTCAACATTTTATTTAAAATTTATTCAGAAGATAGAGATTACTTCCATTTTATTTAAAAATAGTCAAAACCACTATTTTTTCTAAATATTTTAAGGAAATTATTGCTAGTTTAATCATGTCAGTGAAAGTAACCCCTGGATAGGCCTGTGAACAGCTTTTTATAACACTGATCACTTGGCAAAAGGCATTTTGTTTCAGTAAACCACTACAGACATTTAAGCACTAGAAATTTGGTTAAAAATAATGGAATTCCTCTTTTGGTGGGACTTTGTGCTGGGACGAGGAGACAATGCCTTGTATTCTTCCCATCTTTTTGCATTATTTCTTTCATACTACAATGCATATATTGACATTTACTAAGCACTTTATTGAGAGTTGATTTGAAATTGGGAATATTTGTTCTTTCTCTGTGAGATGTCATAATTCTAGTGCAATCTGTAATAACCTCATTTTTCAATCTGATTATTTATTAGCCTGCAGTTGCATGTATGCCATTTAAGAGAAATAAAATTGCATTTGGCATTTTTAATTCTTCATCTTCTTGTGTTTCTAGGAGTGGTTTGCTGTTTATGTTGAGCTTAATCAGCAGATAGCAGCTCTTCTAAATGCAGGGGATGAGGAAGACCTTGTGGAATTGAAAGCATTGCAGCAACAGCTGAGTGATGTGTGTTACAGGCAGGCCAGCCAGCTGGAATTCAGGCAGAACCTATTACAAGCAGCACTTGAATTCCACAGTGTTGCCCAGGATGTAAGTGTTTCTTTCTAATTTTTCACAGGCTCACCTGTCAATAAATCAATGTCTCAGTATTGTAAATGTTGAATAAATTGGAAAAATATTCAGGGATGTGAGGAAAAATATAATATCACTTGGAAAATGCTATAACTCATCATTTACAGTAATTGAAACACTGAGAAAATTGGTTTCCTCTTTTTTAAGAGGGGGAAGTACATTGTAATATGTCTTAGATTTCAGTAGTGTTTGAAATAAAAAGGTTACTATTTAAATAATTACTTTTTGCCGCCCTTTTTTCTTTTAATTTAGAGGCATATGCATTAATTGAACTGGAATTTGCTGTACTTCTCATAGTTTCTTTTTTTAAAATGGCATATTCCTTTCCTATACTCTTCTTAAAAACCAAGTAGAATCTTGGCTTCCTACTGTCCCACCATCTAGGGATATAGGCTTTTGGAATTCTACGAGGCAGATGGGTCGTTTGTCTTTCATCTCCTATAGCTGCAAGTAGAAATTTGAAAATGACAAATTTCCAAATATTTAGAATATTGTAGACCCAAACATCTGAAGCTCAAACTTCTTTTTAAATATCAGCATTTATGTTGTTCTTGCATTTTAGTTGTCTCAGCAATTGGATGGTTTACTAGGAATGTTGTGTGTGGATGTAGCACCAGCAGATGGAGCATCAATTCAACAAACATTAAAACTACTGGAAGAGAAATTGAAAAGTGTTGGTAAGCAAGATATTTTTGCTTTTCAGACACACACATTCGAATGAATGCATTACAGAGGGAAGAAACAGTAATCCCTTTTAAAAATCACCAAAAAAGCAGGGAAAAAAATCCTGTCACTTCTGATTCCTCATTATGTAATGCTCCACTGAACTACTTTGGACTGGCTTATGCCATCTACTGTATAGTAGTTCTGTCTGAGGAAATGATCTGGAACTGTTTTCTTTTAAACGTTTTAACATCTAATATATGTATTTGTTATATGACATTATCATGCATTTCATCTGTAAACAAACTTCTTTCCCTCATTATTCTTCTTCAGTATCTTGGGATAATAGTGCTTAGATGATCTTTTTGTCTCCAGAACTGACTTCCTGATGATTAAGGTTTTATCCACACTGTTTTAGAATGCTTGTACTGAGTATTTTGCAGTAGCTTTGAATGTATGTGTTAATAAATGGCACATTCAAGGTTATTACACTGTCAAGCATATGGAACTAGTTGTTTCAGTTGGAAGGGATCTACAGTGATCAGCTTGTTCATTCAGTTGTGGGGAGAGAGCTGCAAAGCAAAATCATTTATGGTAAAAGTAGTTATGATTGGAATATAGTTTGATGCATAAATGACATATTCCTTCAGGAAAACAGACAGTAGAGCTGCCAAATAAGAGATGTAACAGCAGTTCCCGAGGGTTGGCAAATTTCAATGTAGAAAATTGTATCAGACATGTCAGGTGTATTATAAAGTAGTAACTTCTGCCAGCAGTGGAAGAACACTTAGGCTACATCTGCTTAGCAGTGATAAACATTTTAGGAGTTGTGTAACTGTGTGGATGAAAGACATTAATTAGCTATGTATGTGCTGAGAACCTGACTTGCTGTCAGCTTTTATTACTTTTCTTGTTATCTTGCTAAGCCATAAAATAGCAAAGCCTTAGTTCTTTGTTAACAGAGAAGAATGCTCACTCAAACTTGAGTTGGAAAGGGCAGTGGAAGACATAGTATGTCCTCTCATTTTCCAGGTTCCAGTCTTTATCCATGTATGATTCTGTTGCATTTTTTCTCTCTCCATTGAGGAAAATCACCAAATTTATGAGTAATCATTGACCTTTTTTTTCCTTTCTCTTATTAGACTTAGGCTTGCAAGGCTTGCGTGAGAAAGGTCAAAGTCTTCTTGATCAGATATCTAACCAGGCATCCTGGGCCTATGGGAAAGATGTGACCATTGAAAACAAAGAAAATGTGGACCATATCCAAGGAGTAATGGAAGATATGCAGCTTAGAAAACAAAGGTTAGAACAACAATTCTAGCCATTAAGATTTTTGTGTGTTAACAAGTCAATTTATATACAATTTAATTTGTTTTAAAGAGCCCATTTTGTTTTATGTTCAATTAAGGGATGTAATAAAACTGTAATTTATATTTGTAGTAAATTTGAATGGGACAGAAGCTTTCCTGACTGTAGTGTGTTCCTAAAAACAAGAAACTTTTTGTATTTCAGTACAGGATGGAGCATTTGAATGCTTTCCCATGCTTGTTAATGCTCAAAAATTATACATTTCTTTTTATATGGAGTTACGAAAATATGCAAGAGACATCTTTTATATGTTAGCAGTTTGAGGTGGAATTATAATACAACTACAGTAGTGGTGATGGGTGCAAAATAATGTATTAAACAGACTTGTTTATCCTCTTTATCACAAGCTCTATCCTTTGAGTATGGTATTTTCATTCCTGAAGATAGGAAGACAAACGAGATGGTGTTGGAGGGGACAGGGTACAAAATGGAGGCATGGATTTCAGTTTTCAAAGTGTGGGGGTTTGTGAGTTTTGGAAAATTAGAGAGTGGGGGGTGAAGTTACAGTTGAGAAAAATGTTGTAGAGTTGAATTTATAAGAAGGATGGATTTTGCCATCATCCTCTTCCTCCAAAATTTGATGATTTTTAATTAAAGCTGTAGTAGTACTGGATATTCTGTAGTACTGCCTTTTTTTTTCTACTCAACAGTGTGAAAGAATTAGATACTGTTGCCAGTATTACTGCTGGAACCCCTGAGACAATGTAATACTGTCTATAGAAAGGATCTGAGGTTCAAGGGCTGAGCAAAAGGGTTGCCTCTAGGCAACAGCAAGGTCTAGTGAGCATCAAATTGCCCATTTTACAAATTAATTCCACTATTCATAAATTGTTTTCCTAGGGAGCTTAGTGAAAGAAACCATGTGTTTTGGTAGTGCTTAGAGAAAATACTGTTTTAGGTATGCCCTCTAAATCCTATTAATTTAAGCAATTCTTGTGTTTAGAGGGCTGGCTGCAAAAAGCCACAGAGGATGTGTCACTGTGCAATAACATGGCAGTTGGAATTCTGCTCTGAGAAAAGGGATGTACATGGGAGAAAGAAAGACTTCACAGTAATGGACTCTGAATCAGCTGTGAACTCAAAGATAAACGTTGGAAAACTTGCAAAAATTGCTTTAGTGTTCAGTCATACTGGGAAAGCAAGTGAAATGCTAAGAATTCTTCAGAAAGGAATAAGAAGCTGAAAGAAGAATGTCATTGTGTCACTGTATAGATTGGTAGTCCATTTCTGTTTGGTGTTACACAATTCTGGTCCCTAGTCTCAGATGGGTTATAGAATTGTAGGAAGTCAATTAGAGGACTAAAACATCAATAAAATTTCCAGACATAGGTATGAAGCAGCTTCCAGCTGATGAATGATTAAACAAAGTTCTTTAGCATGGGTGAGAGACAAAAAAGTAAAAGGACTAAGTGTCTCTCAGTAGCATGTAGTAGTATTTTTTGAAACACCTAATTTTATTTTTTCCAAGTTCTGTTGAATGTTTCTTGTTATTTACATACATCTGTATTTTAATGTTTCTTTTTAGGGGCATTTTGCTACTTTATTTATGCTTTTGGAACCTATAAACTGTTTTCCTGCATTATTAGAGCAGCTGATTTCCTTTCTGTAAGCATTACAGGACATGTAACAAAACGCAGCATGCTAACAAACTGTTCTTTGGCAGGGCTTATGTTTGTAACCAGTTTAGAAAAAGTCATGCACACAGTCTTTTGCATTTGCTAATAAAGCTGACTGTTGTTGACATTAGTAATTCCATTTGCACTGAACAGAGCATGATGAGTCTTGCTGTCTACTTAGTAGGCTCTGAAATTGAAGTGGAAAGCATTCTGCTAGATGTATTAGCTTTGCTCTTTCTGTGGAAAGAGAAGAACTTTCAATACTTGTTTTGGAATTCTGGAGAAAGAACTGGAAACTATACTCAATTCAGAACAAGATAATTAGGGTTAGTTTTTATATCAATTAGATTTTGAAATGTTTCCTGACAAGTATAGTGAAGGACATTGTCATATAAGGGTTCAGACATTACCACCTTTAGCTAGCTAAAATGAAAATGGAAAAATGTCCATTTACAGTCCTCATTGTATTCATCAAGAAAACTTTGCCCCCGGCAAACAGTACGATTCAGAATTATGCCACGTTGAAGCCAACTTTCATCTGAAGTTTAGTAGGATAATCTGTCCTAGCCATCTGCACCTCTGTGTGGCAGAGCTTGCCAGTGCACCACGGTAAGGAGCCCACAATGCTGCTGCAAGGCCTTGTAGCCATGTCTGCCTCCAGCTTAGCCATATCAGGAATCTTGAGGATCAAGATTTTGGTGACTTGTAGTGCTCAGTTCTATTTATTGCAAGTTTCTTGCTGTTCTCTGAGGCATTAGGTATTTTGGCCAAGCGAAGCAGCTTTGATCACCTTTTCATGAATACTTGGGTCTTAATGTTTCTCACCTGAAAACATTTTTGTCAAATTCAGAGTGTTTTGTGTCTGCTGTACATGTGTTGATGAGTCTTTCTGTGCTGCTCTTTAAGGTGCGAGGATATGGTGGATGTGCGGCGGCTGAAGATGCTTCAGATGGTGCAGTTATTTAAATGTGAAGAGGATGCTGCTCAGGTATGGAAATACCTCTAGAATTTCATCATTCTAATTTTTGTAGTCCACTAGGTTAATTTATGGGGGCTGGTAGTTTTACAGTATTTTTTTGTTAACTTTCAAATGTAGTTTTATTTAGGGAATATATATAGTGAAAATAAAGGATATAGCAATGTCTGAAAATAGTATATTTGGTGATTGCATAAGTGATCTACCAGCTTCTGACAGCTCATTTAACTTTTTTATGTATCAAAAGTGTATGCTACTACTGAAGTAATGTCATCCTTCTCAATTAATTTCTTTTTAATGTATTAGTTTTTATTCCTTTGGCTTGTTTTTAAGGCAGTAGAATGGTTAAGTGAACTGTTGGATGCTCTGCTGAAGACACACATTCGACTGGGAGATGATGCTCAAGAAACAAAAGTTTTACTGGAGAAGCATCGAAAATTTGTTGATGTTGCACAGGTGAAATGTGTTATTTCTTTTAGCAATATGGGTTTGTGCAGTTTCACATCCTCTCTTAAAGAGAATCAATATCTATATGGACAGTCACTGAACAGCTGTCACTGGTCTTCCTGGTTTGCCTCAATGTGTGAGTGAAAAAATTGATTGCTGATTGGCCACGGGCCTAGTGAGATGTTGTAGTTCCATCAAGAGCAGCAATGCTGCAGTTTACTACCTTAGTTAACCTTCACACAGGCAATGCAAACAACCAAACAAAGTTCATTGGCTTTTGTGAAAGACATATTTCAAACACTCTTTAAAACTACTTTTGACAAGCTGGGCCTTTGTCAGGTGCTTTGACAGTCATTTACTGCTTTTTTAGGAATGTCTAATTTGGGCTTTTTAATTAAAAGATGTGATGTTTTTTAATTCCACGTGTTACACTGGAGCTGATTTTCTCTTCTGATGAATTAGAGTTGAGGATGGCAGGAGGGTCCTTTGCTGTTACAGTGATGTGCCTCAGCACACTTGGATGCTGGGTGAACATAGACACGGTGACAGTGAAGTCAGTGAGACAGTATTCTTGGCAGTGGGTATTAAGTGTTCCTTGTAAGATCCAAACAGGTATTCAGAATTTTTAGGAAGCTCTGTTCTTTTGCCAGTGTGAACGCTAGGCAGCAGGGAGTATTGGATGTTTTTTGAGAGTGGAAGTGCTGTTTGGTCATTCCAATTTTATTCATACTTGGTCAGCATCTTCTAATAGACCGGATTAGTTCAATGTACTTTGTGAACCTCAACTGTGGGTATTGCCTAAACTTGCCTGCTTTTGCTTTAAATGCTATTTTGCTCCCAAGTTAAGTGCAGAGTTTTTACATGCACTTACTCTCCCATCTCTTCCAATTTTTAGAGTACCTATGATTATGGGAGACAGTTACTGCAGGCAACCGTGGTCCTGTGCCAGTCCTTGCGATGCACTTCAAGGTCCTCAGGGGACACACTTCCCAGGCTGAACAGAGTGTGGAAACAGTTTACAGTGACTTCTGAAGAAAGAGTACACCGGCTGGAAACTGCTGTTGCATTTCATTCTACTGCTGAAAAGGTGAGTCTTTCACCTTTTCACCTGTCTTTTTTAAGAAGAAAAATTTCTTACCCAAGTTTAGGCAAATAAAAGATAAAAAAAATGAATTTTGCCAGTGTGTATATTTGCCCTTTCTAAATATTGAAGAAAAAAAGGCAGAAAGAATTCAAGTATGTTTTTCCAGCTGTTACCTTCAGTAATGATTGTTCATATACCTATATTGGTATAGGGCCTGCTTAACAAAAAGGAGAACAGCCCTCTTCAAGTGGGAACTCTTGATATTGATGATAAAGCATTTCTTTGTGTCTTTTAGACTGTAATTCTTAAAAGCCAGGAACAGTTCTTTGTGCAAGGTATGATACAAAGCTATCAGGTCACTTCAGTTCTTTGGAGAGTTGAAGGTGCATTTTAAGCTGTGTGGATTTTGAATGGGATAACCTTCTCATAAACTGTAAATGAGGGCAGCTCTTGCCACTGTATTTTCCACACGTGCTGTCCTGTTCCATCTTCTATTTTGCACCTGGGGGTTTTGAATGTGCTTTCTTCTTACTGAACACACCTCTACCTTGGTGTGGTTTTCAGACTTCTATAACCAAATGTCTCACTGCTGCACCCAGTCAGGTAATGCAAGAAGCCGCAGAGGAGGATGAGTAGTCAGCAACAATATGATGAGGAATAGTTGCTATTCAGTAACAGCTCACTGAAGGGGGAAAATGTTGATAGTTTTTGAATGCTTGAATTTGAGACAATATCCTTTAATGTAGATCTTAAGGAGTAGGGCCTTTTTGTCCACAGCTGTTTTTTTTGTGAAGCAATATGTTTTTAAAAAGCAGTTTAGAGTATGTATCTCAAATATTGACAATAAAATTGCATGTAACTGCAAAATAGCCCAAATCTTGCACATAGTAAAATTAATTCTTTCTGCCATTGAAAGAGAGCATGGATTCAAAGTGGATTCATATGCTCCTTGGTTTTATTCTTTTCTTATTTGTATTAGTGGAACATAACTTTGAATTTGCAGGCATTGGGAGTTGATGGAGGTTCACAAAAGCAGAAATGTATCATCTGTGCTTTCAAAGATTTACCTGATAGCAAATTAAATTTCAGGGGTTCATAAACTCCTCAAAGAGTAGAATCTCTCAATCCATATTATGAGCATTCTTTCATTATTGAATAGTTAATTGCTGGTTTTAGGCAGTCTTAAGTTTAGAGAGAAGTAAATGAATGGCATAAAAAACAATAGTCCTGTTCGAAAACAT
Source organism: Erpornis zantholeuca (assembly GCA_013400515.1). Classification (NCBI taxonomy): domain Eukaryota; kingdom Metazoa; phylum Chordata; class Aves; order Passeriformes; family Timaliidae; genus Erpornis; species Erpornis zantholeuca. The sequence goes on along the minus strand of VZTN01009186.1, from coordinate 41,008 downwards.
AATTCTCCTTTCACTATTGGACATATATTAATGAGTCTGTGTGGAAAACAGACACTTAATATCTGTGCTGCTTTGGAAAAAAGTAAGAAGTGGCAGAGCGAGAAGTGGAAGAAAATACATTACTGAGTACTAGCATTGGGTCACAATCCCACCTGGTAACATTTGTGTTCAGACTTTTTTAGTCCTACTTGTTCTGTGCCAGATGTGCATTTTCGTTTTGAAACGTCTTGTAAGGGGCTCTTCAATTTTTACAATTTATGTGACTGTCTTGTATGCCTAATGATGTAGGTTACTACTTTTATATTTGTTGCAGGAATATTGTCTAGGAAGACTACGATGGTAGCCCTGAACTAGCTTCTTAATGGACCTTAATCGATATTTTCTTTTCTTGAATTATATGAGTATGTCAGTTGATCTCATGTAAATGTGGCAGTGAAAATGCCAAAAAGACATTCACTCTGCCAGTTAATGGCACTTAAAAAACTATATGCTATCCCTTGTGTGCTTTATTCTGTATTTTCTTACTTTTTTTTCAACAGATTTTGCAGGAATGTCCAGAGCAGCCTGAAGCTTTTAATGAAATGGATCAATTTGATGAAATTGAAGCAGTTGGGAAATCACTGTTGGACAGACTAACAGTGCCTGTAGTTTATCCTGATGGGTATGTAGAACATTAATGCCTTTGGACTAATGCTTTTGGTAAAGTTTTATAATAGTCTCATATGCTGAAGAATCCTGAAGGCATATTGCTGAAATAGAAAAGTGAGCACGTTGTTTTTATAAAGTTTGAAATTGGACCTGCCTGCTTTCTGTGAATAGATGGCAAAGAATTTATCATGAGTATTAGTGCACTGCTTTTTTAAAGTAGTGACTTTTTCACACTGAATGATTAATTGATTTATGCATACACAGTAGGCAGAAGTAACAGAATGACCAGTCCCAACCTCTTCTCCCTGAAAAAAGATACCAGATGAGAATTACAGGATTTTGATTTCTTTATTTGCAATTCTAGCTATCTGAAGTCTTAAGCCAGTATATTGAAGATAAACTTACATTTGATTTATTTGGTAAACAAAACAGTACTTCCCTCAAGAATTATTCATACTGATTTTAAATCAGTAGTTCTGTAGAGCTACAAAAGCAAATTGAATTTGGAATCTCAGCCATAAAACACCTCAGTTCTCTGTGTTAAAAAATGTCTATTGTTATGCTTGAGCTAGTAGTTAACTTCTACATGAGTTACAGCCAAGCTATGGAACAAGTCTCTGGTGTGTAGGATGCCACACCATAATGAAAAGGGTCTGAAATCAGTATTTTGAATTAGAGGCTGAAACCTTGTGAGGTAGCATCAGGCTATCAGCATTAGTGGTTACTTGAAGTCTATCTGTAAAACACAGTTGCAGAAAGCTGCTTATGAAGATTTATTGTCATCTTATTTCCAAAATACCATATTCATTCTGCAGTGTAGATCCTTCAGTAAGGAGTGCTTATCATGAAGATGGACCCAGGCCTGAATTAGTGATTTTTACTGTTATTTCAATGGTGTGTTTGAAAATAATGGAGGATTTTATAGCTGTGGGAAGAAAAACCCAAAAACCCAAAAAAAGGCCCAAAACCAGATCAAGAAGTGTTTGTTGAAGTATTTTTGTATAACTTTGTGTAGCAGATTTTAGTGACCTGGCAAAAGTAGCAACTCTTCAATCCTGAACATTGTTTCTGACCCCTCTGGCATTTCAGTAGAGTTTTGCATATCCCCCCTCACAAAAATGGTATTGTAGTTATGCTGTATCTCAGGACCCCCTCTCTGCTCATCATCCTAGGCATTCTGGTTTTGAAGTGTTGACCAAACAATTTGCAAAAGGTTTGCTCATTATTAGAAATAGTTTTAGAAATTTAAGAACATGCAAAATGTTATAAATGCTTGGGGGCGTTTTCATCAGGCTGTTCACCTCTTCAGACTTTGGCCAGTACCTTTTTGGAAGTTCAGATCACTGTTCCCTGTCCTGCTCATGGTTTCTGCTGTGTGTCAGGAAATACTGAGATCTGAGTGCAGTTACGCAGTCTGACCAGTTACCTTCTCAAATGAGTCTGTTCCTGTGTCTGTCCACTTTTGCCTGTCTGAAAGTCTTTTGTCCTACTGCCATTTCCAAAGCTTCTCTACTTTGCAACTAGATTTAATACCTGTTCTTCTGAAACACGTATTCTGTTCAAACCCTCCCTTTGCTGAGAGCTTGGTGAGTGGTGTCCCTGACATTTCAGCTGTTCTTTGTTGTATTTGAGTTACACAGCCAGGTGTTTTTTTCAGTTTGAGAGGTAGATGGCATAATTTGACAGCATGGGGTTGACTTAACGTGTGAAGTTCTTTAATAATGCAGCAATTTTATAAACTCAGAATTCATGTATAGACAGGTATCATAGATTGTCACAGTATGCAAAATTGTCAGACTGACTTGGGGGAGAGCCAGGGAAGGGAGGTAAGAAATAGTGTTGGGAAGTATCCAGTTGCACTTCTAGAATGGTGCCCCGCAGTTCAAACCACAGAATGTGTTGGGTTGAAAGGGACATTAAAGGTCATCCAGTTCCAACCCCCTGCCATGGGCAGGGGCACCTTCCTCTAGACCAGGTTGCTCGAAACCCCATCCAGCCTGGCCTTGAACACTTCCAGGGATGGGGCAGCCACAGCCTCTCTGGGCCACCTGGGCCAGTTTTTCACCACCCTCAAACTTCTGTTGAGAGTCTCTTTTGGCTAGGAAAGGCTCATTGAGTATTTGTAACAATTTCATCAAAATTTGCTGTCAAGTCTCATCACTAAGTCTCCAAAGCGTTTTAAAGGTGGCTTTCAAATGACAAGAGGAAAAAGTGGCTATTTTTCTTTTTATCTGGTTTGTGTTTTCTACTGCAATTAACAGGTATATTCACGTACTGACTTATTTTTACTGATAATTTCTTGTGTTTTTTTCTAGGTCTGAGCAGTACTTTGGGAGCCCAAGTGATATGGCTTCTGCAGCAGAGCACATTAGAGAGAAGATGAAGTTAGTTAGCCTGAAAAAGCAGCAGTTGAGACAACCAGAAGCCACTACTCCAGAGAGCTAATACTGACCTATGAATTCCTAACAGGACTTCAGTTTGTAATCCAGCATGTTGTTTGCATATTGCAGAATTTGGTATAATATATTAAAATGCATTTCACAGCCGTTACAAGTCTCATCTTTTTTTCAAAGTAAATGTTATCAGCATCTTAATACTGTACATCTATCAAGCCATAATTATTTAACATGCTATGAAACCATAGACTCCAAGTATCTTATGAAAAGGAACTGTAAACTTTGCACTGAAATTTGCTGTAAAGCTTTACCTGACCTGTCAGCTGCTTCTTAGTTAGACAGCTGATGCAAGCTTTGAGTGGTGCTAATTAAAGTGTTAGAAGTTCCATATTATGAAACTCTAGTTCTTTGCTTCCCCCATGCCCAGGTGATGTAGTAATTTTAGACTGTAGGGAAAGTTCCTGCAGTGTAGACTGTGGTAACCCTGTAATTTTAATTTGAAATACTTTTTAAAATTCTTTTTTTTTGTGCCAGTATGCAACCTGCCCATCAGATCTTTGATATATCAAATTCATTAAACAGATGTTTTCCTATTTGTATTGATAATGTATTAAAAGCTGTTTGTGCTTAATAAAAATCATCTTTTTAAAACCTAAGATAAATTTGTTCTGGTCTGTATTTCCAAATATTATGTTAAATTTTTATGATAAGTGGTAGTAAAAATAAATACTCCCCCAATATATTTAGAAAGTCTGTGTAGTTTTTCTTATGAAATACATTGCAGCTATAAGGGATCTGCTCTTGAACTGTTACTGATAGGTGCAAAAGTCCATGCTATTTTTTTTCTTTCTTTCTGATAACAGTACTTGCACAAAAGTAAGATGATATTTGCATAAGTCAGTGTTACAGTAATCATAGTTTTGTTCCCATTAAGACTTGCACATGTCTCCTGTACTTTATTTTTAAGTCCTTTGTTTCCCTTCAAATGGAGAATCCTGAATAATGTGAGTATCCCTGTTGGTACTTCGCAGTTAAAGGTTTTCATGTAACGAAAGAGAAATTAACATGAGGTGCATGAACAACTTAAAACCATGGGAGTTGTAATAAAATGAAATTTATTCAGAAAGGAAATTGGATTGAAACCAAATCAGCTCTGTGTGTGGCTTGATTAACTTCTTAATCTTCAGGATGCAATCTGGATACATTAATTATTATATTTTTGGAAGATGGTGTGGGATCTGACCATTTTAGGATACTGTGTGTCGAACAAACAACTCTACAAACAGTAGGTCTAAGAACTTTGTTATCTGGCTGTACTTTGCTCACAGTAAAAATAATGCTCTCTTCCTGCAGGCATTGTTATTACTCTGCAGATTTTCCTGATGGATCTGTCATTCAAATATTATATTTACTTATTTGTCTTTGTTTTCTGCATTTTCTGCAGAAGAAAGTGATGTTTGAAATAAAGCCATTTCTCTACAAAAGAAAAAGTAATTCCAAATTAATGACTTACCTGTAAATTTAGTGATAAAGGAATTTTTCTTCTTGATGTGTTTTGGCAGAGGAAATACTATATTTCTTTTTAATGCATACAATGCAATGGTAAAACAATATTAATGTATTAATATATGCATTAATAGTAGTTCTAAACTAACTGAAGTTTTACAGACCTTATTTATAAAAAGACTTTCTTGATACAATCTTTTCAAATTTAATTTAGTTGCTCAGTTGCATTTGAGAAAGCTCATGTTACTATGGCTAATATTTGGAGGATATAAATTCCTTTAGAAAGAACCTACACATAAGAAGTATGTGTACATTAAATATAAAGTGCAAACCCAAAAGTAAATTAATATAGTCATTAATAAGCACTGTGTCTCCAGTTCTGCAGCATTTGTAAATTGAATCTGCTTACAGTAAATAATGGTCTGCAGTATAAAATCTCACTAAAATATTAGAGTAAGCAAGTATTACAAACAGTTCAAATTGTTTCCCGGTTTTTATTTTATTATTTTATTGTATTTTTTTGCTTTGTTTAAGGGCTCCATACTGTATGCAAACCCAGGGCAGTATCAGAAGCTCTTCACTCATTCCTGTGACAGCTGCATGCACAACTTGGAACTGATGACTGCTCACCCCAGTAACCCTGATGTTAATTTTGGCTCAGTGTGTGTAGTCCAATCTGACACTGCTCTTATCTGTCATTTGGAATTCCTAGGGGCCACTGGATCCTGACTTTCACCGTATTGACTCTGGGTCTCCAGTACAGCATCTTGAGCTGTGCCAGCTTTTGCTCTGTCTCTCTGCTCTTTTCCTCTGGAATTCCTTGCCTTTAGGGAAATCAAGTGTCTGGAAAGTGTTGTTTACCATCACTTTGCCATTTGCCCATTTTCTATGTATCAGGAATGAGGGCAAGTAGTTTTCTAAGTTATGTTGCATGAGAGTCTGTCAGATATTTCAAATCCTATGAACTCTTGAGACTTCTTGGATTACTGAAACAATGGAATAAACATTATCTGTTACACTGCTATTGAATGTAACTGCTCAAGAGAGGGATTTTTGTGCTGATCTTTACTGTTACTCTATCCTCTGTGGTTGTACTTGCTACTGAACCTTTAGAAATAAACAACCTTCAATAGCACACAAAGTCAGTGAGATATAGAGACATGCTTAAAAGCAAAAAGTCCCATGCTCAAGTAATCCATTGTTACTTGTTTCTGCATTTACTACCACCAACAGTAGTGGTGGCTCTACTTGTGGCTCTTGCTCTGCTTTTTTTGGTTGCAAAAACAATTCAAACAATGGATTTCCAAAAGATGCAACTAGTTTGGGTTTATTTAAAGTGAAATCACTTGCCATGGAGGATACAGTGCTCCTAGGTGTGAGATGGGGAGATACCAAGGGAAGGATTGGTGGTCAGGATTGTAATTGTTACACCCCTCAGTACATTATGACTAATGACTTGGAAGTGATGGAGTCAATCCTGTTCATGGTTATGAAATTAATACCGAGATTTTCTGTGTTCCTGCTAGCCAAGTTTGGATGTATTTGAAATGTTTCAAAATATGATAAATATTTTGTTGCTCCTGCTGGTTATATAATCCTGAGTGTGCTTTTTGTGACAGTGAATGCAAAGGTGATCAACTCAGTAAGCCATCTCTTTTTCCTAGGGCATCAGTTGTGCAGACTGACAGCTGTACATGCTTATACCTACAAGCTCTTTTATTGCAAAAGGTGTGGGGGCTGTTGTACTGCTTTCCATAAAAATGTTTGGTGCTGTTCATCACTTAACTTTATGTTGTGTTTAGTAGGATTAATGGGGGTTATATTTTTCTTGGAATAAAGCAGATTTGGACCGTGGAGGCTTCTGTAGCTTTGTGAGAGTGGCTGATGTAGCGTTCAAATAAAGCTACTCTGGAGGTGCAGCAGTGGGTGGAGGAGGGCTGTGTGCACAGTAGGATCATATAGCACTTCTTATTCCATCGTGCTAGCCAAGGATATCAGTGCCAACTGACAAAATGATGAGGGGAAGGTTTTTTTTTTTTCCATCAGAGTAAAAAAATAAAAGTGTCAGTAGGTCACGATCACAAGGTGAGATTGTCATGAGCTTTCCGCAACAGTAATGACATGTAATGGTGTTGTAATAAACTCTAGTTTCCTGAATTCTTTCCACAGGATAATTTTAATCTGTTTAAGGAGATTATTAAGAAGGAGGAAGAAGGAAAACTTTTGGAGCTATGGATGAAATTCTGTAATAGCACATTATGTGAGCTCTGGAGCTAAAATTCTGAGAAATGGATGAAGGCAAAGATTTGGTGATTCCTGACTTCTAAAGGATTGACTTCATATCTCTATAGATTGTCGTATTGGTAAAAAGGGAGTTAGGATTGTAAAAATTCCAGGTTGTTAGATTTCTGTTTCTAGTTTAAAAAAAAAATAATCAGGATATTGATCAAAACGTATAGAATAACAATCCATACATATGTAATGGCTGCAAAATTACCTGAATGTGAACTGCAGAGCCAGAAACTGTTTGAGTATCTGGAATTTGCACATTGTTCCAAGTAATTAATTAATTCATCATCTCTTTTGAGAGGAATCATCTTTTCCAGGTTTGTGGAGAAGTTGATACACTCTGAAATAAGATAAAAAGGCAAGTAGTCAAGCAGTTACTTGTGGTTCCAGCTTGAACAGTCATTTTGAGTCTTGGTGAATTGAGTCTTCTGTAGTGTGCCATTTCCACAATTTCCTGATGTGTAACAGTGCAGGCAATTGCAGAGTTATTGTGGAATCAAAATCAGATGTTAGGAAAATATTATGGGATATAATTTTAAAATTATCAATTCCACTTTTGTTTTCTCCAGTTAAATAGTGGAGGGAATAATAGTATTGATGCCTGTCAAGACTGCATCTTAATTGAAAAGTCTATAAAAAAGTCTAATTGCATGCCTTCTGCAAAGATACAGAGCCAAGGAGTACTTCAAGATACTTTTCGTCTGATGCTCAGTGGCAATACTTTTGTTGTGAAGGTTTACTGTGTGAAAATACAGGCAAGGCTAAATAACCACACAAAACAGAGATTGATTTCCCAAATCTAATAGATCCCCTATACACATCTCCCAAATATATGGAATTTTAGGACCATTTTTCTGCAATTTCAAGATTAATTTGGAACATGAAAGTGGATCACTGAAGAAGCTTCTGAGAGTCCTGGGGATTTGGAAGACTACATATCAGGTATCAAAGATATTTCAGCAAATAGATGCTTGTGTGACTGTAAAATTTTAGTTATGTTGGTACAAGAATGAATAGAAACAGGATATATTAAGAAGCTTTTAGTATATATAAAACACTAATGAAGCACTTAAGCTCAAAATAGCAGTGAAAATTAGTGTAACAGCTTTCTCTTTTCCTGTCAGTTGACTTTAGTTTACATAGGTCTCAATTACAGCAAAAATTATGGGAATATGACACAGACTGAGGAAGGAGTCTTCCTTCCTCCTTCAAAAGAGGAAGGCTGAGTCAGGAGATAAATGCCTCTTTTGAAAAAAATGCTTTCTTAAAATTTTGTATGTGCTGAGGAAATATATTGGAAAAAATTAAAAAGTGAAATTTTTAATTTAAAGTTCATTGGGAAAAGTTCAGCGAATTTTCCAGATACTAGTGATATTTACAGTTTATAGGGCAAAGAACAGGACTAACATTTCCAACTTGAGGCATGAAGAAAAGCAAAGGAAACTATTTGGTATCATTTTGGAATACACTGAGAGAAGGTTGTTAAGTGGAAACAATTGGTTATGTTAGCCAAAGCTGTGCAGATAATTTACATTCCTTTTATTGCTGATAAACCACAGGTTTTTAAATAATAATGCAATTTCATTGCCTGTTTAATGACAGCATTGAAACATCAAATGTGTTGTGACTATGGAATGCCAAGGAGAAACTACCTTTTTGTGCACAGGTAACTAAAAAAAAAAATGTTTCAAAGTAAGTTTACTTTAAAGCGTAATTTAAATTTTTTGTGCATTTTTTTTTTTATTCCATAGTGTTAAATAGGTATTTTTTACATATTATGAAGCCTTTTAGCTTTTCCACCAACAGCTAGCTGATAACTGCTATCAGACACCACTGATGCAAGCTCCTGTTGGGAAACCTCTTAATGCACATTGGATTTGTATGTAAAGGGGGGGAATACTACAAGCTATGTAAAATACCCTATTGATTTACTAAGCTCATGCATCTGTGCTTAAAATGTTTGAGTGGACCTGATGTAACCACCCCTACAGCATGTAAAACTTTACCTTTAGAGAGAAGATTTAGCCACAGATTATGTGTCAAACTTCTGTCGCAAACCATGCCACTGACTCTGACTGCTTTGCACATCCTCCTAAAACCTGGTGTCTACTTACGACATATAAATACACTTGGCTCTTCTGAGGATCCCGAGTCACGAATCCCAGTCTTGTTCTGTCTGCTGTGCTATAATACTGTCACTGTCAGAAGCCAACATATGTTAAGTGGATTAGAAAATAATGAAAATGAGGTTTCGTGGTAGCTGTGGGTGTTAGAACACACACAGCAAGATGCTTGGGCAGCTCTGTGTAGATGTGTATTGTGCTTGGAATAAGGCTGTGACAGCTCATGGTGGAACAGCCCTGAGACTTCAGTGAAGTCCTGAGAATTGCTGGCTCTATTTGAATGGATATAAATGTTTAAAAACTTTCATTTGGCTCTTTCCTAGATCTTACACCAAATGTTAACTCTATGAAATTTATTTCATCTAATTCATCTATTATGAAAAATTATGAAAATAAAGTGAAGAGGGTGGGGAAGGAACTTCTCTTAGCTGTAAGGACAGTCTTTTGGAGGAACTGATAGAAGATCTGTAACCTGAGACATTCTATATCAGAATGAAACATGAACAAATACCTATCAAAACCCCGAATTAGTTAATGTTCTCCATTTTGGCAGGAGCAGTCAATGGGTGACTTCAGAGGTGTAATTTTCAGACATGGTTCACTATGTTATGCTTGGTTTGCAGTGAATGAGTTGCCATCTTGATTTTGGGTTTTCTGCCTCCCATGTTCATTTTCCCAGTATGAGTTGCAGATGCTGGGTGACAACACATTGCCACTGTCACTGCTGAATTTCCAGGCATGCTGGGACTGCTCATGATTCCTGTTCCTCACAGATTGAGAGAGTTCCAGTGGGCTGTTGAGCTCCAGTAGGACGTTTCTCTCAAATACTCTTCCAGGATTTATGTGTGATAAGTGTCTTTTAACATTTCATTCTCCCCTTAAGGTTTTTAGACTACTAGGGAAGAGTGTGGCTTTCATGGTGTCCCAGCCATTTTCACAGGCAAGCCTTATGGCATGGTTACCTGGTATTTAATATGATTGTGTGATATGAGACTGACTCATAGAGACTTGGGAACGAGCCAAATTCTAAACTGGTACTAAGAGCAGCCTGTTCTTTTTCTCAACCCTTGTATACGGCTCTGTGTGCCTCTATTGGATGGTAGATAACTGCAAGCTGGGCTTAGCAGGGTGAGGATTGTGCAAGGTATTCAACACATTTGAGTGCTACTCCACATATCTGTGGTGATGATGTGAACGTGATGCCCACTGTCTGCTTTATATCACTCAGTGCCTCTCAGAGCATGGCCTTCCTCCCCTCCTCCTCCTCCCCAAGACTAATGGATCTAAAGGAACAGAGTAATATGGTTAGATGTAAGCCGGGGTTAATATTAGTGCTTTGCTTGAAATGGCATCAAAAGGCTGTGGTGAGCCACGTGTTCAATGAGCCTTGTTGGCTTTTTATTTCCACTCATTGTGTGTGGCCAATTTGTTAGGTAGCTGCTCTTTGCAGGCATCATTTCATGGTGCACTGCCTCTGCAGAACCATACATAAAGAAGCCAGGGCATTTGTTCCTGCAGGTGGCAGAAATGTGAACAATTTGAGTGATTTTGTATTCACTGTGAGCTGTTACCTCTTCTCTAGGTATTGCTTGTTTTCTGGATTTTATCCATAGGTCCATACCACTAAACTCTCTTCCTCAGCACCAATTTCACCAAGGACTTTGCAAGTGATCCAACAGACCTTTAAAGAGTTTCTTCATTGTTTCCAAAGAAGAATTTACTTCTGGGATGAAATGGTTGGTACTGCCAGTGTGTGTTGGGAGGGGGTGACAGCTGCATTCCCTGCTTTACGGGGTTGCTAGAAAGGAAACTTCATCAGTATTCAGGAGTGGCAAGATGTTATAGTCATGAAAATCATGCATGCACACGGAGAATATAAAAAGCACAGCTGAAATAATTTTCATCTTAGAACATCGAGATGAGGGAGTTTTTCCCTATACATAGTAGTGAGACCTGAAGAGCAGTAGCAAGCAAAAAACAAAGGTGGGAAAACCATTTGGTGAATGATGTAAGTGTTTCACATACACCATTCAATGACAATATTTGTAAAATTCTTTATAAAGTGACAATGTTCATAAAAATCTTTTGGTTTTAATAGGTGGCGTTTAATGTTTTGGAAGATGAAGCTCGTCCTTTGAAGTCAGTTAATCAAACACCCTACAAAAAGAAGGAATATTCACACAGCAAGAAAGACTAATGTAGAGAAAGGGGCTTAATTACAGGATATTTATCAAATAGCAGATTAAGTGGACAAAAAAAGGTACGCAGCCCATGAAGTAATCTTGCATGGTATTTTTATCCTGTTAACACTGAAAGCAAGGTTCTGAAACATGGGTACTGCAGATCCTGCTGCATTGGCAAGGGATGACTTAAGGTACATCATCTGTCTCTGCTTCTGAAAAGACTTACATGTAATGAAAGAAAGACATAGGGCTCCTCAAAAGTTTCTGTTAATTTAGGCCAGATTCTGGGACTCCTCATTAAAATGTGGATTTCAGTCTTTCAGCTCTCTCCTAGAATTTCTTACGTTGGATTCAAGCTCAGTGAGTTAAAGAAGGAGGCATTGAAATGGTTAAAAAAGAAATTTTCTCTTGATTTAGCTAAAGAAATAGACCACAGTTATTGTATAACTGTAAAATAATCTAAATCTAATATTCTATCTTGCAACTTGAGACAGCTGCTTAAGATTTTTTTTTAAATCTGAAGAACCGTAAAGAATATTCCATAATTTTAAACAACCAGTGCAAAAGTAGACAAATATAAAACAGTAAGGATTTTCAATTACATTAACATTGTTATTATTTTAAATTAACTTGATAGACACCTCTTTTACCTTGGGGCCTCAAAGTAACACTGATTATGTTGCAAATTAGAGGACAGGAACGGACTGGAGCAAAACCTACAGCACAGCAGTGACACCATGATCCTTCTGCAAACCTTCTGTAAAAGTGTCAGTGCATTTTCAATATGGCTTGTCAAAAGCTCAGTCTGGAAGTTCTTTTGCAGTATAAGAGTTTTACCTCAGCACCCTACCAATGTTATTGTTGTCAGTGAGTAGTCAGAACTGCTCTCAGGCCATAACATCAGGCAAGTGATGCCTGGTGATGTCTGCCACAGGCATCTGCCTCCTGAATTCTGACATTGAAATAGTGTTAAGGTTAAAAACAAAGCAAGAACCTCTGCAACTTGAAAAATGCAAGATGTTTACAATTGTACCTGATTTGGGATTGCTCTCCTCTCTTCCCCAGTCATGTTATATATAGAGGGCCCCAAGTGCAGTTTTGTTTCTGACTGCGAATTTCAACTGAAATGCTTGTCTGCCCTTTGTCTCCACAAAAAACAATGTTGATGTGAAATCATCGAACGTTTGAGGTATCCACCATATCATTAAACCTCAATTTTTGTCCTTTTGTCAAACAAAGATGGTGATTATTATCCCTGGGAAGTCTATTTGCAAGTGTGAAATTTAAGGTAATTAAGCAATGGGGATCCTTAATCAAGGAGCTGACTGCCGAGTTCACAAGAGGGCTGATACTGCAGAAGCAGCTAGTTTGAGAAATCAGAAAAAGTGGTCAAAAGTAAATTACTCTGCGATTCACAGGAAAATACTTTTGTCCTGACAGAGGCATTCTGAACATGTGACAAAGCAAGGAAATTCAGCATTGCAGCCACATAACCTGTACAGGGAGCCTGAACAGATTGTCAGATGGGAATGTACTGCCAAGGTGGGCTTTCAGATCCTGGGATCAGAGCAGGGGAGATTGTGAAGGAGTGTGCACCTTCCAGAGCTGATCCAGGGTCCTCATTCCTGGAATCTGCAGATAAATCCAACAAGGACGTTCTGACAGACCACTACTATGGCCAGGTAAAGGTAGTGATATTCTCTGCTTATCTCTGGGGGAGAGGCCTCTGGTGATGTTACAGCACTGGGTGCATTGGTGTGGTGGAAGAGTGGCATCCATCTCTGGCTTAACAGCATGGGCTGCTGTGCTTTTGAAACCAATCCCTTCAGGACCTTGAGCTGAGATGTAAATCTTCCTGAAGCAGCTCTCTGTTCAAGTGCACTTGCCCAGGTCTTACTCTGTGTAGGATATACCCAGTCCTGGTGCCCAAGTGAGCCAAAAGTGCAGAACACCAAGTTAACACAGCTCTCTATTACTTATGGTCCTAGTTCACAGACTACTGGGTCCTCTCACGGGAAAAGACATGAGAATGCCTTGGATCCTTGTATATTTGTGTGTGGGGAAGGAATAATTCCTGGAACAGTAGAGGTCCAGCTGTGAGGACACTCTGGAGTAGCAAGAATGGGCAAAGATGACTGAGGTTGCCACTCCCTGAGTAGTGTTTCAAACAAAAGCTGAAGCTTGCATGATAAAAATGAGAGTTTTTCATCTAATTTTTGCTGTCTCTTCTTCCCCAAGAAAACAGCTGAAGGCTCTCATCCCTACCCCATCCACCCAAGCAGGCGCAGAGCAGCCAGAGATGATAACTTTTCAGTAACCAAGACCTCTGGAGCAGGTTCAAACCCTCAGAAGAAGGGAGGAAGACACCTCACTCTTCAGGCTCTGGAAGAAGAAATCAAAAGCACCAGCTGTGACACAGGAAAGGTGATGCTGTCCTAATGATCTGACATGACATCAGCCTGCATTCAATTTCCCACAGGCAGAGCTTTTTTGAATAGTTAGACCACAATAAAAGCCACTCCAGGTATATTAAAAAAAAATATTTTGGGGCTTTATTTTCTTAATGTTTGCTGCTAGGATAAACACACATTCATTCCAGATGATCTCCCCACAGGATGACACCATGGTGTCTTGTAGTACACGGTGCCATGCAGGCAGCTTGCTCCTCGTGGTGTCACTTGCAAGCAGCAAGGTCTGTCCCATGAACCTCTCCTATTGCAGGTACCCACCTGCTGCTGCAGGCAGCAGCACTCAGATCCAAAATAGTCAGCACCCTGATCAAGCAGCAAATCACCTACTCCTGGTGATTTTGTTTTTGCTAGGGGTGGCCAACAATGGTTCTGAAACATCCAAATCCATCTTTAGTGCTCTTCAGTGTTTTAGTACTGAAAGGGGTGTGGGGGGTGGAAGTTTTGTTTTTTTTTTTTTAATTGTAAGCAATGCTTCCTAGATTTATGAGGGACTTGAATTCCAAAGTGTTATATGCTAATCTTTGTAGAGTGAAGGGTCACTTAGAGCACAGAGGGAGTGTCCTCATACCCTGTAGTCACACTCCTGGTACTTTGGGTAAGTAACCATCTGTTTAACAGAGCTCCAGGCAAATAAACTGGGATGAGTGGGGCTGGAATCCCAGGATTTCCTCTCCTAAGTATGTGGCACAATTCAGTACTTATCTGAAAGGGGCAGGCAGGACCTGGTATGTGCTTTGTTTTTGAGGTCTCAAGGTCTGGAAGAGGGAAATATATGACCAGAACATACAGAGGAATCCTCAACAGTGTCAACCTTCAAGTAGCAGTTATACAGGACTTATCTTTTTAAAACAAAACAAAGCATGCTATTTATAACCCTACTGATAAATGGATTTTTAAAAAGGATTCTAAAGACTCATGGTTCTCTATCACCTAAAATTCAACTGCCCTGCTGAATATTTCTTTTCTGGATAAATATTAGAGGTGTAAAGTAATGTTCTATTAGAAGTGTGGCTGTGAAATGTATTTGTGTACTTGTTCTAAATTTAGCCTTCTGAAAGTTGTGTTCATGTAACTCAACTTTTCCCAACAATAGCAACAATATGGCTCTTTTGTTTTGGTGTGGTTTGTATAATTGTATCTATTGAGTCAGTCGCATGTTAACTGAATGGCTCATACTGATCTTTTTGCATCACTGCCTATGATTGTGTTTCATAGGTCTGAACAGAGACTTTTCTCACTTGCAAGATGGTCCTAAGAACCAAGTTACACTGCCTGAACTCTCTGAACAGTCTGTGTGATTTTTAACTGATGTTTTTATTTCACAAGTTTAATACATACATCTATATTTATGTAGAAACATTGAAAAAATTAAACAGAAATAGTCTTTTAATACAGCCAAATTGTAAATGTAAGTTAAACAAAGAAATTAGAGACATGGAGCCAAAGTGCCACTGTAATAAGCTACCTTATTAGTGGTAGTTTTTAGCTGCCCTGAGAGGTTAGATGTAGATTACAATCTGCATCCTAATCTTCCTTCTTTACCGAGAGAAAGAGTAGCCTGCCTCACGTCTATATTTGGTGCAGAGTGCATACTGCACTGTGCTAACACACCACATCAGGAAGGAATTTCAAATGCTCCCAAGGAATTTAGTAACAAAAGTCCTGCTGGCTTTCCTTACATGCATGGGCAAGGGAACATAGTAATCCTGTGTAATAAACTGTTCTCTTTCTGCTGCTGCTGGAGCCTCAACAGTGGGCTAATGAACGCTCTCATGTCTCTTCACCCTCCTGACAGAGCTGAATACCCCGGGCCACCGTCTTTGTTGACAACCTTTCAGCTGGGCTGACTTGTGCATGTGCCACCTGTGAGCTGCTAAAACGGCTTCACTTTTGCATTCACCAGAGTAGAGGTCCATAGGCTGTGCAGCATTTGTTTTGGACAACACCCCGTGAGACAGAAATGCTGAGCTTCACCAGGG
Organism: Erpornis zantholeuca; assembly: GCA_013400515.1. NCBI lineage: Eukaryota > Metazoa > Chordata > Aves > Passeriformes > Timaliidae > Erpornis > Erpornis zantholeuca. The sequence goes on along the minus strand of VZTN01009186.1, from coordinate 25,413 downwards.
GTGCTGATGGGGTAAGTTTGCTCTCTGGCTGGTCCTGTGGAAACTGGAGAGCCTCCCTGCCTTTTCTGCAGTAAACTTAAGAGGGTGTGCTGATGTCTTCACCTGGAACGTGAGAGAGAATAAGACAGGATCCCTTTGCAATTCACACTTGTGAATTGTTTTCTGTTTTGTTTCATTTTTTTACCCCATTTAAAAGTTAAAATTTTCACCGTTTATGTTTTGCCATTATATTTACACTCAAATAGTCATCAAGTCACTTCTTTCTTATGTCCTTTCTCTAGCTGTCACTTTAAGGAAAGGTATAAATCCAAATTGTATATTTTATTGTCCGTGACAGCAAAATCAAATTAAACTTGCTAAAAAATGAGAGCATAACTAACGTGTTTCAATTTGGAGAAATCTGTTCAGGTATCTTGACTTTAAGGTACATCTGTTAATCTCTCAATGGCTTCAGAATTATTGCAGGGGCCCACGTTCTCCTCTCTTTCTCTTCCTTTCCTTGAGGTGCTTTTTATCCTCTTCTTCCAGTTTGTTGTTGCTTGAAACCATCTCCAGGTTATCTGCAAGTAAAGAATCTAAAGAATTTTTAATTTTTTTTTTGTATGGGTTCATGTTTAACAAGGAAAGGAACTTCTCTCTGAAAGCACTAATGTGTTAATCCATTCTCAGAACAAGAAATTTGTTTTGCTGAAGGGGTTCTTAAGCAGAGAATCCAACACCTTAGGTTTTTATGCTGCTCGTCTTGAATCATGTGCTAAGATAACAAGATATGAAGAAAGCAGGTTAGATGAGCACATTACTGCCAAGCTTAGTTTATTAATTCTGTATTTCTGAAAACAGGGCAATTTTACATTCTTCTAAAATATAAAAATGTATGCAGTCCCTATGTGCTGATCTTTATCTTGTATATAAGACAAGTAAAGCACGGGAAGACAATTTTTTAAGTAACACCAGAAAGAATGGTGTTTGTTTATATAACACTTAGAATCTGGAGTTCTAAATTTAAAGGTTATATGAGCTTTCTTAAAATTAATGTGGAGGCTGAAGTGACATTTGGTTGGTAATCCTAGTTAAATTTGGTGGGTCTTTTCTATCATTTAATAAATAGTAGAAATTTAGGTACCATTTTTACAGGTTCTGGGTACAAATATCATGTATATTTTGTGGAAATCCTCTAAGATCCATGAAGAGAGATACAGGGAAGAGAAAGCTTCTGATGTCCAGTGGACTGAAATATTTCAACTGTCACTGCTCCCCATGTCTGTTTACTGTATGTTTTTTTTTTAAATTTTGTCATCCTTGAAAGGAAAAAAGTAGTGAATTTTTCTCTTAGCATCACACTGAATTTGCAGTGTTAAGGTGTTTGCTGGCTTCTTGATCTCTGATTCACTGCTGGTTTTACAGTTAGCAGTCTTGCCTCATTCTCTTTCACAGAGCCATGTTCAGTGTGACAGGGATAACTTTTTTTTTGGTATTTCTCTGCTTTGTGTGATGATGTTTTTTGGGTAGCTTTTTCTTTTCACGCTGATTTCCTAGTGTGGTAAGAAGTGTCTTAAGCACAGGAGATGAAGGAGAGAACAGAAAGGTTTTTGTTGGGGTGATGAGCAGGAAGAATGGGAATATACAAGCTGTAATTCTTCACTATATTTTGATGTTTTAAAATCTATCTGTAACTGTTGTTTCTGGAACTGAAACAGTACTCCAGGCAACACGGACTATAGTTTGTTCTTAAAACATTTTGCTGGAGGGAAGCAGGTTGTCTTTTGCCCCCTTTTCACAGCTCTTTCCTAGTCCTTTATTGGGACTTCTATGCTTTCTCTTTTTGTGGTGACAAGGACAGGACAACCTCCTTTTGGGGCCAGCAGGGTCCTGGACTACTTAAGGGCCACCTTTTCCTAAGTTCCTGGGCTCTCAGCTGACAGGGAAATACCTTCTGCCTGCAGCTCTTACCCACCTGAAGTGAATGCCATTTACCCTGGCTGACCCTTTCCCTCGCTCTTGCCCTGGCAGCAGCACCTGTCCTGCCTCCAGAAGTTGGCAGCAGTGACCCCTCACTGCCACGGGGTTGGGTGCTTGTTGCTCCTGGGTATCTGGGTTCGTGGGAGGACAGACTTCCCTCGGCTTGGTCTGCAACCCAGTCTTGGGGCCCTGCTGGGGCTCTGTGGAGCAGCTTGTGCTGGTCCTTGCCCTGCCTCTGGATGCAGGGAGTTGGTTTGTGCCCGGCTTCTGTTTGTCCTGTCCCTCTGGCCCTCAGTAAAAGAGGAATGTCTGCAAGGCCCACAGTTCCCTTCTGTTTTCTGTCAGCCTTCTCTCCAGGGCAGCTCTCTGGAAGAAAACTTCTTTCCATCTCAGTGTTAAGAGGGAGATGAAGTTCCAAGCTACTGTTCCCCACAGGCCATCCATGTACTGTCTGACCTCTGGGAGGAGGTGCCTCTGTTTCCTGCCTCTGTTTTTCTGCCTTTCTCCCCTTACTGCTGCCAGGATGGTTTTTATCATGCTTGGTTTGCAATTTTAGGAACACTTGGTTAGAATTTCAGTTCATCACCCTAGAAACTTATTCAAACAGTGTAGGGTAAAGAGGAGCCCCTTCCAGGAGTAATACCTACCTCCTGCTCAACCCTCACCCTTGATGTGAAACCATGGCTGTTTTATGTTTTATGCTTGCTTTCATGCCTCATTCCTGATGATACCTGGAAACGTCTCCTACTCAAAAGGTAAGACCATGGGAACCAGTAGAAAGCAACAAGCACAGACTTGGAGAAGACTGATGTCTCTGATTCAGGTAGGGCTGTGGAAGCAGTGTTTTTACACTTTTTTGCAAGCCCCATGAAGCCCATCAGTTTGAGGGATCCTTCTTTGCTGTATGCACCTGTTCTCCCAGGTGTGAGACAAGGAAGAAAGAGGAGACCTGCTGCATTTACAAACTGGTCAAAGTGAAGGACCTTGCATCTCTGAGGCTGCAGGGAGTGAGCTTTGTCTCTCCCAGAGGCATTTTCATAGTGTACCGGTAGCACCAAAGCTCTCAAGAGAAGGAAACCTATCTCCACAAAACACAGATCTCTTCTCTGTGTCTGACTGTCAGAACTGTGATTAGCACTTTGCCTGCTACACGTGAGAAAAACCTACATGCTGAGAATGAAGTGAATTTTATCACGCTTACCTCCTAAGTCCTTTTTTTCATACAGTTGTTTCAGATAATACATGACATTATTTACACTAGAGAGACTTGATGTTTCTTTCTGCTTTCCTGAGATTGTTTCCTTTGTTCAGTTTTGTTGTTTCCTGTGGACAGCCGGTGAATGTTCCTTTCTTGTCATTCTTGCTCTCTTCTTTCACACAGCAGTAGCAAAGGGAAAAGAAATTTCTCTCTCCTGACAGAGATAGCCTGCCTTTTTCTGGCTGCTATTTTTGTTTGCTTCAGACAGAGGAACAGACAGGTAAGTAAACAAGACAAAGGCATGCTTGTTAATTTTTTTTCCCTTGGACACAGCTGAAAAGGTTCATCATGCAACGCCAAAATCCTCATTTTTTTCTCCCAGGGTTGTGTTCTAAGATATGTTTTGATCCCTTGATACCTTTTCTCTGCCTGTTACTCTGATGTTTCCCTGTCTCTATCTTATATGCTTAGCATAAGATGAATAAATACAATATCCATGCATTTGTTATCAGACGTTCTGAATCACTTGTCTCAGTTGTTGCCAAATTTGCTTATAGTCAACTTCTTGAGGGTGGCATTTTTCCCTTATTTCCAGCTGTCAGCACTATGAAAAATGATACCTCATTTAACTTGAGTGAAAAACAGCTCTTATATCTGGCTACCCCAGGGAGATGATGGATTGGCCCAACTTGTGCCATGAAAAAATGCACTTAGACTGCTCTTCTGAGAGAACAAAAACTCAAGGACATAATACCGAAATTGGTTTGTTACTCCTTTGGTAAGAGTAAAAACAGGTCTGGCTGGTTTTTCCTAATTACCTTTTCCAACAGCCAAGTGCTGTTTGTCCTCCAAGTGCAGTCCTGCCTGCAGGGTGAAAAATCCAAAGTTGCTTGTCTTCTGGAATGTTTTTTTTTGAAGGCTGGAGTATTTAGCAGGTTTTGTAGAGTGGATCTATCTTCCATTCAAACCAAAAGTGGGCTCTCTCATGTTTCAATTTTGACGTTTTCTTTAGGACAGCTATCTCCCAGGTTTTGTGTTGGGATTAAATACCAAATTTTCATTCTGCCATCCCTATTACAGGAACACATATGAGTCCCAAGGAGACTCTCTAATATTTCAGTGGCAGGGTCCCTGGGCCTTTTATAGGCATTACACAGAGTTTCAGAAAACTACTGATATTTGTTCCTTGGTTGGCAGCTTGAGGGTTCATGGTTGTGTTTCAGTACGAGGGATGGATTTTGCTTTGCCAAGCCCATTGTGTTTGGAACAAACCTGTATAAAGGGCTTCTTCATATCCTGTTTGAAACTCATGGTTTGAAGGTGGTTCTCAGATTAATATTATAATCTGCCAATAATTAGAGGGGAGGAGAAATTATAAAAAAAAAAAAAAGAAAAAAATCCCGCCTTGACAAATCAATTGAAATTCCCTGTAACTAACTTAAGTTTCTTCTAATCCAAACTATTTTAGAATTTGTTTCCAGACCTTGGTTCCATTGCAGGTGTGTATGTTCTTGTTTGTAATTAGTAAATCTAGTTTATATAAAAAAGTATTCAAATGTTACATATTTTTAAACAAACCAAACAAGCAGATGCTTAGGGGAGTAGTTTCTTGAGTAGAATTCTTTTTCCAGAGTGACCTGCAAGCCAAACCAGCAGTGTCACTTTCTCAGCTGTTCTGTGGAAGGAAACCCAGCAGCTGCTGTCCCATAGTGTGGGCTACTTGAGGCATCCTATGGACTAATGGCAATAAAATTAATATGCCAAACCGATACTGTAATCTTAATGTGTCTAATAATTCCCAGCACTGAATGAAAACCTTAAGCAATGTTTAATCATTTATTAGAGAGGTCTTCCTTATGCTCATTTAGATCAAAATGAAGACTGTAGAAACAATTTAGGATTAAATTGAAAAGCAGATAAATTATCTTAATCTTAGACAGGAATAAAATATTCCTTAAGAATTCAAGGTACTTGGTTTCCTTCTCCGATTGTTATGGTCATTATAGCTTTAAGTATTTTTGGGTTAAAAATCCCTTGTTTTGATTTAGCATTTGACTTATATACACATGTTCATCCTGTTTAAAGACTTTGATTCAGTGGAAGAATCACATTGAACATATATATTCAGTAATTAGTAAGCAAGGAAGTATTTTACTTGTATAATGTAAAAATGTAGATTTGATGGTTGCATGTTTGAAACCTCATAACACTGAGTTTGTCTGTACGGAATAAAATGTAAATTTTTTTCCCAGCTGTTTTAATTTGAGAACCTTTTTTCATTTGGTTGGCTGGTGTCAGGTGATGTCCGTGGAAGAAGGCCTTCACACTTCAGATGGTGACAAAAAAGAACAGGCAGCTTAATGCTACCAAACTAGGGGTGTGTCAAATCTCTCTCAAGAATGATAAACTCAATGGAGTTGTCTATTTTTAACCTCCTGTTCTTTCCTTTTGGCAGACTAATCAGTGTTAGCTGAGCCGTTTCACTGAATGAATCCGAGCGACTCTGGTGCTTTCTGAAACGAGCCGTGGGCCCCGAAAGAGCATTTCAAGTCTGCGGTGATGTATGCAGTCCCAGCGTGAAACACCATGTCAGAGGAAGCCGGTGCGGAGCAGAAGCCCTCCGCAACCACAGTCAGCTCGGTGGCTGTGCAGGCGGGGGATGCCAGCATTGTTATCGCCGTGCTCAAGGTAAGGCATTGGCTCTCTGCTGCTCCCTGATCGACTCTCCTTCTAAACCTCCTGGGCAAATGAGCACTTAGCAAAAAGGGATACGGCCAGGCCATTTGATTAGTCAATATCTAACAGAGTTTTCTTGGGAGTTAACACTTGTTTCTGTTCGGAATTACTGTCTGCGGCTCTTGGGTTGTTGGGTTGTTTTTTTCAAATAGGATAAATAATTTGGTCAAAATATGTAGGCTCTTAGAGGGAAGGAATTCCACCTTGCTCTGTTTAAAAATAGATAAATGAAGGATGGCATTAAACGTGTTTAAAGCACGATTACTGTAGTCGGGACTCCTTGAGTACTCCTGTACTTGGCAATAACTTTACACAATAAGTGGTTGTACAAACCTCACAGATGAACTATTTTCTAGTGGAAAAAAAAAAGTCTGAACCTGATAACGAGTATTTATTTTTGAAAGCTGTGAATTTACAGTCCCAAGTGCTTCAGTAAAACCCATGTGTGTGTACAGAAGCCCCTAAAGGCCTGTTTTGTAAGCTGGAATCCACACCTACACTTTGCATAAACTCTGGCATTAGGAGTAAATCTGGATGGTGGTAATGAATCCCAGCTGGAATTTATCGGCAGTTTGATTTTTCATTCTCCAGGCAGCCTGGAAAGCTTGCTAACCTCAGCCACTAGGGTTTGTTTGTAATGCAGAATATGGTGGCAATGAGCTGAGTTGTCACCTAATTCAGGTGATTATTCAGGATGGCTTACCGCAGTTATGGGAAGGATTCTTTCGGATCAGTTTTCACCCTTCCTGTGAGGTGGTCTGCTGTTGCAGGGAAGTAATTTCATTGCAGGGAGACTCAAGTTTGGGATGAAGTGATTTATTTTTCCTCTCTGTGGGGTGGAACCATGCTAGCTTCCAGTGACATCACAGCTTCGGTCCTTATCAGCATCCTTTGATTCCTGTTCCAAAGGCTGCTCAGTGTCCCTGCTGCTACTTGTGCAATCTCTTGCTTCATATATTCACTGTAGAGATACATTGGACCTGTGTGGTAGAAATAAGATTTGAGGCTATGGTTTTTGCATCTTCTATAATATATTTGTTACTTCTGCCCACCCCAGTCACCCACCAAGTTCACTTAACTATCTGTGTCATCTTCAACTGAAAGAGGATGAGTCAGGGAAAACTTTTTGGCTCCTTGTGATAATTTTACTGTTCATGGGCAAAACCAACATCGTAGCCCCTTCTGGATAACACTAGTCTAGGATTTTTTTACCTGTTTCAAATGAATTTTATTCTGTATTCTCTGTGTCTTCATTGTGTGTATGGCCCCTGTGCTCCTATGACCCTCTAAAGTACTTTTGAGCTGAGTGTGATAAATTAATGAAGGAAACCTTGTGTTTTCTGAAGGCTGTAATTTGTTTACTTATTACAGTGTGGAAAATGGGTGAAGCTTCAGCTGGCTGAATCAAGACCAAATATATTGGAAATTGGCAGCAATCAGGATGAGACTAAAAAACTACTTCAAGATCATGAATTCCTCCTATCTAAACTGAAGGTAAGATGTGATAGCTCCACAACAAATTCCTCAAGTCCTTATAGTTCAGGTACATGAGCTGAGGTAGCTGCCTCTGCCTCCTACTGCAGTGTGGTGCTTAGGTTAAACTCCACACAGAAAAAAGTATGGTCAGGCTTTGGCACTGTAGCAGATCTTCAGTGGCCTTTGTGGGTTCCTTCCAGTACAGGATATTCTATAATCCTCTGGAAATTAGGCTTCTTCACTGGAAAAAAATGCTTCTGACAGGAGCAGTTTTTTCCACTTTATACATCATATCAAGTCAGGTGAAAAAATCCTACACCCTTCCTATAGGAGTAACTACTAAATCTAATGGAATGCCAATTCCTTTTTTAAATTCTCCAGTGTTGGGAAAAGTTTGATTATTTTATAACAGCTGTGAACACAAGCAACCTCCTTGTAAGTCTGAAGTAGATGCTCCACAAACATTTTCATTGAATGTTAATTGATGTAAGTTGCATTAGGAATGATATTGTAAGATTAAAACAGCTTGTCTTGGTCTAGGAAGATTTTAGTTAAATTACAGTCTTAAGATCAGATTTTGGCATTCTTGAGAGCAGATTATAAGAATGGTGGCATTTAGACACTGAGTGGCAGGCTTGCATGAATGAACTGAATTATTTTAAATGTGGGTGTTTGACACTGAGAGAAGTCTGAAGGCACCTAAAAAGAAATTTTGTTTTAATGTTTGGATATTGCAGATTGACTTTACATATGTAGACAAATAAATTCCTCTAACATCTTTGAAGCCATGCATAGTAACTTATCTATTTGATTTTTGGGGGATTACACAAACTTTAGATGTGAAAGAGCAAACATGATTTAGATAGGATCAAGTATTTGATTTAATACTGATGACTATCTGCTTCTCCAATCATCAAAAATCTCCAATGAGGTAATTCAATACAGTGTATAGAGAATGTAGCTAATCCATTGTGTGGATTTTGAAGAGTATGAAGAATATGATGACCAAACACCCAAAACCAACCAAAATACCCAAATCCTAGAGAGAGGTGGCTTTGCTTTCTTTTTTTTATGCAAGTCCCTCATCTTTGTTGTCACTAATGCAACATTTGGGTTTTTTGGAACAAGCTGCTGTGTCCTGTTTGAGCAATTCAGAATTACCTGAGTTCTTACACACTGATGACAGGAAGAAGCTGATTATTATTCTCCTATTTTTCAAAAATAAACATTAAAGGGCAGGAAAAGAAAACAGAGTAATTCCCATCTTTGAAGGAAACTCCCATCTTTGTAAGAAAAATGAAGTTTCAAGTAACATTTTACTATCGAGTCAAGTCAGATCAGAAATTTTATTATACATAAACTGTTAAAGAATGCTTGTCATCCAAGTACATTGGGAACAAATACTCATTATTTCATGTTTTATACCTGTGGTCCTTGCAAAATTTGGCATTGATTAATGAATATGCTATAAAAGAATTAAGTTCAAAATGGCTACTTTTTCCTCAATAATATGAGCTGTGCTAATAAGGGACAGCAATGTTATAATTCCTCCTGGCTGTGCATTTTACAGCCATGATCATTTGTGACTTATAGTAAACTGTTAACACTTGCCAGTTATTACTTAGTCTTAAGTCACTAAATCCACTCATGAAAAGTTTTTTCAAGATTGATTCTCAGTTTTTGAAATATTGTTTATGTAATTTTTTTCCCCTTAGCATTTGATAATGAATTATGCATTAGCTGTGTGAAGATGGGTAAGAGGCAGTTTGGATTGTTTTCCTATTTCTTTTTAATTGTTGTAAAAATTAAAAGGAAAATAAATCCTGACAGATGCCCATACTTGATATGCATATGCTTAACTTTGCTGATTAGTCTAACCCAATTAAAAATTAAACTTTTGTGCAGGTCAGGCAAAAATTCTTGAATGAGTAATGATTCAATCATGAAACTAGTCCTGCCTGAGGGAAAAGTTAGATGATTTATACTAAATAGATCTTCGGAATCAGTAATGAACTTATTGACTTTTAGAAGATAATTTATGGAATACTTGTCCATTCTGGCATTATCCTATGTTCTTTTGTAAATTTGTTCTAGGTTTTGACCACCCCTTTGCTTTTTAGTTTGACTATTCTCATCCCAGTGTATTTATTGCAAGTTACAATCAAAATATTCAGGCCAAATTCTTTTGTCAGCTTAATATGTTGAAGATTCACAGGTGTAAGTAAGGACAAAATCTGGCACAGTGACCAGTGATCAGTTTACAATCCTTCTGATGCTAGAGGAAAAGGAATGTAATCCAGCTCAGTATTTCAGGGAATTGGTTTTGACTTAGCAATGTAAACGGGGTTAAAAAAGCCCAAACAACCAGTGTGACACTCAGTAGAGCAGGTTATACTTTAAAGAGTAATTGGAATAGACTTGTTGAAAGAGAAAACAGTAATTTCTACAACATTTTGAAAGTTCTTTTAATGTTCAGAATTATTGTGATAAAACTTGGCATGTGTTCTTCCGGGCCTTAGGGAAAAACATATCCAAAATACTTTGCTTTGATAGAATATACTCTATCATAGTCATTACTGCTTTATATTTGTTCCATTAAATTTAGGAAATAGGAACATCCTACTACTTAAATAAAAAGCAGAATACAACTTTTGAAAAGGGCCCCACTTCAATGTTTATGGGTTTATGGGTTAGGAAACAGATGTGTTATTATTAATAGAGTTGAAAGAATCAACATTGAACAGGAAAGATTAAAACTGAGACTACACAGGGAATATGTATAAAATGTTTACATCCAGTTAAAATTCCCCTCAGTAGTTTCATCTAATATGTTCTGATTCTAAGCTAATATATTCTGTTTCTGTTTTGCTAAATCAGACCATATCAGCAGTATCAGTTTTGTTGAAACCATCAACTTCCATGATTTCATGCAACTCTTGTTCCCAGTACCTGCCTCATCCTTCTTTGGGTGACTTTCAGCAGGTTTATATGTTCTGAAAATATAAATATATGTATATGTGCATTTTGATTTCTCATTCTTCACAATTTAAAAAAAAAGAGAAGGATCAAACCCATAGAACATGAGACAAATCTTCCAAGAGGTAAAATTATATAGATTGCACTTTCCATAGATTTCTCTGCCTTTTTCCTGTTCCCAACAGAAGTGCTACCTGGAGATAACATGATTTCTTACTGTTTGAGTCTCTCAATATTAAAACTCACTGGATCATCCAGAGAAAAAAAAGAACATGAGTGTGTGTGAGTCTGTGTGTGTGTGTGTGTCCATAAAAATGTTAAAATTCCCAATAAGGCATTCTTGGTTTGCTTCCAAAGTTCTGGTTTTAATCACGGCAGAGACTGTGGCAGAACAGGCACAAAACTGAAGTGAATCTAGCCCACAAACTTAAGTTTAAAACCATCATTGTTATTAATTTGGTTCATGATTCTGGGGATTTCTCCTAATTATTTTATTTACTTTAATTCACACAGCATAAATTTCAAAATAGTAATTTATATGCTAATAGCCAAGAAAAACAAATTAGAAAATTACATTCTTCAAAAAGCATTAATGTAATGCTCGCAAAAAATATAACACTCATTTTTTGCATTTGATATCTTTCAAACAAGCCTTTCAGTTATTTCAAGTAAAAATATTTTCAAAATGCTTATTTTTCAGTAATTTTTTTATGGAAGAAATTATTTGTAAATATTTTCTGAATTATTGGCAGCTAGTTGTTCAGGTGCCCAACAGTACAATTAGCAGCAAAATTCAGTTGTGTTTTTATCAAACCTGAGCTGATTTTTGCAAGTGATTTGAAGGAAAAAAAGAAAAAAAAGGGAAGGGTAAGATATGATAAGTGTCTTTTTCCATTGTTAGTTCAACTCACTCATCAATTTCAATATATGTGTGAACAAAACTCCCACCAAAATAGTATTTGTCTTGAAGTAGATTCATGACTATTTTATGGGATTCAAACAACTGTGTTGTAGAATTTCAGCACTCCCTTTTACCACTAAAGGTTAATTTTAGCAGCATCTCAGTGCTGAGAGAATGGGAGGGTAGTTTACACCTCCGAAAATTCCAAGTTATGGAGTCAGCGTACAACACTCAGGACAGGCAAAAGACAACTTCCCCCTCTCATTCCTTGCTCTTTTAACAGAAGGAAAAGTACCCAAACAATGGACTATGACCAAATTAATACCAAAGCTATACTATCCAACACAGCTTACATAAAAGACATTTTCAGACTTTGTGTTATTAGCATTCTGTCTTCACTCCAGTGCCGGAGCAGTGTAGCCTGAGGAGGAGTGTGGGGAGCGGCGCGGCTGCACAGCAGCTGCGGGGCCAGGCAGTGAGCATTCCTGCTCAGGCCTGGGATTGCATCCACTGCGCATCCCTTCCGTCCCTCGGAGCCAGGGCACTGCTCCCTCTGAGCGCCAGCGCTCTTCTTTTGGTGCGGGGGAATTGCACATGTTGTATATATGTAATAGAAATTGAAATTGGTCTGCAGTTTTTAAAACAGTGCTTTTCTGGCTTGGTTTTACTGACAGCAACAAAAGTTGCGTGTTTCTACAACCTCCTTTTTGACTACATGCTAGGCATTCCTTGTATTGTCAAGCTTCCTTCCAGCTTCCCAGAGTCCAAAGGGAACCACACTCTTCAATTTTTTTGTGTGTGTTCACAGGGAATGAAGGTTTGTAGAAAGAAACAAACAGCATGTGCAGTGAAACATGTTCATATCACATAATTGTTAATTTGAGAAATAACAGCACCATGTATTCAGATGAGTACTAGATTAGCTAGATATATTTATTTTCTTTTGCCCATTCAAACTGAAAAAATAAACACAAACCCAGATGTTTTCAGGAAAGAATATCCTTCCAAACTTTAATCTGCTCTGTTGAAATAATAAATATATTTTTAAATGTATTAGTTGAGAAATCAATAGAAAACTGAAACATGATATTCCAAAAATGTTTGAAATAATTTTAATTCTTTACTGGAAAGCTATATGAAGTTAATTTATAAAAACCCTATTGAAATTCCAATTTCTGTGAAATATTTTGTTTTCCATAAGTCATTGTTTTTTGATGAAAATACACATTTTTCCTCTTAGTAACTTTTCTTCTAGATCAAGAGAGACAAGTTGGAAAAAAGGAAATGCCAATTGGATATTAGAAAAAAAAGTTTGACCATGAAAATTATTTAATTCTGGAACAGTTTGTGTGGAAAAATTCTGGAATTTCCATTGTGAGGGCTATTTAAGACTTCAGGGGCTCCCACACTTCATGGGCTAAGTCCTCGAGTAACTAGAGCAAGGGGTTAGACAGATGACCTGAAGAGTCCTGTCCAAACTATTCCTTGACTCACTGTTGATTAAGGGTTTATATTTCAAAGATAAAAAGTAGAAAACCAGTAGTACACATCTACTTCATTTAAGAAAAAACTTTTCCCATACATAGTGTATAGAAACTAACATGGTTGAGGATAATTATTTGAAAAGTTCACAGTAACTAGTAGCTTTGACAGTTGTGGGAAGCATAATTTTAAACTCATGGTGATAAAACCTTAATAGCACTTTGACCATCTTAGGTATTAGAACTTTCTCAAAAAGAGTAGTTTCCTGTAAAATATTTATCTCTTTTTTTTTTTTAAATGAGTCTGTCTTTTCAAAATGCAACTTTTTCTGTTGCTGAGGAAACAGACAACATGACAACTCTTGTGATATTATATTAGGGTTTTTTGTAGCATTACAGGAGCTATTATTTGAAAGCAATAAAATACACACCCATTTCAAATGGGTGAACTATACTCAATCCATGCTAAAGAAAAAATTAAGTCTGTATTTCAAAACTTCCATTAATCAGTTCTAAACACTAAAAGGGTATTACACATAACAGTTTCATAATTCTCTTTCTTGTGTAACTTTATGCACACTAGTTTTGTATTTCATTAAATGCAGCAGTTAAATTTGCTTTAACTTTGTAATTTTCTTTGGTAGTATTTGAATTCCTCTCATAGAAACTGAATTTTAAAAAATGCATGAAGCATGACTGATAGCTCTTGAAAACTATTCCAGTTTTCTCTGTGTCTTAGGGATTATGTGCCTCACAGCTAATCAATTACTAGAAAACATAGCCTACTTGTCAGGGACAAATGGTAATTAACAACTTGCTCAGAAAAAAGGCTCTTCAAAGAAGAAAATCTACTTCTGGGTGCTATAGAATTTATGGAGCATTCATCTTGCATAGTTAGGGAATATTTAGCATTTGAAATGTCTTTTAAATATGTTGAAGCTGATGTAATATTAGGATAAAATCATACCTAATTTTATTTCAAAATATAAAATAGTCAGCTCTCTAAAAAGCTAGTCTTTGCCAAGAAATTCCAAGTGGAACTCAGATGTCACCTGGTTTTCTACAGTGTATTCAGAACAGCTGTGAAAATGGTCTGATCATTTTGGTAAAATTAACCTTCTAGTGATGAGCATTTTGTGTGTAAAGTTCTGAAAATACTTTACCCCTTTATTTTTAATGTCAGCATTGTCATGACTATAATGCTTCTCATTAATTGATAGTAAGATGTTGAGTTAGTAAAGAGACTATCAGTATCTCATATTAATTTCATTCCTATTACAGAGCTGGTCTAGAATGTTAATAAAATCTCATGTTGCATAATTAATGAATGTCACTACTTTTACAGAGTTGTTGTGCATGTAACAATTTTATGCCTCATCAAGAAAGAAACATCATAAAGACTTCTCTTAGTGCTTTACTTCATCAGCTTTTTATCCGGTAGTATAAAAATGGCTGTTAAATTTGCCTAATAAAAATTTCTTTTCACATTACATATTCATGTGGTAGCACCCCTAATAACAAAAAGAAGTGATGCTTTATTAATTCATGCTGGTGATAAAACCCAAGATGGGGGTTGGGAAGAATACAGAACAAATGCTAATCAATTTTTCTGACATACTAAAGATTTGTAACGTGAGCTGGAATGGGCCAGCAGTTATCTTTCTTGTGGTGAGATTAATAATGGGAATGAAACAAAGAAGAATTATTTTGACACTATAGCATTATTATTTGGTGGCCACCTTGAGCAGTGCAGTAAGCTGAACTTGAAATATTACTTAATTTAGGTGGGTTTTTTTGAAGAATACATGCTTATATTCAAGCCACTCTTGTCTGGATTGCATTGTAGTTATCAGAAACTTATGAGTAAATTGCCTTACAAACTTCTAAAACTTCTAATGTTTAGTAATGTGATATGATGACATATGAAAGAGGACTCAAAATATCTGCACTGCTACCACTTTCAGGAAGACCTGTGTTTATGGAGACATAAAAATGTTGGAGTCTAAATATTAGAGATAAAATGATAAATTCTCTTAACTCTTGTTTGTGCATGAATTTTATGAATATATTGCCCCTTAAGTGCAGATGAAATTCAGAAGCTTGCAATAAAATGCGCAGAAATAGCTGCACTCCTATCACTAGGAATTGGAATAAAGCAGGAGTAGGAGGCTCGTGGCAAGTTTATTAGATCCACTATAAAAGTATCCTGACACCAGTTTCAGGACAATGTTTTGGATTTTATTTAGAGATTTCTTATGTTTGTTTTGGTATTTTTCCTTCTCAGGCTCTGGAAGACAAGGTATGGGACCTGCTGCAAGAAGCAGACAAGGTTGCAGAGGAGAACAAAGAAAAGAGTCAGGTTTATGATGCCATGGCAGAGACCCTTGGGGATGCATGGGATGCCCTCATCATTATGTTAGAGAAGCGACAGGCACTGTTGGAACTTACTTCAGTGTTCTTTGAAAACGCTCTGGAGGTTTGTATTTAAATCAAATAACTCTTAATTTGAAGCTGCCCTCATCTTACTAGTAATCTGACCACTCTAATTTTAACGTGTTGTATATTGTTCATTGTGTTCCTAAAGGTTGACGCAAACAAGAAAATTAAAATCTTGGGATGCATCCTTCCTTTTCTGCCTTTCAGATAGTACAGGATGAAGCTGAAC
This sequence comes from Erpornis zantholeuca, assembly GCA_013400515.1. Taxonomy (NCBI): domain Eukaryota; kingdom Metazoa; phylum Chordata; class Aves; order Passeriformes; family Timaliidae; genus Erpornis; species Erpornis zantholeuca. The sequence continues at coordinate 10,021 of VZTN01009186.1, read as the reverse complement.
CAAAAACCAAAATGTAGACTTTAAGAAATATCTTAATCACGATGTCTCCAAAATTCGTACTTGACAGAAAATGCCAGTGAAAAGTGTAACTGGACCAAAACCCAAAATATGTATTTCAGTGGCTATGGATATTCTGCAGAATATCTTTCATTCCTCATGATTAAAATTATTTGGCATTGAAGGAACTTATTCTCAGGTGCCTTCACTAATGCACACTGGTGATTGGTAGCTGAAGGTTTTACACTAAAGTATCCATAAACCTATGGTGTTAAATAAAGCAAACATTAGTCTAACTTGACAGTCTTTTACCTGAGACTTTGATGTACAGATGGACACAAAAGAGCAACAGTGTGATCCCTGTTTACCCATTTCTCTATCTCTTATCCTAATTCACTGATGCACACAGGGAGCTGAAAAAGAGAGGGATCCCATACCCTGCAGGTGTGTGCCCATTCTGTGTAGCCTCATGATCAACTGGCTCCACATCCTGGAACTTGGAGAGTTTAATAATTCTCCCTGATAATTTTGTTTCTGTAGTATGCCAGTGCCACCTATAAGTTGCAGAAGCAACCACGGGTCTCATAACTGTCCTAAGAAGTCCAAGATCAACAATCTACTAGTTATTGTGTCCTGAAAATGTGTATTATACAAAGAAATTAGATTTGTCATTAGGCTTTGTAGGAAAGATCATTCACAAAGTGGCAAACAGTAATTACAGATTGTTTCAACTAAAATCCTTCAATGAATCAGTACTTCAAAGAAAAAAAAAAGCAACTTGGAAGGTGCATAGAGGCCACAAAGCATCTCTATCTGGCAGTCATTAAAAATGCCTTTTTCCAAGAATTTACAAATTCTCATGAACTTTCATGATAACACAGAGATTATGATGCAGTTATGAAAAACAAAATTGACAATATTATGCTTCTCCCTATCCTTTGTTATTTTAATGCAGTTTGCTGTTAAAATTGACCAAGTTGAAGATTTCCTGAAAAATGCTCAAGAGTTTGACAATATTGACTCTTTGAGAGAACTACTCCTGCAACAAGAGCATCATACAAAAGGTACAAACAGTATTCCACTCCTGATAGCGTGTGATTTTGCACTGACTTCTTGAAGGAATTATTTTATTCTTTCTGTGCATATTTGAAAAAAAAATCTCATAACAAATACACAGATTTTCTATTTGGAAAAATGTAAGGGCCAGATAGCTTTTTACAGACTCGCTGAAAGACATGAAGCTCCTTGTTTCGAGCTAGCCCTTCCATCTTTGTTGCTGCAGAGCAGGCAGTGGCAAGCTCATACTCTGATTTCAAGGCTGTTCAGGTCTAGTGAGATACTAAGAAACCAAACTGATTTTAGTGCTGATTTGCAAGCAAGTTCTAAAACCATTCTTCTTTTTCTTGGGACAGTGCATTCAAGTTATCAGAGCTACCAATGAATTAGCATTTTTCTATGGAAAAATTTCCATTAGGAAAACTTCCATCAGAGGATTTCCGATCAGCTTTAGTAACAAGCCTCTGCAAAGCCCTGCAGTCTCTGGGGAGTGACCAAGGGAGAAGTTTCCCTCCGGATTCTCTTGGGGTTTGAAGCAGAAGTGGTTAAGTGAGGGTGGGAGCTACAAGACAGGGGTGGTAGCTCACCAGCTTCAGAATCTTTTTGCCTACAATGCATTTTGCTCCTGCCTTTGAGGAATGCAGCTGTGTTTCGCTTTCCCATCTAATTGTCTGATCTGTTCAAAGAGGTTCTGTGGCCAGGACTGTAACACTCCTGAAAAAAGCTGCTCTCTCCCCTTCAGCAACTTTCCTGCACATGCCTTGCCTGTTAAGTTTCTTCCACATGAATTGTTTTTGTTTATTCAAGCTTCCATGTGAAGTACCTTCTACCATTTTGTGGCACATTCAAATCAAAAAGAGAAAACAATCTTTGGAACTAATCTCATTATGTGGCTACTTCAGACACCTTTGCAATTAATTCCATATGGTTCTGCATAAATCTTAAGACAACATCTTGGTAATTTTAATCAAATTTTGCTATATGATTATTAACACTTGGCAGAATACCAATTATACTTTATTATTCACTAGTGGAGCACTAGCTAAAATATTTTTACCTTGAACACCAGGTATTCTTCCTAGGAGGCTTAATTGAAAATCGAATTCAGATAACTCTAATGTGGGTTTTGGGCATTCCAAACTGATCTTCATGGGAAGGAAAGTACTCACTGCATACCAAATTAAACTTGGTAATAATAAATCTGGCAGCAATTAACTGCTGAAAAGAGGGTCTGTAACTGTAAGGATCAGATGAAATGGTTAGCCAGAGAAAGACTCCCTTAATGGCAATAAGCATTTCCTCAGATGGAGGAAAGTGGTTGCAATTTATTGACTTCTTATCTACCTTAACTACATAAAATTTTGAAAGCTGATATTGAGCTATTTGATAAAAAACAGTATTTTCTGCAAGAAGGATACTATCTACCTGCTCCAAAGGAAGGTGGCTGGAAATATGACCCTTACCAAGTATTGACTCTACCAGTATATGATAAGAAGTTTATCACAAATGCTTATCACTCTGGAATAAAAAAAAAAAAATAGATTTTTGTGCAAACACATATCAAAATGTAATAAAAAAAACAAAAACACATAAAATATCCCTGTTTACTCATTTCTATGTGTATTCAATTTTGGATGGACTGAAATGAAACATTTCTGATTAATACCACTATTCTGGAAGGCAAGAAGTAAAATGGACAGGCTTGTTGCTGACTTGTTGCAGGGAGCTCATGGAAACTAATCTTTCTTGTTAGCCCTTGGTGACTGAAGCACTAGAGGTCTCTCACTCTGCTTCTCCCCTAAGGTTCTAGATGAAAGGTGGGGATTTAGGGTGCTTTGTCTTGAATTACCAGTACATGTACTCAGCTGGGAAGGTAAAAGCTTCCAGGGGCGTTGCTTCTTGTTGTTTTACTGGAGGTTTCTGGAAAATATTCCTTCCTTTATACTTTTCTTCATGTCTGTGTTTCCACTTATATTGGCTTCTCTCACCTTCTTCCTCATTCCGTGCCCAAAAAATTACTTTTTTTGTTTGAAAGATTTATAAATACTGATCATTGTCTATTCAACAAATTTTGAAGTATGTGGCTTTAAGGAGCTGGAACAAAGACTGACAAGTGACTAATAGGTCATTAAAGTGGACTAGTACACTGAATTTTAACCCTGAATGTCCAGGTAAAGACTATAGAAAGAAGGTAAGAATTCCTGATACCTCAGAAACAGCCCTCAGGCACCAGAACACTTTTTTTCCCAATGCCTGTGAGGGATGTAAAGACCTAAACTTAGCATGCATCACAAGTGAAAAAATACAGAGGTTACTGACCCCTTCCACCCCAGGAAGTAGGGTAGAGAATTCCACTTCATCTTACCCAAGGTTTGGGAAACCTTCAAAAAGAACTGTTTTGAGAAAACAATAATACTTCTGAGTTTCGTCTTGGTGTCACTCAGGTCACCATTATATGTGTGTGTGTATATGTGTTTGTGTATATACCACTGAACCTTTGTAGGTTTACGTAAGAGCTGTCCAAATTGAAATATCTTAGTATATATGCACCTTCTAAAGTAAGCATTTATGTCCATGCAATGCAGGAAAATACATTGTGCTCATTGTATGCAAATTGACAGTTTGAAAAATACTTGGGTAATATTTGAAATATGGTATTAGAATCACAAAGCACTCTGGGTCTTTTTCGTGATGAAATTCTGTTCTTACAGAACTTTTGGAGAAGTCATTTGCCCTTTTAAACAAA
>VZTN01009178.1:2537-30541 GCA_013400515.1 Erpornis zantholeuca | reverse complement strand
AAAATTTTCATTTTACCTTTCTCTTTCAAGCCTTTCACTGCTGTAAAAAATTCAGTGCTTCAATGTTTTTCCAATTTGGACATTTAAGTTTGCCACTTCAGTGGGAGATTAGCTTGTGACATGCTATTAGCAGCTTGAGCTTTTGGTGTCAAGGGAGAGCAGGGAAATCACAAATGTGCCAAAACTAATAAAAATAAAAAAATTAAGTATGTCTTAAATGTTTGATTATTGAATTATCATTATTTTTCTGAGTTTTATATTAGCTAATTTCATTTCACCCATTTTACAACTTAAGTATTAAAACAATCCAACCAGTACAGACATAATATGTTTATCACCATAAAATCAAAGGTCAGAAAAAGCATTACATAAAAGATAGTAATTAACAGAAAAGTTCTGTTTAGGTCTGGATTTTTTCACATACAGAGATATCAGAAATATTAGTTGAGACTCCTGTAAATTTTGAGCAGTATTAGCTGCCCAAAAAACACCTTCATCTAGGTTCATAAATGAATGAAGAAAATTGAGAGCCTCTAGGTGGGGATTTTTGATTCCTAAAATCTACACTGTGAAATATTAAAATATTAGAAGACATTACTCTGCATGCTATGCCACCTATTGGAAAACAAAACGTTCTGAAAAGAATATTCTAAAATTATTCTGTACATTTATCTGGATTATAAGATAATTCGTACAGCAAAGCTTCCATTATGACAGATTCAGTAAAGTGTACTCCTTGAAGAAGGAATCAAGAAAACCCTAAGTCCCTTATATTAAATTCTGATCTAAAATGGTGATTTTTCTGGGCTTTTAAAGGCTTATGTACTGACAGAGCATCTCAGTCTAAGTTAAATCGTTTAAAAAAACAAGATAATAATGTAATCTTTTATATGGAGTTTTTTAAAATGCATCCTAAATGAGAATCCTGGGTGCTTCGGTGCATCTTTAACAAGTTCATAAAAGCTTTAATGTGCTGAGCTCAGACAAGGTAAACTTGTTGAGAGGGAGATCAGATCATCTTATTTCCCTAAGAATATTTTCCTTGAAAAAGGCATCTCTGCATGATTTTTTTTCAGATACTTTGTGGACAACTTAATGATGTCAGTATATTCAAAGTAAAGGCTCTTTAAAGATCAGGATAACTTCTGGTTTTGGTATTTTTTTTTCCTCTGGGGTTTTGTTTTTCCTACAGTGCTGGCAACCCTTCCTTTCTAGGTGGATGAGTACTTCCTGTAGCTTTCTACCACTCACACTGGGAAAACTTAGATCTCTATAGCTAAATTTTTTCTTGAAGATCTTCAGTGTGTTCAGAAATAACTATTTAATGGGAACTTACATTTAACAATGCTTCAGGTAGAATGTTGTCTGTTTTTTTAATTTCAGCATTTTCTTTCCTTATCAGTTTTAGATGTATCAAAAGTTTTTTTAAAACTGCTGTCTCTAGTCCAGAGTATTTCTGGCTTCAGAATGAGTAATGACCCATGTCCCCTTTTAACCATGGATGTGAAAATTTCAATGATTATTTTTATTATCTTTGGAAGAGTTTTCAAAAATCCCCAATCAAATTCCTGCTCCTGTTGCTCTAAAACTACTGTATAGAGAGAAAAAGCACCCTTTTAAGAATCAAATTCCTAAAAGAAAGATTTGTGACCACATCTAGACAGATAATGAGTAAATAAAATGTGAAAAGTTTTTCCCCTACCCTGTGATTTGAAAGGTGGAACACAGTGTGAAAAGCAGGGCAGCAGATTGTGGGTTGTGTATGCAGTGCACTGTGGACTTCTGTTTCCAACAAGCTGTGCAGAGCCTGTCCTGCAATCAGTAACCAAAGCTTCTCCTCCATGGACCAGTGAAGGGCAAGAAGGGGCTTGACCAAGGGAGGGAAAATTCAGTTTTTGACTGTGGTTTCTTAAGAATTGTGCTTACTGTGTTTGTCATTCGTATAAATCTAAATCTCCGCTCTATCTTTTAATCTTAATTAACTCCCTGCTGTTACTAATTGGACTTCCAGCCTAAGATCCCTATGAACTGTTGAGGATATATAGCTGAGAAAGAAGATGTGATATCTAGAAAACAGAGATGCAAAGTCAGTAGGATATTAACGTTATTTAAAGGGGTTTTGTTTGTTTTGTCTTTTTAATTACCTTTACACCAGGTTTTAAAATATAGTTTCAGTATTCACCCCATTGCAGTGCCCCCAAAACCCCGAGGTACAGAACTGCAAGATAATTCCTAGCAAATCAGTCCAGAAATTGTACAAAAAGAGAAATTAAAGTTATTTTTGGCATTTCAATAAAAGTACATCATGGGGATAATTTAGGATTAGATGGACTATTAGAAGTAAACAAATCTACATTTTCAGGATTTAAGTGTGCGTATGTAAGAAGCTAGGACTTGCAGCTTCTGTTCAGATTCCATTCACTACATGCTTGCAAAGAGTGTCAGTGAAAAAGCTTTTTCTGCTACTAGAATAAGAACATCTGCAAATGTAAAAACGTCTTCTAAGGATGAAAAGGCACTAGCTATTTCCTTGTCTGAGCAAGGGGCATTTGTATGATAATTCATATTACATATTTATTGTACATAGAAGACAAAAGTCTTACATCAAGTGTAAAACTTTTCCCTCACTGAATGGACCTCTTTTTTTGCAGATTCTTCTGTAGTGTTCTGTGTGTGTGTATTTTTTGTGTCTGCACCTTGTTTGCAAACCATTATAGTCCTGAAAGTCTGTAGTAAATAAGATAGATCTCCCAATTTGCCACTGTGATGATACTCCTAGTGACTCCCTTCGAAGCCTGTGTATTGTGGCCGAGAGATTTCTTTCCCACTCTCGTTTGCATCTCCATTTACTGCAGATTGTCCAAAATTTCTGGGCTTCTTGATACACTTCTTTATAGTGAGGTGTCACTAAACAGCTGAGAAGGAACTGCTCCACTCTTACTGTCTTTTCTCTTCATTTTGGCATTTGCAGGTTATGTCCAGGCTGAACTTTCAGGGTTTAACCATTTGTTACGTGTGTGACCACAAAATATTTAGAATGCAAGAAACCTCTTTAGAGAAGCATCTGAAAATCAGTAGAAGAATACACCCTTATCCCTAAAGAAATTTAGCACTTTAGAATACTTACATTTTTTTAGGAGTCTTTCTGGAGTTTTTAACTGAACTTCTTGTACCTATGGAGATTACAGAACTGCTCTTGTAAGTATCAGCTAGATACTCTCTCTGGTTAATACATCTAGAGCAGTGCTTCTCAGATTATGGACCATGAGATATTGATTGCTGATCTTCAAAACAAAAAGGAATATTTTTACATGCCCAAGACAGAAAAAAGCAAATAAAGAGAAAATGAAGAATAGTGGTAATGAAAGGAAGCCAAAGATCGGCTAGACTGTTCTACTTTAAAGGAAAACCAGTGTAGGAGCCCTACATACTTGAAAAGGTAAAGTAAATACTTAATTTAAAATGCTGAGAATCCTTGGAGCAGATCATTCATTACAATGTTTTTTCACTCTGATTACTTTTCTAATCGGTGTGCATCTCAGATGGAGATTTAGTATTGATCAAATTAAATGGGTGGTATAAGATTTAAAAAATCTAACAGCATAAACCCAAGAACAATATTAAAAAAACCCACAACGAGCTCACAAGCCGCTGCTGCATTCAGCCTCAAATCAGTGTCTCAGAAGCTATCCAGAAAATCCAATTCAAAGTTGTTTAAGTATGTATTTTGTACCTGATTTGTTCAATATATAAGTTTTTCTGCTTAGAGAATTTGCACTCTATACATCACATTTTAAAAGGTTTGAATGGGGTTCCTGTACACACCTGTCCTTTGTTCATTCCACTAGAACTGGAAAAAGCAGAAATTGGGCATTTTTGGTTTACATATTGGAGCAACATATGATTTGATGTTTTCTTACACACAAGGAACATTACAGAGGAGCAGTTCTTTTATTTATTAAATAGCTTTACATAGTAACTGTGTCAGATCAGGAAAGATTTTTGTGAAAAATCTGTTTCTAAAACATCTTTAAAGTCACCAGAATAGATCTCTCTTCATTCTATGTTTCATACCCCCAACCATTAAATAGAGCAGGGGCTAAGAAAGGTTTGGAAAGAGTACCTTAGCAAAGAATGAGCTGAAATAAAAATGGAATCTAAGCAAAGAGAATCTTTAGAAGAATAAACTTCTGAATACCTTTCTTGCTCTTTTCGTTCCAACACCCTATTCTCAGTCTTTAGAAAGCAAGCAGGGTTTAAAAATGCAGAATAAAAACATATCTAAAAATATTGCCATGTCACCATTCCATAATCTGAATCTTCCTTCAGTTGTTCCCTATCCATATTTAAAAGTACCTAGGAAGTAAGTAATTTTTAAGAAAATAAAGTCACAGGCTGCTCCACAAGTAACTTAATATTACAGATAAAAAGAAAAGTAGCTCCCAGGTTCTTCTCTTCCAAATCTTTATATCTCCTTCCGTAATACTTGCTTGCTCTGGATTAAATAACAACAAAGCATTCTGAAAATTATTTTTATGTCCTGAAACCCATTTTCATATTGATAATTCTTATTTTCCATTTGTTTTAAGTATATATATAACCAAATAAGTCTATTATAGAGATTTAACTAAACTAGAAATATATCAGGGTTTCACTCAGCTTATTAATGTATATCAGTGCTTTACAAGAGTTTAACTTTTTTTTTATTTTTTGCTATTTCAGATTAAGTTCAGATAGAATGTATGCATGAAAACTTTTCGTCCTCAAAGTGACATATGCAGGAGTTATTAAAATAGAGTTTTTATATGTCACTAATAAAGACCCTTTTCATTTTTTGCCAAACATACAAACCATTAAAAATAAGAAAACTCTCTTGAAAATATCAGGAGGAAATAAATGTTGTAAAATCACAATTTTACTTCTGAGGTGAGTTAAGGACAAGTAGTGCCTCTGTAGATGAAAGAGTCCTTCCTCAGTAGTATATAAATCTCAGTAGAAATAATGGAAAAGAGCCCAAGATAGAAACAAGTTTTCCCAAAATATTCTTCAAACATCATTTTATTGCACCAAGTGAGATCCTGTAAAGATGTTTTTTAGAAGTCTAAATGTTCTGCAACTGCTCTGAGAACAATAGACAAAACCCCCAAACTTCATCTTTAACAAGCAGCATTGCAGGGGTTTAGGATTTTTTGGGTTTTTAACAAAAAGGTAGTTTATTCAAAGGAAGTTGCTGTGTGTAATATTAGTGAGTAGATCAAACTGAAACTTTTGAGGTAAAGGAGTTTTGTAAAAATAGGTATTTGCTACATCAGAAATACATCAGTTTTGATAAAATATAGAGGATATTAGGTGTCAAAAGATGGAGGAGAGCACAGTGAGAGGGATGATACAGAAATAGCTTTATTAACACCATAAAGTAGCAGAGAACTTAGAAGTTTCTGTGTCCTGTATTGCAGAGGAATGAAACTGAACCCATCCCAAGCAAACATTAATCCTGGGCTGCTAAAAGAATGTATCACCAACTTCACACACAGCACTGCTGAAGCAGTAGATTACCAAAAGGTGTTGTCTTCAGCTGTCAGCACACAGAGCAGCACAATCTATCTAACCTCACCAGTATACAGAGTGCACAGCACAACACTGCTAGTCCTGTTTTTCTTCCCATGACCACATAATATTTGTGAAAAAATATATATATTGACATTTCTCTCTATTGGGTACACAATTTTTTAGCAGAGTATCTCTGCTCTTCTTACCATATTCTCTATCATGATCTGCTGGGGTTCTGTATTTTTTTAGCATTTTCCCTATGTTACTTTTTTGAGGTAATTTTATTCATGTATTGGAATTCTTGATAATTCATTTTATACCTGTTCAGTGTATTACTCCTGCTAATTACCCTGTCTCAGAAAATATATATTATTTCATTTTTGACATTTCAAAAAAACACTGGTATAGAATGGCTGGGAGAATAGCATATTTTATGTCCTCAAAACACAGACTCATAGATTAGGTTGATTTGGAAGGTATCTTAAACATTATCTAATTCCAACCCCGCTGCCATGGGCAGGATGCCACCACTAGACCAGCTTGCTCAAACCTGGCCTTGAGCACTTGCAGGCATCCACAGCTTTGGGCAATGTGTGCCAGAGCCTCACCACCCTCACAGTAAGGAATTGCTTTCTAATACCTGATCAAAACCTGCCTTCTTTCAGTTTAAAGCCATTCTCCCTTTTACTATCACTACATGCCCATATAAAAAGTCCCTCTCCACCTTTCTTTAAGACCCCTTCAGCTACCAGAAGACTGCTGAATTCTGCTTTACTTCACAAAGACATAGGACAAAAATCTTTGCAATAATGCAAGCAGCAGAATTGATTACAATAATATCAATTGAATGCAGTAATATTGAAAGAAACTTCAGGGTTTCAATATTGAATAACATTAGGTAAACAGAGGGTTTTCTCTATTCTTCCTTAGTATAAAACTTGAATGTAGAATATTAGTGTGTAATCTAACTTACCTGGTAATTTAAAGTGAAAATTTGTGAAGAAAGTAAAAATTTAGTTCTTTTTTTTTTTTTATTTTAATTTAATCTCATTGCTGAAAGTGACATAAATTTTTTTCACTGAAGACATATGTTTCTCCCTGTGTGCTCCTCTAACAACACACCTGCAATGTGCTACATGAATATCAGTGTGCATAAAGGGGCTCACCATAACTTTTTTAGAGAATTTTCTTACATGTATGCATAATTGTATATACAGCTTCCTGTAGTTTATTTAAAGGTTGCCAAACTTGAAAAGAAGAGATTTACACAATCACAGCAGAAGCCTTTACTTAATTATTAGGTGTACATGGATAACAATTTGGCTTCGCAGCCTAAGTAGGGATAAGGAAGTACACGAAAAATGTGCTATTTTTGTGGTGTATTTTTAGTCAAACCTGCATGTTACTGTGATTGGTTGTCAATGTTTTCCTGTAGATAATAAACTGGAAAATAACTTTCTTGAAATAATCTCTGGGAAAAATATATTGCTTGAAATCAAGAGCTTTCTGGGCACTGTGCATGTTACTATCTCACTTGTCAGACAGTAAGACCAGTTCTGGTATTTCTGTTAGGTGGGCTGCAAGATGTTTCAAATCAGTCCCTTTAAATACCTTAAGAAAAAGACTCTTCATTTGGAGAGAAACTCCTGATCAAAAGATTACTGTTAATCCTGTAGCATACTAGCATCTAGGGGAGATTTTCCCATGCAAAGGGTGTTTATGAAATCAGGGCTCTGTCCCTATACATCTGTTGTGTCTACAAATACTGATATTTAATAGAATAAATGAACTCTTTTACCATCTCTAACAAACCTCTTTTAACAGAATAGGAAATAGAAGTACAGACATGACTTCCCTTCTTAGTTCTGGTTCTCTCCTTTTGTCACAAATTTTTAGCTTTGACAACCAAATAACTGCTCAGTTCTTCTGCCATCTCCTTGTTTTACTAAAGACTGGGAGAAACTTCTTCAGGACTGAGGACCATATTAACAGTAGGTTTTAATTTTTAATTCAGACATTGTTATAAGTAAAATATTTATTTGAAATATACCGTTCCTTCTCAGTTTAATGCAGCTGTCACTTTAGTTTGCAAAATGTGTTAGAACTCAGAGGAGAAGCAAAATCCAAGGATGCTGGAAAACCTTCCTTAGGTATAAGGGACAGTCAGAAAACATCTCGTTACATCAGTATCTTGTCGCCATCTGACTCTGACATTGCCCTTCCTGGAGTGGCAACATGTCTCATAAAATTCATATGTAACTCCAAAAATTTTCCCACAGCCATCAAGCCCAGTCATATTTTATGCTTGGTTTAAAGAAAGTGATGGCTGAAACTCTGAATTTTCATGTCATAATGGGACTTTAATGCCTGAATATCTGGTTGACTGTAGTCAAACCACATAAAGGAGAACATGAAGAACATTTTAATGTTTGTATTATTCTATCTCATTCTTATGCATTATGTGACACTAGGATGCACCCTGCCCATGCTTTATTTTATCATATGTAAATGCAACCCATCTCTTTTCACCATAACTTTGAAAATAGCCTTCTTAAAAGGAACCAGTACATTGAGGGTCATTTTGTAATCAATTCAGTAGATTATAGGATGTGGCTCAGTGTACCCATTAAAAGTGAGATTCAAACTAATTATGATATGAGTAGGCATCTTCTTATTATGTTACATTTTTGTGCAGCCTATTTGGATATTTTTTTGTTTTGTTTTCTGAATTTTTTTTAAAAACAAGGCTGAAAAGTAGACTATATATATGCATCAGGATCCTTTTAAAAGGATACCATAGATTCAAACTATGACAAAGTTATTTCTCAAATATTGCATTTATAGTGATTAAAGCAAGCATTTCATGCTTGATTAAAGTGCTTTTTATTAGTCTAAAATCCTTCATGAAGTTTTGGTGGCATACAAGTATATTGTAGTTTTTGTGTATCTTATTGAACAACTTTATAGGTTCCCAAGAGCCCTCATACTTCTATGAAATTTAACTAGTTATTTAACTACTATTTAATTACTATAGTATAATATATACTATAGTAATTATATATACATAATATAGTACTATAAGTAGTATTATTTAACTGCTATTAAACTACTTATATTAGTAATTCCACTGTTTCTTTAATCAAAGCCTAAATCCAATAGGTAACACCAAGTACTTTTAACCTATATTTTTTCTGATCTTTTAAAATTATGGGCTGCAGAAATGACCAGGGGGATGGGGCATATTCCCTATTAAGACAGGCTGAAAGAGCTGGAGTTGTTTAGCATGGAGAAAAAAAGACTCTGGGGAGTCTCATCGCAGCCTTCCAGTCCTTAAAGGCTGCTGGGAAAATGAAGAGTTACTTTTAACACAGCAGGTAGTGATAGGGCAAGGGTAAGGATTTCAAACTGAAAGAGGAGAGATTTGGATTAGATATTAGGAAAAAATTCCTTAATCAGGAGGTGATGAGGCCCTGGAGCAGTTGCCCAGAGAAGGTGAGTGCTCCATCCCTGGCAGTGTTCAAGGCCAGGCTGGACGGGGCCCTGAGACCTGATCTAGGGGGTCACATTTAAGGTCCTTCCCAACCCACACTATTCTATGATTCTACATACATATATAACAGAAATATCCTGATTTGCAAGAAGTTTCAAGGAACTTAGTGATAAAAAGCAATAGGTAAAATTCTTTACTTTTTTGAAATGTGGATTTTTGACAGTTCCTTTTAGACTAATATTTTCTTCTTTATATGTACATCTGTTTTAACCACTATCAAGAATCCATGGTAAAGATTTATGGAATAGATATGCAGAGCATATTTTTCTCTATTTTAATACTGTTTAAAAAGTTTTACTGACAAATGGTGGTTTCTTGTATTAAAGGAATAAAGATAAGTGTCTGGTTTTATTCCTTAAATGTAAATATTGCTAAATTACCCTGCTCAACAGTTTTGTTTTTGAAGATATCTTGAGACTTCTGCACCATCTGTTTTTGTAGGTAGGATGACCATATTTGAATATGATATTCAGTTAGTTTTGATCTTCTGTTTCTGAGGAATACATATTCAGCTCATACCTTTTCAATGTTCAAACAAAGTTTGAGACTCTATCAAAAAATATTTAAAATTAACATTTTTATCTTGCTTAAATAGTTCATTTGCTGAAAGAGAGGATTTTAATATCAACAGTTTTGACTCTAAGATCTTCTACTGGCTTCATCTTGTTTTTTAAAGACCATTTCTCAAGTTCTATTCTAGAATTTTTGGGCATGGACTAAGAAACAAACAAGCCTTTCCTATTTTTACTTTCTGTGATGCTGTGATTATTATTCAGATTCTGCTCATTGAATTGAGATCTTACTTTTAACAGTTACTGAAGCTGAAGTACCATGCCAGAAATGACCCTGATTTGCCAGGAGTCATGCTCCCCAGCACAGTTGGGAGTAGTACACTGGCGTTCTCATTTCTAGATTTTAACTTGTGCCATCACTAGCCAACTGCAATAGAGGGTAGAAAACACAACCTAGTACTGCCTTAGTGCACTTTTCTGAGAATTTCATCTAAACAGCAGTGATGTCAAGCACAATGACCTATTCCATTTCTTTAAATGTTTGTTATTTCCATGTACTTGCTGGCTAAGCCTAGTGATGAGGAATTGCTACAAGTACAGAAAATCGCAACATGTGAATCTATTTTTGAAATGCAGCTGTAACAAGACTGGCAAGTGGAATAAACCAAAACTCTGTATCATGTAATCTCTCAACTAGTAATTTTGTGGTCCATTCTCTGATGACCCTACCACCCTGCTATCTTACCTCTGCATTTGAAGTGGCAAATAAATGACATCTCATTTCCCGTCAAATACCTAAATGTCCTAAAGGAAAATTTTCAATCAGTATACCATTTCTGTTGTCATTTTGTAAACTGTGGTAAGAATGAATGTTTCAGAGGGATTTGGTTCTTTCTAGGAAGCGTTCCTTAAGGGCTCTAACCTTCAATTTTAACTCTGAGTCAAAACACGTTCACATAGTATATATGGCATTGTCTCAGCATTTCAGTAAATTGAGGCATATCAGGAGTGTCTGTTTAACCGATTTTGCCACTCATGGTATTTCGTAAAGTTTCATCATTGAAAAATTGAAACTGTTGGTAATAAAACTATTTTAAAACAAAAAGTAAAAAAGACAATAACTTCATGTGAACTAATGTCATTAATTTCTCAAATATGCTCTTCAGCATAACATAAATTAACAGTGCTATGTGTTACTTGCAGTAAAGCACAGAGTCACAGAAAAGTGGCTTTGAAGCTATGTTTTCTGTCTATTGTATGACATACATGGTCACAGGACAGCTACACGTAATACACACAAGTAATCACTGACCTTTAAAATCAGGTGAACACGTGTTAAATTCACACTGTTTCTGGTCTTGGGTATCATCACTCCATTAGAGCAGTGCAAGGATGTGCTTAAAACAGAAGGGCAGACAGTACTCTCACCACATTGTTAGTTAGTTCCAGGGTGATGCTTAAGACATACTTTTGAAGTGCTGAAGTCATGGAGTATTTTTTGTTCAGGCTGAAAAAGACACTCAGTTCCAAGGTTTCCCATTTCCTGAGCATGTTTTCTAGTTGGTTAGGGAGGTTCTGCTTTGACCTTCATGTAAAGCTGGAATGCTTCCTGCTCATTAGTTCTGGCAACAGGTATTGCCTGTGTTCAAACCATACATATTTCACACAGGTTCTTTGGGCTTAGGTATTGGGCAGGTCCTGGTTGGTTAAAGGGGATTTAAATTCAGCTGGATTTAGGCTGAATTAGGTTCAAAGTTATCCAGGTCTATTAACTGAAAGCGCTTCTGGAAATGCAGAGAAGTCTCCATTTCCCTATACATTGCTGCAAAAAATATGGAAATTACCATAATCTCTCCAGACAATAAAAAGACAGAAATGTAATTTATTCAAATCTAATATTTAAGCCTGTCAATTTGCTGAAGGTGTTCTTAAACTGTTAATTTATTTCAAATTCTTTTCTATTTTACCCTTCCACTCTACCACAAAGAACACTTAAGTATCACAAATTGATGATGGCTTTTTAATTCTGCAAAACCCTTGCAGAAATTAAGCCAATGTCAGAGCACTTTCTAGTACAGAGAGATGTGCCTCATGACTCTAACTGAGATTTTGGAAGTGTTCTCTCTAAAAAACTGAAGAAATTCCCACAAAGTACAATTTTGCCTAATTAGCCTTATACAAATTGACACACAAAAAGTCTTTCTAGGTATCTTTGATATGAAGCATAAGAAAGACATTTAGTTCTCTACGTATTTGTATTCCATCTGTAAAAATCTTCAGCCCTAATGATGCCACATTCCGGATTGCAGTCACCCTTCCTCTATATTAAAAAAATAAACTCTCAAAAAGAGAAGTAGTGCAACCTGGTAGCTACACACTGAAAAGACAAGATATCACATATGAGTGGCTTTTTAACCCGAAGAGGTATGAGCAGCTGGTACTTTCTGAGCACCTGAGATTAAAATAATAGTGTATATTTAAATCAAATATTGCAAATAAAGAACTTTTCATATATATATATTCACAATACATAAAAAGTGGAAGTCATTAATAGATTTAAACATGCATATTTAAAGTGCAAAGCCTGAAGAAAAAGCAGTGGATAAGATGCATAGTAAGCCTTACTTGTGTAAAATCGTTCACACTTCAGCCTTTCAGTAGCTGCATTCCTGCCTCATTATTGCTAACACAAAAGAGAGAAAGAGCTAATATGCATTTAAATAGTTACTAGGGGAACAATATGGCCTCTTTATGTAATCTTTAACAGTCACAGCAACAAAATGTTGATGTAATTTATAGCAGCCCAGCATGTTTCTTCAGATGTCTTGCATGTTCCTAAATTAAATTAATTTACCAGAGTAAATAACATATGTACAATTCTTTCTATGTGTGTCTGTTAAGCTGTTTTTAATCTTTCACAGAAAGACTAATACCCATTAGTAACTCTGCTTTTTTGAAGCCATAAATTATTTATTTGTAAATGATCCCCAAATAGCATGTCTTCTCAGTAAAAAATAATAGCCTGGGAAGGCATAGAAATGGTGCAGACTCAGCTGTTTCTTGCTTACATTTAGTGTTAGAATGTCTGAGAACTGCTTTTTGAAAGTGTTTTGAACCAGTAGCAGAAGAACTTCAAATCTTGTACCACTTCTCTCTACTTTCCTAGGATATTTGGGCAACTCAATTAAATGTGGTCTTCATAACCCTCCAATAGACTTGGAGACAGGAGCTGTAGAACCAGGATATTTCATATGTCACTGCTAGTGGTGATCATTTTGGAGAAAAAGCACTAGTAAAGATAAAAAATTCAAAATGCTGATGCCAAAAAATACACTGATTCTGAGTCATTCTTAACTTTTTCAAGCTTTTTTGTCACTAATTCTGCCGCCTAATAGATTTTTTTACAATTTTCATTATGATCTCACTTGCTGACCAAAAATATTACTTGGTTATGACTGGCTATACTGTTTCATTTTTAAGCATCTCTTTCTGCTGCAAGACAGCCTGTCTACATGAGCAATAGAAGGGATCTATCTTCAGTGGCTACTGTCAGAACATCTTTATTTGTGTGAAAACTTTAAAAAATGAAGTAACTGTGTTCAGACAGAAGTGAAATAATAATGACTCGGTGCTGGTAAGAATTCAAACATAGTTACTATAGTGCTTGCATCTGTTTTAAATTTTTTATAAAAAGCTAAAAGCAGTAATTTCCTAATGTGATAAAACCAGGCAAGTCTGATTTTCCGTGTTTACTATTCTCTGTGGCTGCTTTCTAAGCGTAACACATTCTGCAACTCTTTCATGCACACTAAAATGAACTTTATTTCTTCTAGGTGGCATAGCATGAGAAGTATGTATTAAAAACAACAACAAAATCAAAAGTTAAAACTCTGAGTTATTTATAATTTTCTCATCCAGAGGTACTGTCCATCAAGATTATGCCAGGGACAAATATATCATATGACATTGTGTCAACACTACAGTAAGTTAACTATGCAGCCAGGTACCAGCATGATTATGCAAATAGAGGCACTATTGCCTTATCAGTCAAAACCACTGGCAGAATGCCTGGGAGACAGATTTCAATAAAGGAGATACATTCTATCTCAGCGAGGTTGACATTAATAATTTATGATTAATCAGTTTATGGAAACATATTAACAGCAGAAGGCTGTGGAGAGCAAGATGGATTTCTTGCCTCCATTTTCCCCATCTTTTTTCCCCTCCTACCTGACTTAATTTTTTTTTATGATTAAAAGCCATGTAGAGGACTCAGTTCTTCACAAGAAAATGGATTAGCTTATTAAAGAACCATACGGAAGTGCTGAGCTGGGGATGAAGTGATAAGAAATCACCTGATTTCCTATAAGATAAGGGCTGACTTGGTATCAAATTTACCTCTTATGTCCCAAAAACCAGCCCTGTGTCAGGACACCTTAATAATAAAAGATGAATTAGAATCACATCTGGGCTTTAGCTGTGAAATGTAAAATACCAGAATACTAAATAGCATATTCCAACATAAACATCCAGCATAAACATAACAAAAGAAATTAATGCAATTTTCCCTCATGAAGAATTGCTACAAGTGTGACTTTTTCTTGGAGCCCGTGCATAAAATATTTAAGAAAACAGTAATTTAAAACCTGTGAATACAATTTGTAATTCAGGCAAGGGAAGATCACCCCTTGAGAAAGTTCTAAACATCAGCTGCTGAGATGAGCCTCTGAAATGCTTCTGTAACTCTTTAAAATCCAGGTGTCAAACCACTGTGGAGACTCACTTGGATCTTGATATCATTTATCTCTTAGGCTAGAACAACACATGCAGACATTGGCTAAAAGGGTTGGCCTTCCACCACAGCTTGCTTTGAGGAAATATAATAAAATGATCTCTGCAGAAAGGACAGATAGATCAATGCCAGGTTTGAGCATCTAATGGATCTTTACTGGGTTCTTCTGAAATTAACTGTGAGCTAATTCAGTTTCACATGTTGCAGAGCTCACATTTCAGAGAAGAAAAAAAGAAAAAAAAGAACCAAACACAAACAAAAATAACAAAAAGCCCTCCAAAAAAATGAAATAAAAAGTAAGGTTCTCACAAATAATAAGAAATTCCTGAAATTTAACTAAGCACATTTTTTCTTTAACTAAAGGAACGTATAATGCTATATGCAAAAAAAGCATTTTCCTTTCAGTGTTTAGAATAATTTAGCACCATGATGCTGCAATTTTTCTTTTTTTTTTCCAAAAATTTGGTTTTCTAGTTATGCACTTTCCTTAAATGTTTTGTACCCAGCATTACACACCACTACTGAGTATCAGAGGAGTTAAAGACATCAAAGTGCAAAGTGAAAGTTGAAACACAACTAAATTAGTACCAGAACATGTACTTCATTATACTCTTCTGCTCTGCCATTTTAAGGTTTGAAAGCATTAATTTATACTTTGCAATTTTAACCCACATGTACATTTATTGCTATTAACCACCAGAGACACTGGAGTGCCTTAAAACATGTACTAACAGAATCTGATGTAATTAAATTGAGCCACCTTGCAATGCAGAATGTTTCTGGAACCATCACTGACAAAAGTAATTGATAAATCAACCACTAATTGACCTGAGATAATGAAGTCACTTTTAAGGTGCAGTGAGATTGTGTCCTAATTAGCTTTGTAGAGATAAAAGAAAGATTATCTTTACTGCAAGATTTATAGGTAAGTCAAGGGTTTAAACAAATCAGATAAATATGCAATTTAAAAAATGGTAAATGATACAGATTGTGATTCTGTCTTTGTTTAGAGACAACATTAGCTCAGCACTCAAATGCTCAGAATTTTATTTTCTGATTCAGGCAGGTATATCATCAGGTGTGATTACATAAGATGCTGTGATTTTTAGAAGAACTTATATATTCCTCAGTAAAGCAAATTTACAGAATGTGGCCATTTCAGAATTTCCTAAATAGCTATTTATCTTTTCAATTGTAATATAATATTTTCCTGGAACCCTTTCTGCAGATAACCCATTCCATGCATTTCAAGGTGATTTAATTTGTACATGACTGTGTACTCACTGGGGACAGATCTTGCTTATTGTTAATTCTAGGAGTGTTAAATCTAATTACAACACAAGTTTATATAGATTTTAGAAGAATAAGGTTTCAACTAATTCTTTGGAAAATGTTTGGAACTGAAGGAATATGTGCAGATATCGTTTCTATGATTCCTACTTTTATGACTGAAAGTGTCAGACATCCTTGCTATTATTTCTCAGTACCAATCATTCATTTTTCATTAAGGATCAGCTGATAATATCTCAACTATAAATTAAAACAGACTATTTCTGACAATAAATTAATATGCTTATTCTTGGCTAGTCCACAGCATGGATTTATTTCTTTAGAGCAGGCTTGACTTCCAGAGAGCAACTGCCTCCAGCCCATGGGAATGTGAAAGAAAGCAGGCTGTGCTGGTCTGGAGAAGACCAAGTCTTCCTCTGATCTCCAGAAAGACCATTTCCCAGTGTCAGAGCACCTGCTCTAAATCTGCAGGTGCAAATCTGCACAGCTCTGAGAGCTTTTTCCTGTTCCTCGTTACTAATTTCTAAGTGACTTGCTTTATCCTTCAATGGGAGCTGGTCTATGCTTCACATCCTTCTAATGTGCATTCCCAAATGCATGTTAAAAGCTTTGTAACAAAGAGAACCCAAATCAATTGTTTTCAAATTGGGATTTAGCAGGTGGAAGTTGATTTAATTTATAAAAAGTGCAATTTAGATGAGACTTGAGAGAAGGCATTTCTGACACATGCTGTTATGCTAATGTTGTAACATATCAAAACACTGCAACCCACACCTTGCAGAGATTTTAAAAGACAGGTTTGACAAACATCTTTCAGACATGGTTTTAGTTACATTAAGCCTATTTGAAAGCCTGTAAAAATAACAGGATGACCTAGAAATTTATTCGGGAGATCCTTTCAGTCCTGTAGCAATGAACACACATACGATGCATTATGTGTCATATCCCAGCAGAAAGTACTTTCTCACCAATCTAAATCTCTCTCCATAAAATAATTCCACACAAGTGAAAGTTTCCTTTACGTAAGTGCCAAAATCCTTGGATAAATATTGAACCTGTACTTTAAGCTCAGCTAAGAGCTACATTTAGATCTCAGAAATCAAAATTTAAATGCAAAAATCCATTACTCTTTCCACAGCTATGTAACCCATAGCCCCAGATGACTTCACTCCCTTCTATTAATTCCACTATGAAGCTACAAATTTCTTTTTAATTTTTTACTTTTTTCCCTCTAATACTTGATGCATTTGTCATAAGTTAACTGAGGGTGTTTGGCTCATACTGGTTAATTCCATATGGATTGTAGTTCCCTGGAAGTCAGAATATACTTCCAAAAACCAGAATTAATTAATTTCATAAGATTCCAAGTACACCTAAAAGTCCAAGAATTTTATATTTCTTCTTTGAAATCAGCATTTCTCCTTGAGTGTATTTGCCTTACTTAAATTGTTCATTGCTTGTGATTCATCTATTTCTATATGAAATGTGAGGTTCTTGCCTTCCTCCTCTTTCCTCCTCTTTTTTATTCTGTTTTAGCACCTTCCTGCTGCATTCTGTCTCAGGTTGCCATCCCACCTCTTCCTTATCTTTACATTGAAAAGGAAGAGAGCATTAATTGCAGAAAATTCAGTTTGATTGGGTTTTATGTGGAAGGTGGAAAAAGCATGTCAGTGGATTTTTTCTGTTCTTTTTTCAAAAATGACACAACTTCTGAAGACTTTTATTATTTTTTCCTTTCCCAGTACTGGGAAGATAAAAATAATCCTGAATTTTTTGCGGTTTTTTTTTTTAGAAATTATTGTTTTCTGTATTAAGGGGTTGATATGTTGGGACAGCATGAGTCATACATCATTTTATTTCTCCTTAAAAAAATTGTTGTAAATTTTGCACTTCCATATAGCAATCTTATTATTTCATGTCTGTTGTACTATTGTAATTATGCCTTGTTTATGAGACCTGCATTCTGATTAGTACTTTCCTAAAATCCCATAATATTGGGATTATGTGACTTTTTCTGTCTCTGGGACTGTTCCTTAGTGGCTCTAGTTTTAGAAGGCTGCCATGTCACAGCTGAAATTGAAGTAAAAGGCAGCCGTCATAGACAGATTGCGCAATATTCTCAGTTTATCTGAGAATTTATATAATTACATTAATTCCTCTAAGGACTATCAATTTACCCTTGAAAGGATATAAGAATTCTACTTGAAGGACGGCATTGAAATATGCCAATCAATTCTAGGTTTAATTACTTAATTTCTCATCGTTATTTTTTTTTCACTATCTGCATCATCAGAATAATCCACTGCTTCGTTCCCTGAACCGGCAATTGGGTTAAGAGTAATATCTGAAACCCAAAGAAAGAAAGACAAATAGATTATATCAGTAGGCTAGGAAAAGTACTTTAAGGAACCAATTTTGATATAACTTCCTTCTACCAGAAAAAAACACTGACTTCTGCTCATGCCATACTCATGCTTAAGAACATTGTTGGCTTCCACACTGCTGAGAAGGCTTGGATATAATGTCAGCTGTGAGTAGGCATTATTATTTGCCATTGTTCTTTCTGACCACGGCATTAGCCACATTAGCCAGATTTGTCACTTCTTTCCCTGAGTGGGGGAAAACCTGACTGCAAAAGGTTCAGCCTTTTTCAAGGTCTTCTGTAGCTGCAGAGCCTTGAGAGGCGCTTCCCTGCAAGCAGGAGCGCAGTGCGCAGACGTGTTAGTTAATTGTTCTCGTTTGTGTCTGCACACTGACCCCGTGCCTCCTTACCCTGCAAGTGGCCCTCTCAGGGGAGCATTGCTGAAAATCAATGCTTGTGTCTCCTGTAGATAGCTGTCACAGTTGAGTCCGACAAACAGCAAGAAATGAGGCATGGACTTTTTCAGAGAAAAGCCATTCATTTAGTGAAATCCTCTGTTTTATAACCCAGATCGCTTGAGGCAGGACACAGGTGTTGGTCCTTGCATGAACACCTCTCTCACACCATTGGTTAATTACACAGAAACCTGTTAGAATAACAAACGTAAAAATACCTTCTGTAAGATAGATGTTCCCAAAATATTTCAGATAGTTTACAAAAACTTTCTTCAGTTTCCCATCCTCTGGCCGTGAGAAGGTACGCTTCTCTGACTCTCACAGCTCAGGCTCTCCCAGCTCTGACTCTCACAGCTCAGGCTGTGAAAATTTTCCACAGCCAGAGCTAAAAGCTGAGAATTTCCCTTTGACTAATTTTTTCAGAGTCCACAGATAACAGCATCATAATAATCCATTCCGTCATATCCAAATGAAAAGGAATACAGATGTCCTCTATCCATGAAAACTTGTACCGCAGTTTCAAATACCAAAGTCATTGAATATGTGATATCAAGCCTTAAGGTGTTTAACTTAACTTACTACGCACAAGTTTGACTTTTTTATGGCTGCTTCCATCACTTAAATGAAGCCAGTCATTGGTTCAGAGTGATGCTTGCCTCAGGTGGTGGTCTTTTCACTTTTAATCTATGCAACAACACACTTAATCTTAGGGAAAATTAATTAGCATTGTTAACAGTCTCTTGTCACATTACTTCTACTAATATAATTTTAAGCAGCCAATTGAGTTATTCATCATAATTTACTAAAGACATGCTGAAAAAATACAGATTATCGATGTCAATTACAAATTTCCTTTGCCTCACTCATCTGGGATAGATCCTGTAGATGGGTTAAAATCTTGGAAAACATCTTATCCGTTGTAGGTACCGTAGAACACTCATTTCTGTAGTATCTCAGCACACATAAAGCGATGTTTATTTTTAAAGAACCCATATTTCCACTTTGTATTTCGTGTCTGTATGGGGCCTACAAATAAACAAGAATATAGAATGAGGAGGGGTATATACCTTTTCTGAGCACAGAAGTGAAAAAAGTACTATAAAAGTCCTCTGACAGTTAGAAGAAATCAAGTAATTTCAAATATGACACAGCAAAAGGAAGGGGTGCCCTCCAGAGGCACCTGGACAAACTTGAGGGGTCAACCCAGAGGAGCCTCACGAAGTTAAACATGAAGGGGGGTTATTACAAAAAAAAGGAGAGCAACCCTTTATATGGGCAGATACTGATAGGACAAGGGAGAATAGTTTTAAAAAGAGAAAAGGTTTAGATGTTAAACCTTGGGAAGATGTTCTTTACTTCAGAGAGTGGCAAAACACTGACATGGGTTGCTCAGAAAAGTTGGGTGGGGCCCTGAGCAATCTGATATAAGGAGTGGCCTCTCTGCCCATAGATCTTTATAACCTTAAGGTCTCTTCCAAGCCAAGTCTTTCTGTGATTCTATGACAAATCAGAATTTAATCTGTGCATGAAGACTGCACATAGAAAATCTCAGTTCTATCAATACAAGAAAGTTCATAGTAGGGAGAAGCATTCTGGAATGCAGATAGTGGAACACGTGATTCTTCTCACACATTTATTTTCTCCACTATAATTTGAGCATTTCCAGTAAGTAGACTGAAGAGAATACTAACTGAGAGAAATGTCTGTTACATATTCTAAATGTTAAAAAGTTCTCGTTTTTTACATTTGTATTCAAAGTGTTCAGTACTACAATAATGCAATGTTCTTCATCTTTTTCCATGTAATGTACTACTCACTTTATCCCTTGTTCATGCCACACTTTCCAGCTGACTGATTTGTCTAGTGAGTGTAAGGGATGATTGTCAGATTGAAGCAGCATTTATTTCCTAGCGGATGTGGTGAACTGTGTACAACGAATCCTTTGCTTGATCAGTGTTGACTTTCAGAGATCTGTGCAGTGAACTGCTCTATCAGTACTCTAAATTGCTCTTTTATCGTCATCGCTTCCTCTCTGGAATCCTGGTGATCAAAGACCTCTGTCCATAAGAGCTTATGTTTACCATGCGTATCCAAGTCATTGTTAAAAGCTCTAATTCATCCACTCAAAAAGTAAAATTCGCACAAGGTACACAGTTTCTTCTCTGAATCTGGAAAGTGTGACAAGGTCTCAGGGTTAGCATTTTGGGGCACACAGGTTCGTTTCTGACTTTAAGTTTGAAAGGGGACTCTCTTACCATTTAAAAATGGGTCTTGTCCAAAACCAGAGGAGAAGAATCTCTGTTGTGAACCACTCTCCTTGTAAAACTAATTACAGGTAAGAAGACTTGTTTCAAACTGTACAATGCAATCATTTTTACGAAGCATTTGTCTTAAAGGTGTTTTTTATGGGTGGCCATGGGGTCTCTGTTGGTCAGGCCTGGGATGCCGCGGCTCTCCCTGGGAGGGGTCCTGCAAGAGACAGCTTTCTAGGGGTCTCCAGCAATCCTCTGGCCTCCTGGGGAACCTCAGCAAGGGAACAGCCTGTGGCAGCAGGCATTCAGCTCCTAGCAGTGATTTCAGCACTTCCTTTAGAGGTGCCCCAGCCGACTCAGGGAAGGAGAGACCCAGGAGCCTCTCTTGAGCGATTCCACAGGGTGAAGCTTTATTGTCCAGCGCCCTGCAGAGGGGAGCCCAGGGACAACACTCCCACTGGCCGAGGCAGATGCAGGGAACTATAGGGGAAAAGCAGGGCGTGGTAACAAAGGGAAGAAACCAATGGGTTACAAAGAATGAACATAAGTCCCAAAAGCATGGTGGGATCTCGCCATAACTAAAGGCTTCTGCTTCTTCCAAGGGAATCTCACCAGGGAAGGTTGAGATAAGCTTATCACAGCCCACTCAAGGGACCTCTCACCAAGGGAGAGGCCTGGCAACCTTATCTGCCTCCATAGTTTTTCATCCATTTGGGGCAAGGATTATTTTTCTCATT
Source organism: Erpornis zantholeuca (assembly GCA_013400515.1). NCBI lineage: Eukaryota > Metazoa > Chordata > Aves > Passeriformes > Timaliidae > Erpornis > Erpornis zantholeuca. The sequence goes on along the minus strand of VZTN01009178.1, from coordinate 9,041 downwards.
TTTCTAATGGAAAGTCAGTACTAGATTAATGATTAAATACAGACAAAAGCCCTAAGGTTGTGGCCTCTTCTCCAACACTTCTGTGATTTCTCAGCACCAGGTGATCAAATTTCCCTGTCACCTTACACTTGTAACTGTAAATTAGTTTACAGATAAAGGCCAGAGCTTTAACTGATGCAGTAAAAGTCTGTATTTATGACATTTTCAAGCATATTTTAAGAAAGCTATTGAGGTAATAAAATTAATCTCAGTGAAATTCTGAATCTGAACTTTGAATTTTCTGCGTGGTTTTCTGTTCTGTAGATTTAATTGCCTCTGACAGACACACACAGAAAAAAAAAATCAAAATTCTGGACAAATTTAAAGTCAGTTATAATTGCCTGTTTAAAATAATGACAAGGTGATGACGGAGGTCTTTTCTTAACTGCTAAAAAATGTGAGTGAAAAACATACAATGTTTCTTCTATATAGGTTTATTGAATTCGGACTTCAAATTGTCTGCTAAAAATGAACCACTGAAAGAGCAGGTAGATATGAATTAATCCTAAAATGCTCTTTACCCAGAAGAATGATTCCTTTGTCTATAATATCAATTAGTTATCGTAGACTCTTTTTGTCTGAGGACATCTTCTCACATTTATTCACTAAGCTTTATCTGCTAATTACCTGAATGGCAGCAAAATTAGTTTGCACATGTGAATTTGACTCTCAAAAACTCAACTATAGCAGTAGCTGTTACAGGATATTTTTGAACTCATTATGGCAATTAGCATCCTGAAATATGCCCCTTATTAAAATAGGTACAGTTTTTCAGGGTCAGAAATAAAAATTAAAGTTGTGAGCTTCTGAGATGTCCACAGATACTGCAGTTCCATGGAGGGCAAATAGAAGGGACTGCCTCGCCTTAAGTGTTCCAACCCTTTCATTGATAAAATTGATCTTTTGTGTGTCTCTCTAGCAGTTCATGCCAATGTTATATTTTATGCTAACCAGACCACTTGTCCCTTTTTGTTGAAAAAAAAATACAAATTTTAACATGCCACAGTAGCCCCCTGAGGAAATAATCTGAACTGTTCCATACTGTGAAGTGGTACTAGAGGGTACTAGAGGGTTTTCCTGGAGTGTGGGCCAGAAGCATCTTCATTTATCAATACCAGCTCTGTATGCAGAAAAGGTCTTCTGTGAGAAAAACCTAAAGCTAAATCTGAAGAAACAAACAACATTCTGAATCCATGCACCTCCTTTAATTGTTGATGTGTAACATACCCCAGCATGGAAAGGAAGGCAGGGAGACATCCTTCTGGTCACAGCAGAAGGTCCCAGGATCTGGGTCCTCCATATCAGGTAGCACACCATGGTGGCCAAATAGACAAAAATACTTTAAGAGCTACAGTCAAGCAATATGTTATTTCTAAGTTGGAATAAAAGAGAAAAAAAAAAAAAAAAANNNGAATAAAAGAGAAAAAAAAAAAAAAAAAGAAAAACAAACCCAAACAAAAACCAAAAAAGCATAGAAAGGCAAAATAAAGAAATAAAAAGCATGGAAAATGTGTAACAGTTTTCTATGCTTGCAATTCTTATGCAAAAATTTCTCTGTGATGCTATCAGACTCCTCACTATGGCTATTACATTAGACATTTCAATAACAATAATGATAAGAACAACAACGATGATTTGTTATTTTGTTATTTTATTTTTTTATTATTATTATTTGGCTCTGCATAACCTGTAGGTCACTTACATTTCTATAAGTTCATTGAGTTGAAGGGAATTTGGTTCATACATTTGAATTCCATCAGAGAGGAAGTGAGATATTCCAAAATTCCCCAAAAGTGAATAGATAGAAGTTAGAAGTCTAACTAGAAAGGAGTTCCCTGGGCTAATGGAAAAAGGTGTAATAATTTTTTGATACTTATACATTAAAGTGAGTTAATTTCTCTCCTTGATTGGTTCCATGAATCTTTATGGCCACCTCATGCTTTTAAATATTGTCTATGATGGAAATATTTTAGGAAAGTTGAGTTTGAAAACTCAATTACCATAATTTATTCTAAATTCTGCAACATCTCATTTCAGAAAGTTTTTAAAATTACTGTCCTGCTGAGTCTTTTGTAAACAATTCTGAACTCTTGTATAGCACTTATAATTTAAAAAAATCATAGCATATTAATTAAGCTTAGCAGCATTCCAGGATTCAAATCATTTTTGACACATCAATAAAATAATTTTTCATGGGGCTGTCATTTGATCAGATTCCTCCAGCAGGTCAGTAGTGAGATCTGTGGTGTAGTTCAGATTCTTAATGTCTCCACATGATTCTCTCTCATGTTAATACTTGTAAAGCATTTTTACATTACAGGAAAACAAAGGAAGCTTTATTCCATTCTGGGAATGCAAAAAAGTCACTGTGAATTTGTACTGGGCTGCAGCTGCAGAAGCTCCTGCCAGGAATGCTTGGTAATACATGAGTTGTCTCCAGCCTGAGAAACATAAAGAGACATTAATAGTCCAGTCACTAATTTTAGATGAGTACAATGATGCCAAAGAAAATTTAATTTAAAAAAAAAGAGAGTAATTGTTGGTAAAAATAATTCTGTGTTGCACCAGAAGGACTATGTAGGTGTCCAAGGGTGAAAAAGAACAACAAAAGATTAACAGAAGGGAATAGAAAAGGTTGTACATTGACAAACAATTCACAAATTAGGAATTCAAATTGGGAAACAATCTAAGTTAAAATTTTAATACTAAATATTTAAAATACAAGGAATGAAAACTGAAATGTTGTGCTAAATGAGCACAAATGTCTACATATTTTTATTGCAAAATTTGAAACTTTTCAGTTCTGTGCAAATGAACTCTTCCTGCTATAGAACAGGCTGACTTAAAACACTGATTTTACACAAGTTATCCAGAATAGGAAAAATACTCACTTGTTAACAGATTAAATTCGTGATGTGATGTGCAGCAATCATTTAAAATTTCCATCATTAAAAATGTCAGTGGCATTTACTGACTTCATTAAAGGATTGATGACTCTGGATTAAAATTAATGACCAAACCTTTTTGCCAGTCTTATGGCAGTAGCTAGTGCCTAACAGAACACCCCTCATGAATAATAAAAACTTCCTACACAAAGTGAACTAATCTTTTGGAAGTTTATAAAATTAAGGATCACTGTGAATAGAGCAGTTTTTATATTTCCTGATGATTTTCTTGAATTTATTTTTTGTGTGTGTGTGTCACTGCAGGAAAGTATTTGGGTTTGTTGTGTTTTAACCCCAGCTGCAAACAAAACATCACAGAGCTGCTCAGTCACTTCCCACTTCTGCCAGATGGATGGGGACAAGAACTGGAAAGAACACGAAACCTCACAGGTTGAGATACAAGCAGCCTAATAATTGAAATAAAGCAAAATATGACACCAACAACAATAATATGATCTTGGTGGTCTAAAACGTCTCTCTACTACTACTATTACTACTACTACTACTACTACTACTACTACTAATAATAATAATAATAATAATAAAAAGGAAAGAGGAATAAAACCCAAGAAAAACAAGTGATGCACATTACAGTTGCGCTTGGAGAACTAGTTTCTGTACTGAGACTGACATTTTATGGCATGGAATTTCTCTCTGGCCAGTTCAGATAAGCTGTCCTGGCTGGGCCTCTTCACAGCTCCTCACACACCTCTTAAGTGGCAAAGTGTGGGAATCATTCCTGAGATTGATTACTGAATATTTAGTTTCTCTAGGAAATGAAGAGGGGTTTTGTTCATATTGTTGTCATCTAAATATTCCTTTTTGATCATATTTTTACACTCAAATACACCTGCAAAAATTACACCCTTGTCTCTCAGAATACAGCTGTGTTGCAATCCCTTTCCCTCAGTGAAATATTACTCAAAGAGCAATAACTAGTAGCAATTATATTGTCTTCTTTGTTAACTACCTGATAGTAACCAATTTGAAGTAGTATTGATACTGTAAAACATACTTAATTGGGGTTTTGCTTCAACCTCAACTTTAGCTAAAGGAAGCTACCAAGTAGATAGCACCAGCTGTAAATGCTTTGCTTGTAGCACTAGAAAGTACTCTACTGTAAAAATACAAGGGTGACTGACCTCCTCTGCTTGAGAAAACAACAACAAAAAATCATTCTTGACTGATTCTGAACACATACTGAAAAATTTGCAGTGGTTCAGAAATGTTTTTCTGCCTGGAACATCTCACTGTTTTGCCAGCCCTAACTGAAGCAGACATGTTTCAGAAAATTCAACTGTTCTTCCTGTATCTCACTAAAATGGGAGCTTTATTTTAGATATATTCTCTTCTGTGGTATACAAATGCTGTTCAGAGTCCCGGTTCTCATGTCAAAAATTTGAAGGAATACAGTGTGTGGGAACGTTCACTAGGAAGTCATTCTCTAATTCCAATAATTTTGTCATTCCTGGGTGATCTATCTACTTACACTTTCAGATTACCACAATTTGCTGCTGTTGGAGTGAGTCTAGAACAGCTACAGAGGAGAGTAAGCAGGCAAACATGCCAAAGCTCAAAAAATACAGACTAATCAAAATGATAAATGACTGTGTACTAGAGACAAACCCCAGAAAATATTGAGGCTACAGCCATGGGTTTCACACGTTTTCATTTTACTAAAAGCCAAAATTGTTAAGATTCAATAATTTAGCACCTGGAAGATATTAAAACATATCTCTGTGTATCTCTAATTCTTCACTGGAATCTCGAAATCTAGTGAAGAATTCTGACAATTTTACTGCATGTACACATATATACACTAAAAATGGAGCAGGGCTAGAAAGACCTCAGACATATAAGAAAGAAAAATTACTGAAAAATTTATTTTAGAGAAGACATTTAAAGTAGAATTTTATGTAAAACCATGGGCTGAAATAGAACATTCTGACTCCATTTCCCATTATATCCTTCACAAATAAGCAGGTTGCACAGAGTAGATAGCACATACTAATTTCATATCTTATTTTGCCTCATAAAAATTTATTTCTCTACACCAGTGCCAAAATTCCCCAAAAGCGAATCAGCAACAAAGTCAGTAAATAGTTTTCCTGTCATTCAGTGTTCTACACTCTCCACTGGACCATGTTGACTTCTTAATGGTTAGTCAAGCAGCTAAGCATCTTTCTGAGATGATGAGGATCTGTCTGCCACAAGTTCATTCCATTAAATATGTGAGGTCTCTTCTACCAGCAGACAAGCCTACAAAATAATTTTTTGTGATTAATAACACTAGGAGAAGTTACTTAGGGTGACTAAATGCTTCTAGGTCATCTGAAAAAAATGGAAACCAGTTTTCTTTCTGAAGGTTTCATAAGTACTAATTGTTTTCCCACCACCACACACACACAGGCACATATCTGGAGAGTTTATGGACTCACTTAGGAAAAAGCATTTCTATCAGACAATGACAGCTTGAAGCTGACATAGCCTCCTTAATTCTTCACACGTAGCCGAGTTTGACACCACCTTTTGGAAGCAATGTATGACAGTATAAAATGAAAGTAATCTTTCAACAGCTTGAAAGGCTTCTTTTTCTTTTCTCCTTGAAACAGAGTCTGCAAAGAGGTAATGACAAAAAGAATTAATTTAAATCCTTCTAAAATTTCTATCAGTTTAGCTATCCAAAATGTGCCCCTTTCAGAAAACCTGAAGGGTACTTATCTTCTTCCAAAATCAATTTAAATAGCTTATTAGAAGCTGCCCAAATGTGGATATTTCTCTTGTTTATCAGTGCTTTGAGTACATACAAGCAATTTATTTATTTACTGAGGAAAGACATTCGTCAGGCTCTTAGCAACAAGTATATCCATTATGTAGTTCATATCTTCCAGAACCTGGGTTTGTTTCAGGATGTTTTAATATTTTAATGAAAAAACAGTATTTTTTAGGAAAAAAATAAGAGCAGGTTTTTAGTTGATAGTCTCTTCCCTTTATTAATTCAAAAATGCAGATGAAATGGGCTTTTTAGTTAGTTGTAATAGCTAGGGACTTCTACTGAGAGTTTTATCTGCAAGCACTGCTATTAAACAAAGGATGAGACTGCTCTGACTAGGGGAGTTAATAAGCAGGCACACACAAAGAGGTGTGTCTGAATGCAACATTAATAAGAGAAAAGTCTAACTAGGCAAGTTCAAAACAGAAGCTTTAAAGATACATACGGATTTGTGGGTGTAGGCTTTCCTGTAATGGANGGCATCATGCCCTGAACCTCAGTCTGGTGGAGATCCAAAGCCCTCTTTCTGGAGCAGTTCCAGTAAGGAACACCCTTCTCCCAAACATCACCATGCTTGTGCAGCTGATCTTCACTGGTGTCATCAATGGCAATTTCCATCTCTGAACTGAGTCATTTTCCTTTTGGCTTTGCTTGCACTACTGATGACCCCTCCATCACTCTCACTGACATACCCATGAGCCCATCAGTTAGGAAAGAACTCTTTTCAGGCCCTTTCCCAAGCCTACC
>VZTN01009177.1:2747-14949 GCA_013400515.1 Erpornis zantholeuca | reverse complement strand
ATTATGTTTTAATTTAGAAGTTACAGAAAGCAATATAGGTTATTAAAATGGAGGATAAAGTATTGGCTAATGCAACTATTCATGCTGAAAGAAGAAATATCAAGGAAAGGGAAATCATTAGTGTTTCTCAAAGGTTAGCATTGGGAGTAATTTTCTTAAATGTTTTCATTAATGACCCTTACATTATTAGCAGGGAAACATTTTCAGCATAATCTGCTGACAAAATGAAGTTGGAGGACACAAAAGCAGACTAATATATTACAGGGAGAATGTTTGCCATTAGATTGTGTCACTAATTTTTTTGTTTTCATCGCTCTTATTCCTGTTGTTATTTTGACTTTTTCCACTGAGAGTTCCTAATCTGGCAATAAGTGGCTACGGGTAAGTCACTACCCGTAGCTGGTGCAGCTATAAACTGCTATTGTGATGCATTTGCAAAAAGGGCAGAATGCAATGAGAACAATGTTATATTACAAAAAAAACAAAGAAAGAAAAAAGAAAGAAAAAGAGACAGTTTGTGCTATTAAGATCTTGATGAAACAAATTATCAAACATTATGTTCAGGAACAAAGAGGAAAGACAAACTAGAGCTCAAACAGCTGCAAGTGCAGAATGCTGTCAGGAAAAGCGTGAGCCAGCAAACTCCCTTCAACTGAAAAGGCTTGAGTTGTTTAGCAAACCGAAGTCTAAGAAGAGTTGTGAGTGAAACTCACAAACCTATCAGGTGTAAATACAGTGAAGAAAAGAACTAGCTGTCTCAAGAGCCATGCTGACACCAAATAAGTGGGTATTGATTTACTCTGAAAAAATACAGTTCATACACTGGAATATTCCTCTTTTTTTGAGCAAACAAATTCTGGAATGTCCCTCCAAATAAAATTGTTAGGAAGGAAGCTGTGATTTTTTTTTTTTTTTTACTTTATTTGGAGGTGTCTTAAATTATGAAAGAAATTTAAATCACACAACATGTTCCATAGCAAGGGACTTTGCTTAAGAGCCTGAGGCATCTGTTCTAACTCAGTGATCTTATGATGGTGGTCTTGCTCTTAGTTTCAGTAGTGTGAGTAGACCAAAGAACACCTGTTTAGGAAGTTTTAGACAAGATTAAGAAAGGGATTTTAATAGGAATATTTATGTGTTTTAAATATCTGGGAAGAGCATTAGCAAGTCAAAATTCAATGTCTGTAATAAATTCCCGTGTAGATAGGTTGACAGCTTCAGAAATACGCACACCAATTCTGCAAAGAGGTTAGTAGCACCTTCAGTTATTTACACTGCTATTGAAAACATTTTCTTTGTGACATTCTTGTTATGTACAGCAGCAGTGATTCATGAGGCCTACAGTACCCCTTCAGTTACAAAAAAAGCTAAAACATTTCCAGCTTTGAAGCTTCATTGTTGACAATTGTATGTGTGTTCTCTAACTGTGCATGGCGTACTGCTAGCTACTTATCCCTGCCAGGCAGTGTTCTGCTTTAAGAAAAGCTGCTGTTGTTGCTGGTCCATACATTGGGCATATCAGGCTTTGTGTCACCACACATTGGGTTATCTCTATCTTACAGTGTCCTTGAGGACTGTTCAGTTAGTAGGATTTAAGAATGATGCACAGCATAGAGAAAGTAATCCGGGTGACAGTGTAGCTGGAATGCATGAGACATAAAGCAGAGGCATTTTGAACTGAAGTCTTCGATCACGTGGGTTTTTCATCAGAGCAGGAGAATGCAATGCTGTTGGTTGAAAGGAGAAACAGCAGGAAGTGTCAGACACAACTTTGAAATCAGTCCCACAGGTTGTTTGAATCCAGAGGTCAGAGGTTATATGTGACCAGATATTGAAAAGGATGGAAATAACTGTTGGGTGTGTATTTAGTTGCTCTTTCCTCCTGTATGCCCCAAGGAACCCTCTGAACAAAGAAATGAAGCTTCCACAGACACATGTGAGTCTCTTCTCAGTGACTTTATTGACTCTTTCTTTTCATTATCAATGTTGGTTCTTTTGTCTCTCACCAGGCAGGCTTTCTTCCCTTCAGCTCCTCCCTACTTGCCCTTTGTCTGTCACTTTTGCTGTTTCTTCCTACTGTATCATTATTTTTTTATTCCCTTTGCACATCTTTAAAGACATCATAGAATGAGCTGAAACCAAGAAGCATTGTAGAAAGTATAAGCATACCAGGAAGTTTTCTTCAAGGTCTTTGCTCTACAGATAGGATTTTCACAGATATGTTGACACTGATAGGTGTGGAGTTCCAGCAAGGACCCACTTCACTGGACAAAGATGATATCAGCAACAAGACAGCTTAGTCACAAATCCATTGGTTATGATGTTCTGAGAATCTATAACTTCTTGGATTACTTTAGTGGCAGCACTGGGACTGTTTCCTAATGAAACAGGATTCTTCTGCCTGCCGAGGTAACATTTTGGTCAGTTTTCATAATATTTATTTTTCCAGTGATATTGTAGACAATTTATTGTGTAGATAGAAGAAGAAAGTATGAAAGCATGGAGGCTTAATGATGCTTTGCAGAAGGGAAAGCTCTTCCAGGAGAGAATTTTTTTACCGCTCTATTTCACCTAATTCACCACACACACACACCCTTTATTTGTTTTTTGGTTCTGCTCTATTCTTGAACCAAGTGAAATTTCACTGCTGTAATACAGCAGATAAAACATAATCTTGTTCTGTGTTTAGGTTCTTAATTTTAAATTTTAAAGATTTCAAAATATAGAGATGGAGCCAGTCAGAGTATGTATGAAAAAGAGAAACAATAGAAAACCTTGTACTCTAGATTTTAAACAAAAAACCCTCTGGAGACACTGGATGCAGAGGCAGGTGGTGTCCCAGCAACTGAAGTAGGAATTATATTTTCTCTCTCAAGTGTCTCCTGATAGAAAGGAGCTACTTTTAGGATCCTACTGTAAAGGATCCTACTATTAGGATATGGTCTTGCCATATCCTAATAGTCCTCCAACATGAACTTTGCATCTTTCTCCTGCATTTCAGAAGTTTGTAAAAGTCATTCAAACTGTCTTTTAGGCTAGTTTTTAATTTTAGTCTAACTTTATCTAGAGGTGGATATAGCTTCTTTACCCTGCTCAAAGGCAGGGAAAGCTGCTCAGTGCAAAGCCCACATTCTAGAGCATTCATTCTTTTCTGTTTAATTCTAATGGTTTATGTCTGAGTCCTTAATATTATTGGTGAAATTATTATCGCTCGTGATTATGTTGTGTGGAATCCTGTCATAGGAACTGCCATCCATTAACTTTGATTCCCCAAGAAAGAATGGGAATAGATGGAAAAAAACATCCCTATCTGCAGCATTGTTGTATTTTCTTGGAGTGCAGCAGTGTTAACTGAAGGGACTAAGAATTGAGAACTTTATTTTCCATGTGTTTATTTCATCCTGGCCCAGTCGAGAATCTTGCTGCAGCTATGTTGGATGCAGAGGAGCCTCTGCTGAGGCTCAGCCTTGGGTACCTAAAGGTGCTGTGTGTTAAAGCTTCCAGCTTGCCTCAGGGGACGAGGGCACTGCGTCATCCTTTTATTCCTTTCTCTCTCTCTCCTACTGGTACCTTCCTTGCCCCTGGTGATAGAGTAAGACTAAACAAAATTTGTTTCCATAAGCATGACCACTCCTTAAATGAGATGGTCATTAAAGCCTCATGCTTAGGCCCCTGAAGTTTCCCTTCGCTTTATAGCAAAGTTAAAAATGTAGGATGGAGGAATACCTAGGAATCCATTACATGACTTTCTTGGCCATATCTTAGGATTTCCTGTCTCTTTTGTTCTGGAATAATTCAGCCTTCTCTTAGGAAAACTAATTTCTGTTGATCTCAACTCCGAGATTAGCTCAGTTGGTCATAACATGGTGCTAATAATGCCAGGTTTGTGGGTTTAATCCCTGTATGGGTCATTCACTTAGGAGCTGGACTAGATCCATGTGGGTCTTTTCCAACTCAGAATATTCTGTAACTTCTCTCACTTATTACTCAAAGTAATAAATTTCTGGAGTTTACTTGAATATAGCTTAGTGGTGCAAAATTTTCTAACATTTCGTTTTAAAATTCTGTGTATATATATATATAAAACCAGAAATTTGCACATTGCACTGTCAGCATTATAAACATCTGTTTCAGACTTGGTGACATTCAGATGGCTGCTAAATAGTGTGTTTTTTTGGTTTTATTTTTTCTTTTTTAAAGAAAAGGTATTAAGGGGATAAACCATTAGTTGATATAGCTCCAACTGTATTCAACTACTGCATGCTTGAGTTTGAACTGAATTTATTATCAAGTTGTCTCATTATGTTACCCATTTGTTTTGGAGTTCTCACACTGAAACAGATCTTAAGACATCTGTTACTTGCTGTTCTACCACTATAGTTATGATTTCTGTTAGCTGTTACATGGTATAGAATTTCTTTTGTTAGATACCAACAACTGTAAAGATCTAAAATGGTTTTGCAATGTTGGAGGTGCTAATTAGTTAGAAAAATAACTATTTCAGTTAAAGATTCTGTGACAGTACAATTCTGTATCTCTTAAAATAATTTTTTTTGAGCTTTGGTGTAATCAGGTAGAAATGGATTCATCATATTTTTATTCAAAAAAACACCTTTGTTACTGGGATCTCATAATAATGCATACAGTAATTTTTTGCAAATAAACATTATTTTTTCATTATCTATTCAATGTTCTATTTAAGACTCAAACAAAATATTTCAAAATCCCAGGGGATTGAACTATCAGGACAAACTTGGACAAAATGCATAAATGGTCACAGAAACTTACTAGTGTTTTCATTAAATGAATATTGTTGTGTAGCTCAAACCAATAATTGCATCCACTACAAAAATGAAAGTTATTTATTTTTCGGTGATGTGAACCAACTTTGAGTTCTTGCAGTTGCATGCAAAGTAATTTCTCTTTGTCATGGTTTGACACTGGCCCAATATCAGGCACCCATGAAAGCCCTTCACTCACCCTCCCCTGTCACAGCTGGGCAGAGGAGAGAAAGAAAAATTAACAAAGAGTTCATAAGTTGAGATAAGGACTGGGAGAAAACACTCCAAGAGCAAAACAGGCTCACCTTAAAGGCACAAAGTGAGATTATTGCTAACAGAATCAGAGGAGGATAATGAGAAGCAAAATAAACCCTCAAAACCGCCTTTTCTTCCCCCAGCCCCTCCCTCCTTCCCACTGACAGCGCTGGGAGAGAGAGCATGGGGGTTTGGTCAGTTCATCACTGTGATTTCCTTCCGCTGCTCTGGGAGAGGAGTCCTTCCCCTGTGAGGCCGTGGGGTTCCTCCCATGGGAGGCAGTTCTCCGTGAACTTCCCTGGTGCAGGCCCACTCTCACAGGCACACAGTCCTCCCAAATCTGCTGTGCCATGGGTGTCCACCCACGGAGCGCAGTCCTCCAAGGACAGGCTGCTCCAGCCTGGGAGCAGGGCCCTCTCCCTCCACTGGGTCTGCCACTGGATCACAGCCTCCTCCAGGCATCCTGCACTGGCACGGGAACCTCCCCCCGGGCTGTGGGTGGATCTCTGCATCCCCCATGGATCCCCACGGGCTGCAGGGGCACAGCTCCCTCACCATGGTCTGCACCACAGCCTGCAGAGGCATCTCAGCTCCGGTGCCTGGAGCTCCTCCTCCTGCTTAGTGTCTCCGTGTTGTTTTCCGCACATGTTCTCACCTTCTCTTCTCTGGTGTTCCCTGTTTTGTTTTGATTTTCTTCTTGAATATGTTATCACAGAGGCATTGCCAACCTCGCTCACTGGCCCAGATTTGACCAGCAGCATGTCCATCTTTCACAGCCATCAGGAATTGCCTCTGCTGGACAGAATGGTGGAAGCTTCTAGTAGCTTCTCACAGAAACCACCTCTGTGGTCCCCCCACTACTAAAAACCAGGCCATACGAAACCAACTCACTGTTCCTTTAAATTTATGTTTGGCAAAGCAATTAATGGTAAGATGTTTTTATAGGATGAGCAAAGAAAAGGCAAAACTAAATTTCCGAATGCATACAAGAAGGAGAAGCAGCAGAATAGATTGGTCAGGCAGCAGTTTACAACTTCAGCAAGGAATGTTGCATCTGGAGATCCTGCTGGAGAAATTTTGCAAAAGCAGCTGTGGTGTATATGTCATCAACAAAAACTTGCCAAACCTCAGAGAAAATGCCCAGAATTTATCAAATCACGTGAAACATTAAATGCATCGTAGGATTTTACATTCAGGCTTAATTCAGCTTTAAACTGGGTATCTTGGGTGTTGAAAGCAGTGCAGACATATTGTTGAAGTAACCTGAGTCTTTGAATTATCTTAAATACCACCATTTTCATAAGAATGTGGTCTCCTGGACAGCACTGGTGGGCAGCAAACCACTGAACACCTAGGGTGTGGAGTGATGTGTTTTAATACAGTTTGTTTCCTGAATTCAGGCCTAAAGACAAAACTTTTTCCATTTTGACTCTTAATTTTTAATTTGAATTTAAATTACTAGTACCTCATAGAAACAACCTGGCCGCTTGGTAGGTCTTGGCAGTAGTTCCATAAGAATTGCTTAGAACAAAGGTTAATATGGTCATTCTTTTTCCTTTATCTAAAGGGTAGATAGTATTTTCTCTACTACACCAATTTATCCATTCAATTTATAAAATAAAATTTATTTTAAATTTATTTTAAAATTTATATAGCATAGCAATTATTCTTGCATAAGAGGTGTTCAAAAACATATTATGGTGAAGCATAAACAAAAGTCAGAACACCTTAGGACAAAGATTTAATATTTATTTTATTTTGTTTGTCCTTTCTGTTTTAGGAATAATAATTCACAATAAAATGTGAGGAAAGTCAAGAAATAACCTTTCCTTTTTTCTTTGCATAATATGGTTGCTTTGTTGAGAGTTATGCATGAGCTATTCTTTTTTGTCTGTTTCTAATATGAATAAATATTTAATACGAAGATTTAGTATCTCATTTTATTCAAATTCAAAGATGTTAAAAATTCAGTGTCTATGTAGGTATATATATTTTAAAATTTTAAGTTCCTGTCACTTAAGCTGTTAAATTAAGTCACTGAAACCTTGTCATTGTACAAAGGACAGGAAAGATTCAGATGTGCAATTCAGTGGCAAACTGCTGAAAAAAATAGTCAGTGACATATCAAATGTGAAGTATATCAAATATGAATAAGTGATATTTTCCATATTATTTAATATAAGCATTTTTATGTAAATGGAACACTAGAGATTTACTTTTAAATAAGATCTAAAATTGTTACAAGGTACTTACTGATTAAACTTTCTACCAGCGTTTTCTTGCTGGTAAGAAAAATAAAGAAAAATATTGCTTATATCTTTCTTTTTAAGACTACATTACAGAAATCAAGCTTTCTGTAATGTGTTGATTTTATGACTTTTGCAGGGATTTACTGCAGTATCGAATGAATTAGGAATTTTGCCATTCTGATTAGTGGCTTTGAACATCTGTTTTGCTCTTGCAGTTTGTAAGGAAAGGAGAACACTTGTGGGTGCTTAAGTCCCTTGGGATATAATTTGAGCCACCTGGCCTTTGACCTAGAATCCAGAATACTGTGCTAAGCCCTTGGTCTCAGAGTGAAATGTGTGATAAAATTAAGACACCTCAAAGTGTGATGTATAACAGCTGAGATTCTTGTGCAGCAGTTTATTTGGTCTTCTTTATTTGGTCGTCTTCTTATTTGGAAGAGAGCTGAGGGATAGTACTTGTCCAGAGTGGTGGCTGCTGCTATCTTCAATAAGGATGGTCTATCTCCTATAGGCATAGAAAACTGGGAACACAGTGTAGTGTCCTCTTTATGTGGAGAAGATGAAAAATTATCTCTGTCTAAATGGCATCAAATAAGGAAGCGATTGACATTTATGTCCTGCTGCAGAGTAGAGAACCTCAGGCAGAGAACACAAAAAAAACCAAAAAACAATCACAGTCTATGCTATTACTTGTTTTACTGTCCTTGTTTCCTCATACTTTTCTTTATTTTGTACTAATTATGAGTTATGCTGAAAAGATGGTCCCAGGTTATAATTCCATTTCTCTAAAAATCTGTTTCCAGATCTCTATGGAATTTCATGATATTCCTTTTAATAAAATTCCTCCAATTTTTCTAAAACATGCTATCTTCTACACAAAGTTAAATGTAACATGTAAGATTGTTGTTATGGCATTTATGTCTACAAATATATTTAACTAATTTGCTGTGAGAAAAAATGGTAAATTTTAAATACTAAAGAGGATGATTCAGGTCTTCAGAAACCACCTGGAATCCTAGGCTAAAATGCTCAGAAAATGCCAAAGGAAGCAAAGAGTTTAACTTACTGTTCAGAATAAAACCTACTTGTATGTGTTTCTGGACGAGGTCACAAGGTGGCATTCAAAGTGTTAATATATAATGCTACTTCCCACTGTACAGTCTGTCATTTAAATGTTGAAATACAGTGCAAGACCTGCAGGAGTGCATATGGGAGCATCATGAATAGAAAATGAATCTATTTTGATCCTTGATGGATGTTTCAATGAATAACAAATGAGTTTGCGGTGATTGGACACAGAGAGTGTTAGTGATGTGTTGGGTTTTTTTAAACTAGCATAATAAAGGAATTATCTTAAAGTGATGGCATGTGGCAGGCTGTGTTTAGTTGCCTCAGTACTGACTGTTGGGCTGTCACCTTTACTTTAACTGTGCTTTGTGCTATTTCATAAAGAAACAACCATTCGTGTTCTTTCAAACTCTTACTTCATTAATTTTTATTTTTTTTTTTATTTGATAGAAAGGAACTAACCTATATTTGCCATATTATATTATATTGTTGGACATACATTAAGAATGCATGCATTAAACTACTTTCCAAAGGACCCAATTCCATGAAACCTTATTAGATCTTAAATTATACATTCTGACCTTTTGTTTTAAAATACTAGGGAGTAAGTCTCTTACCATCAACCCCTTTAATAAAACAAAAATGTTTAGGTCTTAGGATAAGAGAGAGAGGGTAAAAAGCTAGAATTTTGTTCTCAGACCTTGAAGTGTTTCATTAGTATAGCAGAAATATTACTCAGAGCACTGCCTGAAGGTCAACCTGTCTGACAGTCAGGTATTTCGGTGTGGTACAGATATCTGTGATTGTTGTGTAGTGATTCTTATCAGAAACTTTCACTTTTTTTTTTTTTTGATCTGTCTTTATTACCAAATAGAACAACTTGGCTTGTAGACGTCTTTGCTGTCAGATTGGCACATACAAATCCTTGCTTCCAGAATTTGCTAAGTGTTTATGGAAGCTGGTTAGTATAACAAATTGATGCTTTTAAAATTATTTTTGCAAATAGTTCATGCCAGCTTTATTTGTTTCACTTTCTAAGGCATGTTCCTCCCAAGGAGTTTATTGCTGTATTTTCATAATCACTATGTTGTGGTTAAACCATGAAGTTATAAATCAGGAGATGTTTGACTTGCTTGCTATTCTTTGGAGGTATGTAACAAGAAATAGCCTTTGGGTAGCCAGTTGCTATTTTTTCATAATGGATGCACACTTTTTTTTTTGTGTGGAAGAGAAAAAAATGACAATGTATGTAAAACTGAACATATGGTTATGTTTTTTTAAAATTAGCAGCAGCAGTGAAGAATGCTATCCTATTTTCTTCTATCTGTGTTCTTTATATACTTACATAGTAGTTGGAAATTAAATGCTATCTGATTACATTCACCAGTGATTTGTGATTAATTAATTATCTTTGACACATAGATCTAGTGTTAGTTTCAAAATAATCACTTCCACTAAGGGACAATTTTTGTAAGTCAAAGGTTTTACAGAATTGGTTTGGTCATTTGCTGTCCAGGTGCAAAATTCAGCTGCAGCAATGTCCCTTAATTGCCAAGCAACCAAGAGGAAAACATCTGCTAGTTATGAATATGTTCTGAATTGGTAATCATAACAAAATAATGCCGTGTCTGTTCAGCTGAAGAGTAAGTCAGAAGGCTAAAGGCTGTTGCATGTCACTCATGTTCACTCTTGGCTTACAACTGCCTGTATATTCAAGTTACCCTTTCTGTCTTGATAAGACACAGTATATAAAATAATTTAAAACAATTAAATGTAAATGTAGGAAGGTGTAACAAAGGCATTTGGATATACACTATGCATTCTTTTTATGAGTTTGTGAATTATCATGCATGGAATTACCTTTTCCTACAACTAGATAACCAAAGTACTACAACGTGTATTGCATATACATTAAACACTCATGACCTTTCCAGAAGAGTCAGTGCTACATTATTAGATCTGCTGAGTTTTACTATTTCAAATACAGAGACCGATTATCATCTTTATGGTATTTAGCTGTATTTCCACTATCAAATTAAAATTTGTTAGAAAGCAGAGTCACTTCCAGTGAGTATAGAAGCAGGTGGCATCAAGATTCATGCACTGAACTTTTAGACCTCTCCTCTGTCATGAGGAGACAGTTGATACAATTCCAGTATCCTGTTCTCCCCTCATTCCCCACGTGTTCTGACATACTGCACAAGTACAGCAGATGCTCTGTAGAAGAGTTTTGTCTGTTTCTTCTTCATACAGAAGGTATCTACAGACTCAGTGTAGCTTTGATCACAGTCAGGGAGTATAACTTATGTATTTGGATGCAAATAAAGAGTAAGTCTAATTTAAACTTAGTCCTGATTACCTTTCCTGTTTTGAACTTTGAAGCATCTTCATCAGGAAAAAGGATGTGAGAGAAAAGCCAGGAAGACACCTGAAAGCAATGCTTGTATAAAATGCCCATTCTCCATCTTTATTGCCATTATTTCACCCAACCATAAGCTCACAAGAGATTTGTTCATTGTTTTCCAGTCAGAGAGATCTGACATTTTCTGTCGCTGTGTGGTATCCGACACCTCAAGCTCTTCTGCTTTCTTCTGTGGTTTGACTACCAGGATTTTCTATGTCCCTGCTTCTATGCTAACACACAGGTTTCATACTTTGCTGCTTGGAGTCCAGAATCTGTCAAAGAGAACTGTGGTAGTTCAACATAGAGAAATGTCAACAGACTTGACTGCGGCACAGTCGGAAGGAATCTGAGTTTTCTATAGTGAGCATCAGCCTTGGTAGCTGGGGAGAAGGTTTCATGCAGATTCTGGAGGTGTTGTCGAAAGGCAGCCCCCTGTGTAATCATCTGCACTACACAGCATCTGGCTGTGATCCACACACAGCCTTTCTTCTGGTAGAACCACACAACATGGAAAGCATCAGCCTCATTTATTGGTCTCAGAAAGAGAGACTTCTGGATGGACCTGGCCAGGCTCCAGCAGCTGGGCAGAAGTGATTCCTGTCTCCTGGAGTCTGCTGGACAACAACCCCAGATTCACTCTGCTAAATTCTGCACCTGGTCCTTCATGGTTGCAGTTATGATTCAAGTTCCTGTCACCATTTACAGCTCAATAACAAATATTTACATTGCGTGGATGGCATTTTATAATGACAGGAAAACTGAAAAACATTTGATGCAGTGAAATGAAAAGAGTAAAAGATAATGAGATACAGTAAAATGGTTGAATTGAAATTACGATATAAAAGACAAAATTATATGATTTAAATTGACACATTTGATAAAATAAGCAGCAGCTCCGGTACATCCTAAGACATGCAAGATAAGGAATATCCAGATGCTCACAAGATTCAAGATATTTTATATTTATTTTAGTGCTTTTTTGTTTATAGTACAGGTTTTGCATACTGTGAATAGGATAGTGCTCATGTAATTTAAGTGACAGCTGAGTGATTGTTTATTTAACAATTTTTGAACAGCTTCCAAGTTTTTTTTTCTCTCTTTTCCAAGAGAGAAAGAATTATGTATTTCTGAAGGATTATATAACTGTACAAGCTGTTGGTACTCAGTTAATTAAGACCTTAGAGATATGGCCCTAACATCTGATAAATTAAATTTGTGACACTAGGTTCAGTAGTACGAAGGGGAGTGTACTGTATTGCATCAGCCTCTGACAATGGATAATTATCAATAGTGAATATATTTGATGTAGCTATTCAACAAAAACAGCCTTTGTACGTGATAAAGAGTTCTGCGTTTCTTGTATGAATGCACCTCTATCTCTGTGTACTTTTTTTGTATATACCTGCTGAAATCTGGTTTGGGTATTTGGAAGCCATTAAGTGCTG
>VZTN01009175.1:0-11198 GCA_013400515.1 Erpornis zantholeuca | reverse complement strand
CCCAGGTACCTCCCCAGGGAATGGGAGGAGCAGTTTGACAAGAGTCTCTTGCACCAGGCTCTGGATCTGTGGCATCACTTTGCATCCCATGCAGTCCTGTGGTGCAAGGCCTCTGGGGAGCATTTCGGGGGGTCTTTGATGGATCTGACACCCCCTCAGCTGCCCCTGATGGGAATGTCCCGTGGATGTGGCCTTCCCAGGCTTGGGGCTCCACAGCTGGGCCGGTTTGTGTAAGGGAGGATGGGTGTTCTCTGCCTCTGACCAGCGGTTACACCACACAGCCAAAACTCTCCTCCTGCCCCCTTCGCTTGGAGGGGAGTCTCTGCAAACCTGGCCTCTTTGGGCTGTGGCCTCCCCCACCCAAAAGCCAGCCAGTGGCCACAGCCACTGCCTCACCCCCGCCCTGGTCCAGAGCCTCTCCGGCACATTTGCCTTTCCAGCCTGGCTGCCCACACCCGAGGCCTGTGCTGCCTGGGGCCCACTACAGCACTTCCCGCGCTGGGTTTCTGCCCATCTCCATCTCCAGCCTGTCAAAGCCCCTGAGGGGATGATGGGCCCTGTGGGAACACCCACCTGCTGCTGGAGTGCCTCTGCTCCCATCCCAGCATGGGTTTTCAGTGATGCTGCTCCAGCACAGACCAGTGACAGCCTCCCGGAGGGCTTTATGGCTTCCCTGGTGACTGCCACCCTGTGACTGTCACCCACCCCGCAGGATTTTATAGCTCCTGAGTGACTTGCAATACTTTCTTACCCAGATTTGCCACCAATTCCCCTCTTACAAAGCCTCTGATACTGGGAGCGGCACACCAAGTGCCAGATTTTCCTCTTGCCGTTCCCAGATATCTTCACTGCAACTCCACCTACCAGACGTGTTCAAGGAGCTCATCCCAAGTTCTTCCATCAACCTGCACTGTGAGGTTACCACAAAGGCAAAAATATCCCACCTGGTAGCAATGCCAGTTCCTTTCTTTCAGCATGACACAAGAATTTCTGAGGTTATTTCTGAGACTTTCACCAAGAAATCAACCAACCCCTGATTTCTCCTGGCTTCATTGCCCATCCATGTGCATTCCAGAGAGAGAATTACTGTTTAGTTAAAAATAATGAAAACACATAGTTTTAGTCCCTGTAATGACATTTACGGTTGTTTTCCACTGCAAATAACAACTTGAAAACATTCAAAAGCATCAAGGCTGGCAGTGCTACCTCGCCCCCTTTTGAAATACAGTTGACAAAATAAAGGTTGTGTCAGTCATAATTTTCTCTAGCCATAGACATTAAGCCATAATATTATACGTTTTAAATACATCCTGGACCATGCAGTTTGATAGACTGGCATCCAGGAACACTGTTGCCTTCAAAAAATAAAAGAACCAATATTTTTGACAAACTTTACTCCTAATGTTCCATATACTAGTAAAAAAGCTGTTTGTTTATAAGGATCTGATTCCCTGAAAACCATCCATGTCAAAAAACAAACAGCTGTGGAGATCAGTGAAAAACATGTTTTGATAGGAGCTGTTAGTTATAAAACCCAGGGTATTGTAATAAGCATACCTTGGAAATATATGAATAGTGGAGAAAAACTCTAGTTCTCCCTCTGTGAAGCAGCAATTACTGCAGAGTAATGCTCTGGAGCCCCAGGCACAATGCTGATATGTTGGGAACCTAAAATAAAAATTTCTGTCCACATTTTCTGTGATGTTTGCTATACAGGCACAGTAAACAGGATGAATGGTCTGGCACACAAGTTCCTCTCTGCAGTTTAATAGCCTGAGGTATATCAGCTGTCTAACTGTGTAATCCAATTCCATAAAACACCCAAGAATTATGAAAGATCCAGCCTGTAGATGTGGAAACTGGCATGAAGCAATTTAGGTAGCTGAGGCTGGGCTGGCTGTCTTAAGTATAGTTATATGCACTATTGCAATACCTTCTTCTTTTCCCATGTCTACCAGCAATAATTACAAAATATTTCATTTACAGTACCCTAGATCAAATACATTTCATGCTTACTTGGTTTTGATTTACTTAGGAACTCTCTGGAGGTTTTATTTAAAATGTGCTTTAGTCAAAGTGAGTTTTCCTCTCAAGTTAGCAAATCTTGGGTCACACCTCAGCCCCCGAATTTTGGGAACATTGTATGAAGAATTCTAAAGAGAAATTTACATGCTTGCTTAGAACTTACTCTAGACAGAAAGAGGTTAATCATTAAAATAAAAATGCATAGGGAACTTAGAAAATGAGTTAAGAAGGATGTTTCAGTTTTTCCTTTTCAAAGGATTTGTGCCATGCATTTTGTTTAGCTGGTAGCAAACCACAGTCCACATTCTCTCAGAACAGACTTGCCAGCCGGAAAGAAAGAAAGAAAGAAACAAACAAACAAACAAATAAATAAATAAATAAACAAATATAGGAAAAAACCACAGTGAAGTACCAAAAAAAACCCCACAAACTTTTAACCATCCTTGCATTATGCTTCAATTTCTTCGATCCAGTGGCATTTATCAAGGTACAGCAGTGGCTGGAACATTAGCAGGGCATTTGGTAACAGCTACTTTATTTTGGATTTGACCTGTTACAGAATAGGCAATAGAAACCATGGGCCACTAAATCTACTTGAGGGAAGGTCAAAAGTGAGAAATTAATGCACACATTCATTGGTTTGTGAGAGACAAGAGTATTTTCGGTAGACACAAAGAGTATTTTGGGGAAAATAACTCTGTTTTCTGGCTCAGGGCAATCTCCCACAAATCTGACACCAGGTTCCTGACAAAGTCCTCTGTGACTCTTGGCCACTGCATTGCCCTCAGTCCCCCCACAGGAGAGAGTCCACAAACACAAAAATAATCAGTTTTACAATAACAGGCCATTAAGGAGACACCATATGCTTGAGAACATACGCCCTTGAGTTGAAGTCCAGGAATATGTCCAGAGAAAAAAATAGTCATTGTTTTTAAGTTTCAATAACAAGCTGAATCGAAGTCTACAACCACTGGAGACTCAGCTTGGTACCAGAACAAGAGGACAGGAATTAAAGGGAGTAAATTCTTTGTGAATCCCCACAGGTTTTGAGGAGCAAAGACTTCTCTCCTAGGATATCTGCCTTAGCAGCTACTAACACCCTTTCCTCCTTAAAATAGTCACATTTGGACTGTCAGGCAGAGTGGAGTATATCTAGAAGGACTTTTCGATACGGAACTATTCAGTGTTAATTCTTAAACCAAATCTGAGAGAAAAACAAGGCTTTCCCCTCATTGCATCATTGGAGGAGGGTGTTGAAGTTTGTCCTTGACACCGACTGTCCAAATGCCAGGCACCCACAAAACCCATTCACTCACTCCCTTTTGCTCTCAGCTGGGCAGAGGGGGGAAAAAAGTTAACAAAGGGCTCATGAGTTGAGATGAGGACTGGGAGAAAACACTCTGAGGGCAAAACAGAGTGGTTAAAATTCAAAAGGCATATAGTAAATTTATTATTAACAGAGTCAGAGGAGGATAATGAGAAGTAAAATAAGCCTTTAAAACACTTTTTCTCCCTCCCAGCCCCTTCCTCTTTCCCACAGACAGCACAGGGAGACAGGGCATGGGGGTTTTTGTCAGTTCATCACCCAAGACCTTTTCCTGTTTGTCAGTGAGAGGAGTCTTTCCTCTGCTATGCCGTGGGGTCCCTCCCACAGCAGGCAGTTTTCCGTGAACTTCTCCAGCACGGCTCTAATCTCATGAGCAGCAGTCCTGCCAAACCTGCTGCAACCTTAAGTCCTTCTCATGGGCAAACAGGCTTCCCAAATCTGCTGTGGTGTGGGTCACTCATCCACAGGGTGCAGTCCTCTAAGGATGCTCTAGTTTGGAAGCAAGGGCCCTCTCTCTGTCTCTGGAGGCAAGGAGCCTCTCTCTCTATTTCGGTCTCCCACTGG
Source organism: Erpornis zantholeuca (assembly GCA_013400515.1). NCBI lineage: Eukaryota > Metazoa > Chordata > Aves > Passeriformes > Timaliidae > Erpornis > Erpornis zantholeuca. Next base: position 7,282 of record VZTN01009175.1, on the reverse strand, counting down.
ATCACAGCTTTTTCCAGCATCTACCCATTCTGGTGTGAGCACTTCTCTCACAGCCTGCAAGTGGATCTCTGCATTACTCGTGGACCCTGTAGGTTGCAGAGGCACAGCTGCTTCACCATGGTCGTCACCACAGCCTGCAGAGGAATCTCGGCTCCAGTGCCTGGAACACCTCCTCCCCTTCTATTTCCACTGACCTTGGTGCCACCATATTGTTTTCCCTCATATGTCCTCACTTCCTCTTCTTCTCTGACTAGAAGAGTAACTGCTGCCTGTAGGAACCATTGCCTCCAAGTTCAATCAATTCAGAGATTCCTGCAGGATCTCATGGTGCCAAGAGGTTGATCTTGTCTAGGTTCCATGTCAGGGAGTTGTTCGCCGTGTTTCTGCCATGCGGGCAGTGGCAGCCACCGTGGTGCTGGCGCTATTTAACGCCTTTCTTCATGCAGGGCACTGGGAGGGAGAAGCCGCTGCTGTCCCTCCTGCCCTTCCACCCATGGCACAGCTGGCAAGGGGCAGCCAGCTGTGGGAATTGATGAGGCTGACAGGTGGTCTGAAGGCCTCAGTCTCAGAGAAATTGACAGTCAAATCTACCCGTGAGAAACTGCAGTCACAGTGAAAGCTCCAGTGATAGCCAGCAAGAGCATCAGCAGGAGAAGATGTTCTGGACACAAGGAGAAGATGTCCTTGTTATGGAATATCAAAATTGTACAGGAAGGGTCTTGCATACAATATGTAACTAATTGCTTGTATAGCTAATTGTATTGCTGTTGGAATGGTCATTGTTTTGTAGACAGCCCTGTCATTGTTTGCTATGCAGCCAATCATAGTAAGCCACAGTAATTGTGAAGATGTATAATAGTAACAAAGAATAGTAAAAAACTTTTGCAGCTTTGGATGACAGTAAGTGTGGTGTGTCCATCTCTACTACTACACATGTCCATCTTCAGAGCCATTAAAGATTGACTCTGCGGGACATGGTGGAAGCTTCCAGCAGCTTCTCACAGAAACCACTCCTGTGGCCCTCCTCTGCTACCAAAAACCAGGGTGTGCCAAGTCAGCACAGAGGGGAAGGTTGCATTTGGCCCAGGCAGCATTCTCCAAGCACATCCAACTGCAGAGCATCAGTCCAGAGGTAACCAGACTCTGTAGGCTGAGAGAAGCATCAGAAGGACACAGCTTTTTTTTTTCCCAAAAGCTCCTCCAGAATTAATGGAAGTAATGTACACCCCTCCTTTTCAAACTGTTCATTTGTGCACTCCTTGCTTCTCCTAATATCCCAAGATGAAAATATCCACCCCTGTGCAGCTACATCAGTCAAAATGACTGTTCATGTTGGTGCTCAGCAAGACACTCAGGATTAATTAACACTCTCTTGCAACCCTGAAACCCCCTCAGACTGCTGCCAGCACTGAGATGATGAAAAAAATTTGCTTAAGTAGTTCCATTCAACTAACTATTGATAGCAAAATGATGAATTGGTACCTCTTCTTGGCTTTCCCTTGCAGCAGAGAACATTCATATTTAATACACTTCCCTTCTTTAACCTGCACGACCAAACTGATAGTGGATCATTTATGTGGAAATATTAATGTCAGGTTTATTTATTTTATCTTGTTCTAAGAGCAGACAGTACACTTAGTCCCAAATAGCACTAAATTGAATATGAAAAGATTTTATAGAAGCCTGAGGAAGATTGAGATGTTTTTAGAAAATGGCACATCACTTGGACCCATGAGACAGCGCACTATTGTAGTGTATATTGTTGGGGTTCTGACTTAATGATGTGCTTAATTATTCTGAACTAGAAGCTCAGCTGGTAACTGAGTATCTGTTCAAGTGTAGAACATCAACAGGGCCTTCTCTGTCTTTCTGGGCCTTGTCATTCCACCACAACTATACCCTTTGACCCAACCAGAAATAGCCTAATGTAGTGATACTTCAGGAAGAGAAACAAGCCTGCTGAGCCTGCTGGAGGCTGCTGATAGCTTGACTTGAAAGCAGTGAGAGATACAGATAAATTCTTCCACAGGTGTTTAATTACCACTGTTTGCATCTGAATGATCACTGAAAGCTTCCAAGAAATCTCCTTTAGCACTAACAGGCTAAGAAGCTAAAACAAGGCATCCAAATACATGTTACCAGGCTGAATAAATGCAATAGCAGCACAGAACAAAAAAATTAACAAACAAACAAAGTAAATAAAAATAATTTTTAAAAAAACCAAAAACACCTCAAAAATCAAGTAATTCCCCAATCACCTCAAAAGTGATTTTCCAAAATAAATACTACATCCAAACCAGTCCCAAGAGTTGAAAAACAGTGACAGAGTCTAGTGTAAAAAAATTTATTCAGCCTGTTTTCAAAAGCTACCACTAATTATCTGGTTTATTTAAATTTAAAAAAAAAAAAAACCACCAAAAAACAAAAAAACAAGGACTAACATTTCATCCCATTTGTCTAACATTTTAGGTGGTATTTAGCAAAAAGATGTGGCAGCTCTCTGGCCCACACAGTGCTGCTGGCAAAGCCACAATTTCTTCTCCTGATCAGCCAGGAGCCCGCAGCAAGCAGAACCAGAACCAGGGCTCCTGTGAGGACACAAAACAGCCACTGCTGCTGCAGTGCTGAAGGGCACAGGGTTTCCACTGCTCACCTCAGTCTCCTGTGGTGCTGTTTCGGGTACCATTTGCTGTTCCTTTCCCAACACACAGGCAAGGTAAGAGTAGAGTTATAAAGGTAACACCAGAGCAGTGCAAAAATGAGAGGAGGAAACCACGGTGGAAAAAAAGCCCAGCCTTCCCTGGAGATGCCTGACTGGAACTCTGGACTGTGAGTGAAGCCACCTAGAAGATAGAGGGAACACTACTGTTCAATCATCTCAGGTCTAGGCAGAAGGAAACAAGGCTGAGGGAGAATGCACCTGAAGAAAGCCAAAGGCAGCAGAAAGGAGGAGTCCCTGCCGGCTCCTGGCACGTCCCCAACAGCTCTGGCAGTCCAAGATCTGGCTTGGGCTCACCCCAGTGCAGGGGGTTTGGGGAGCCTGGAGCCAGCCTGGACTATGTCCAGTGGCCTGAGGGGACAGTATCTGCTGGAGTCAGAGAGGGAAGGCATGTGGGGAAGGCAGTGCCTGTTACCAGGCGGAGAAGGATGAAGGAACTGGACTTTTTACCCTGAGGGAAATGGAGTTTTTCCCAACACATTGTAGAGACAGAGCATGGCAGGAGGGACATGGCAGCAGGGAAAGGAGGCCACATCTGCTCCCCACAGCCTGACCTGGGAAGGCTGCTCAGAGAGGCTGTGGGAGCCTCATCGTGGGAAAGTGCCTGCTCCTGTGGGCCTGGCTGTGACACGGCAGCTTCAGCAGCCACCTCCAAAGGTCCCTTCTGACATAAAGAACTTCAGAACTCAGTGACTGTCACTGTCTGGTACAGGACAGAAGTGTTTGTGGGTCATCACTTCACTGTGCACCCAAACAGAGCTCTCCACAGAGAAGAGAGACTGTGTCATCCTTAGGCATAGAAGCAGAAGTTTAATGGGGTCAAGTAGCAGTGCATGCCAGCTGCTGAAGGAAAGGTGTGAGGCAGAGTTACAAACTGGATGCCACTAGGACTGAAATTCCAAGGAATTCATGAAAAGATACGGCATTTTGCTAAAAAAGAAAGCTAAACCTGGGCCCAGAGAAGAGACTGAATGGGGAAGGGCAGTGGTGGCATTTATATTGTGTAATTCGTTCCTGCTTTATACTTTATACTTCCAAAAAGAAACAGTTCTTTTCTTAGATCAACTGGGCTACCCAGGAAAACATATCACAGCCTTGTTTACAGGGAAAATCCCTGACATCCACCCCTCAGGAGAATGAAGGCTTCAACTTCATCATCTATACAGTAAACTGGAAACATTTTAAAATTAATTTTTTAATTATAATTTGAATTATATAAATGAGAATTACCAGCAATAGTGCCTAATAGTAACAATTTGAGATATTTCAATTTTTCATTAGCTTTTTTTTTGTCAAATAATTGCTGGGAAACTCTGGCATTAAACTAATAATGGTAATTTTTCTCTAGTGTTAACTGTGTTTCAGTAATTAAGAACAGTATTTCAAAGGGCTTTGAGATAACTATTTCAAAAGGAATGATACTTTTCCTTGTTCCTTGTCATCAGAAATGGCACAGACACCCTACCTTATGCCAGGGACAGTCCCAAAATATTATGTAATCCTGTTGGAATCGATGAACTCAGTGGAATGTGGCTCTGGGAAGATTCAGATCCTTTTGTCAGATTAGAATTAAATTTTTGCCTCTTATGTATTGAGTACCTTATGATGGATCAGGGGAGGCAGGATGTGTCCTGCATCCACCCCGGGATGTTTACCTGTGAGGGTTTTGATCTGCGTTGAGCTATGAAGGTGGCAGCACTCTGCAGGCTCTTGTGGAAACAGCATCAGCCTGCACAAAAGCCCAAAGAGCATCTGAGCAGAGTAATCATTTTTTTTTCTCTACAGCACAGATGTGCTGCTTCATGACAGCCACTTCTCTGAGTGTTGTAGTGGTACAGGGCTGAGGCAGCACTGGAAAAGAGGGCAGGGGACAGATGACTGTACTGACCACCACCCTCTGGCCGCTGTCCCCATTTCTTCAGTGGGACTTTAACCTCTCTGGCATTGGCTGTGAAGGAAATGCAGCCAGGCATGAGCCATCGGGGGATTTTTGAAGTGTGTCTGGGATGAAGTGGGTTCAGGTCCTGAACCAAGCACGGACAGGCAGAACTGGACCTACTGGTGAGCAGCAAGGAGGGGCTGCTGGGGAGGTGACAGTCACTGGCTACAGTGACCGTGGTCAGGGTCCAAGAAGAGTGAGGATTTGGGAGCAGCAGAGGACACACCCCAGACTTCAGGAGAAGAAGGAGACTTTGGCATGTGTTGAAGAAAAACTGAAGTAAGGAGGCAGGGGGAGGTGTACAACACAGGGTGCATTGATGCAGGGCCTCAGCATAAGAGCAGATGTTTTTCCAGGGGACAGAAATTCCAGCACATTGGTAGCCTCAGTATAAAAGTCGAATCTTCAGAGGAAAAGCCAGCTATTAAACAAAAAGTACAATCACACCGTCAGTTCAGAGATCTGCACTCCTTTGTTTTGCACATACACTTTAAATTGTGCCTCTGAAATATTGTGAGGAACACAGGAATTAGAGGTCATGTGATTTACGTCTTCATTCTTTCTTGTGGGCAGGAGAAAGTCACTCGTGCAGGAAAAAGGTGGGGACAGATGTAGACAGCCCCACAGGTGTTCAAGGTGCTTGTTTTAAAAGGGAGATGCACTGTGTAAAGTATTGAAAGGAAAAATCTCAGGCACAGGCAAAAGTAAAAACCCCAAACAAAACCTCCCAACAAAATGTCTCAGTTCAGATCAATCTGACCAATGAAAATGCATCTCTAGTGAAATTAACAGTTTTGCTTGGGGAATTTCTCTTTAAATGGCACTATATTTCTTATCAATGTTTTTGTCTAATAGCTCCCAGTGGTCTTTATTAGATACTAATTTCCCAGAAAATATTCATAAGACACTGGTAAGTCCCTTAGGTCATGCTGAAAAATCTCATTGGAAATAATGGCAAAATCATTTTGGTTTTATATGTGTATATACACTGGGAAGAAATAGATAGGGACCACTGTCAATCCAATTACTTTGAAATTTCTCAAAACAATGATTGAATTGCTCTTATCTGCAGTCATTTGTCTACACCTTTGTGAGTTGCTAAACCAAATGCTGATGAAATGCTCCAGTACATTAATACTTGTTTTAAAATGTGGCGTTAGATCCAAGCCTTCACTGGTTACAGTAAAAGCTTTGGTTTGGAATTGGGGTATTATCTGATACGTTCATGAATTTCTAGGTGTAGAAGTTAGAGGGGTTTTGTTCTAATTTCTAATTTTTATAAGACTGCAAAGTGTCCAAGCCCACAAACAATTCATGCTGTGTAAATGCCATCTTGGCTTTCCTGCTCCAGCCACAGCTCATTTCCCTACCCCCAAAACCAAGTCTTTCTTTAAATACAGTTCTCATTTTCTGTGTCTCTTGCCAAGCATCTCCTCAGGGCAGCACTCCCAGGAAGTGTCCAGCTTCACTCCCTCTCTCCACAAAGCCCTCCTGCCATCCACAGGGATGGGGCCAGGGATGCTGCAGGATGGGGCAGGACCACCTGGCATGGGGAATCCCAAGCATGGGCCATCCAGGAAGGGTGACACAAGCCCCTGGGATCTCCCTCCCCTGCTTAAAGAGCGCTTCTCCACAACTGAGATGTCCCTTCACTCTTGGAGGACCTTCCTTGGTTACTGGTACCTGAAGCACCCAAAGGAAAGAAGTAGAACTAAATAACAACATTACTAAAAGCCTGTATGTGAGCTATGTTTGTGACTGACAGGTGGGCAAGCATCTCATTCATTGTCTTTATTTCCTAATTAGTAGAACAATCAGCAGGCAAAACAAACCTCATTGCACAATTTCTTTATTTTTAATATTTGGTTGCAAGTTTGCCCCAAACCCAGGGCATTCCCCTGCCTTCAGTGCAGGTGTATACATTATGGATAGATGGAGGTCCAGAAAAGTGCAGTTTTGTTCACCTGCTTCCATGGCAATGCTTTTTTCTTAAAAAAGCCCCAGGCTACAGTAAAAATTTGGAAAGAACTCTTTATACCTTCTTGCAGAACAAATGCAATCAGTGTGCCATCAACAACCTCCATGAGCTGAGAGGTATTTAGAATTATTTGATAGCTAAATTGCTGATGGTACATCTAGCCCGACCATTTATTAAAATCATTGCACTGTTTTCTCTCCACCAGCAGAAAAACAGAATAAAAGGTGCAGTAGAAGTGTTTTGCAATTATGGTGCATAATGCTAGCTTTAAATAACCAAAATAACGTGTTTTTCCCATCAATATCCTTACACTGAGTCTGTGCTGGTTGCGGCTGCCTGCCTAGTGAAATTAGGTGGATCTAGTTGCTCGTTTGCATACCCTAATGTTCTGATAAACTGCTTGGCTTTTGCTGCCAAACAGCTCTTACAACCAGGCAGGGAGGGTCATTTGGGTATTTTTTAGCTCTGCCTGGGTCTGCAGGCACGTGAGTAATTGGTGTTCAAACCACTAATCCTCCTAATGACTCAAACATTTTAAAAAGCTTGGTTTGGAACAAAGGAGAGCCAATTGAAGCATCACATATTGCCACAGATTTAGAAAGCTACACAGATGCCTCTGTCCTACTGATAAAGGGGCAGTAAATAG
>VZTN01009170.1:4204-21391 GCA_013400515.1 Erpornis zantholeuca | reverse complement strand
ATTCCTTTGGGATAATCATTGCACTTGGAGCTGCTGTAGTACTTCTGATTAAATCCATTGGCCTGGAAGAATAACAATATCAGTTTAACCCACTCCTGTACAATATTAAATAATTATATAACATTTATATCAAATGGTTAGTAACACTTGGCTTTTCAAATGTGCAGAACTCAATTTGCTTAGTTGCATAGCAACTGGTAATTTTTAAAAATTTTTAGAATCCTCTTCAGTAAAGATGAGGATTAAAAAGTCTTTAGAATATCAAAATATAACATATTAAGTAAAGATTTCTTTTTAAGACTCCTTATTATTACCTTTCAGTGAAATCAAGTGTTTTGCAGACTTTTTACTGGTAGTCTTCCTGGATAAAGAGAAAGTCACTTAAAAATCAGCTGGATATAATTTTCATGGTCATTGTAAAACTCTGATCTTGTTTTTTTTACCATAAAATATACATGCAAATAAAAGGACAAAACCATGAACCCTAAATTAAATATGCCAAGGGGTCCACCTATAACTTCAGTTGTACACCTTCACCTCTACACCTTTACCTACAACTTTAGTTCTGGAAACAAAGGTCTTCTGAAACCTGCCAAATTTGTACAAAGCTGCTTTTCAAGATATTCTCTTTCTCTGTATGCCTGCACAAAACAATAGTGAAAGGTACAAAGCCTTTCACCATCTGAGGTAGGATTTTCATAGTAGGGTGCAAAAAGTGTGGGACTAATTAAAACATGAGAAATAAGGAGGGAAAGCAAAAGGACCTGAAAAGAATGGAGTGACAGCAAGAGCCAAGTCTCCTGTCATGTGTGGAGTAGGGAGAAGGCAATATAGTATATATTGGTTTTAGATCTTTGTCTTTACTTCTTGCTCTGCCTGTGGTAGCCTAGAGTTCAGGTAGTTGGCTTAGCAACTGTGAAAGAGTTGACAGGTTTCTGCCAACTAACTCAATGTTGTGTGGAACTGATGCCAATCTATGCTGTGCCCAGAAAACACAACCCCACTGTAAAATGCCCCTTAACAACTCAAATAATGTAATATAAGAAAGTCTGTAACTAAGATTTTCACTCATTTGACTAATTTTAGTTTTTTTCTATTTGACTCTAGGTTTTTACTTTACCGTTGGTGCTCTTGACAATTTGTAGGAATGCTAATTGTTAGGGTTCAGTCTAATTCAGGTAATCTGTCCTTATCTTTGTAAATCTCAATTAACATCTTTACATAACCATGTCATATAGACTTGGTCACAATGAAGTTTATGAAAGTTTACCACTCTTAACAAGGCTTTCTCAGAGACACTGATTTTTGCCAAATATCCATGGCAAACCATCTGCTTTTAAATAGCTTTGACTTTATATTTGGCTATATTGAAACTCAGGATGTTTTGTCTTGCTGATTTTGTCTCTCCTTTATTTACTGTTCCCTCAGTTTCTGTGTAATCTGTAAAATGTAACAGTAACATCTTTTCTGATCATTGCTAAAATTAGTACACACCTCTAAAACTGCTAAAAATCAGCTTCAGTAATTCTTCTGCTTTTTCTGTCCTGTATTTAAGTCCTCCTCTTAGAAGGGTTGGGTGATTTAAAGAGTAAAAGACTTCCACTGTCTCCTTCCCTAAAAATCCACAAGATCTGGACACAAACCTCTTAGAGCATTGGACACTGCAATATGAAATGGGCAACGAAAACACTATGTGCTATCGTTATGTATTTAATTTTTTAAAATTTTTTTCTAAGACTGTTAAACTGACAGAACAAAAAAAACTCTTACCAGTTTCAGAAGCACAAAACTGTTGAGGTTTGAAGGGTTGTCTGGAGGTCGTCTGGTCTAACTTCTCTGCTCCAGTAGGGCCACTTAGGTTGAAAGAGTTTACCAGGAGCAGTGTCCAGATGGATTTAGAATATTTTTGAGGGCAGACACTCCACAACCTCTCTGGGATACCTGTGAGTACTTTCTCACTCTCACAGTAAAAGTGGGTTTTTTTGGACCTCAGGAGGAACCTCCTGTGTTTCAGTTTGTGCCCATTGTCTCTGGTCTTGCCCCTGGGCACCACTGAAAAGAGCCTCCCTCCATCTTCTTCTTCCCTCCCGAGAAACATTTATACATGGTATTAAGTTCTCCTCTGAGCTTCCTATTGTCAAGACTAAGCAGCCACAGGTATCTCATTCTATCCTCACTGTCACAGTCATTGGGATCCCAGAACTGGACCCAGCACATCAGACACGGCCCTGCCAGTGCTGAATGAAGGGGATCACCTCCTTTTAACTGCTGGAAATGCTTTCCCTAAAGTAGCCCAGAATATCATCAGGATTCTTTGTGGCAAGGCTCGCGGGCTCATATATTCATTTAGGTTAGAATAGACCCTAAGATCACTGAGTCCAGCTGTTAACCCAGCACTGCAAAGTCCACCACTAAACCGAGGCCCTAAGTGCCACTACACATCTTAAATATCTCCAGGGATGGGACCTCAAATAATTTCCTGGTCAGGCATGTTCAACTAGGAGTCCACCACGAACCCACGGCTGTTTTCTGCAAAGATGCTTTCCAGCTGGATGTCCCCAGCACACAGCAGTGCATCAGATTGTTCCTCCCCATGTGCAAGATTTTGCACTTTCATTTCTTGTGCTGTTTATATTCCTGTCTGTTTATATTCAGACCATTTCTCTTGCCTGTCTCTCTCTTTCAAAATACGATCACAATATTTGCTTTATTTCAGTCTTTTGGATCATTTTGGATCAGTGTTCCAGGTGTTATTGTAAATCAACATCAATACTGCAAAGAGATGCTTATCCAGCATTTTCAAACTCTTGCATTAAATCCCAGTACATATGATTGAGACAATTCTCTCATGTAACTTTCACTTCAAGAATTAGAAAGCTAGCCTAAATTGTCCTTATTTGGGGACTGATTTATTCTACCTCTGCTTTAAAAAGAATAGTCTTTGACATTCTGTTGAAATACCAGAGAGAGTAAATTTTCTGTGCAACCCTGGAAGGATCTGCTGACAGTGAGGACTTAGTAGAAGAGAGGTCTTCCAGCACTGTGTGCAAGAGCAAGACTCCTGAAGGGTTTTTCCAACAAATTATAGAACCAATGTCAGTACAAGATCAATGCTGCCTGGAAAAAACCACGTATTTTGTAGCAGTTTTATGATGAATAGTCTCAATGTGGTGTTTATTCATAGCAAGCATATTTCTTTGTANTTCTGCAATAAATAAAGTCACAGTAATATAATGCTATCAACAAGACTTGCATGGTCTAGCTGAGAAGGGTCATATTGAAAGAATCCTCTGAAAACAGCAATATGAGCAGTTTCACCCCATTACCCTTTCTGTCATTGTTTCACTGAGCTCAGTGTATTAAAAATGGAAAATCACTCCCACATTTAGCTTATTCCCATAAATAATTAAATCAGAATTGGAATTTCTGTTAGATGAGTACCCCAAAGGCATTAAAATATCACAAAATACCATACATATTTTTTTCAGACACTACTACACTGCATCTCCTGAACAAAACAGATAAAATAAACTACTCCAATAGAGGGGGTATTTAAGCTGCTAAATAGCTCATATATCTTGTATAGGCAGACCATTTTCAATGATATCAAAGTAAATTGGCTTCATCTCTGCCTAGATACTGATTGATCAGTACTTCCAGTGGCATAGTGAAACCCAATATCTTAGGATGTCATTATTAGCTATAGCACTTAAATGTGTTAATGATATCCAAGAAAATGGAATAAAATTAATGATACGTCAGAAGAAAGTAATTCATATTACCTGTAAGACAGTGCTTGGAGGCTGAACGCTGGTGCTTAACTAAATGTTTTAGTACCATAAAATTTCATAACCTTTCTACAAAGTGCAGTCAATACAAATTAGATGTTGGCAACAGTAGTTTCTTATCTCAGGTGTATCCTACAGAATCAGAAATACTGCAAAAATTGTCAGATAAAAAGGCAAGTAAAGCAAAAATTCTTGTGTGATACATTGCTGGACAAAATACTGGCATTTTAAGAATTAAAATGAGCATGTAAAATAACTATTCACAAGAATATCACTCTGTAGCATACACAAAGGCTGTGCTTCCAATGGACTTTTGCTAGTCAGTGGCTGGGTCTTCAGAGCACATCCTTCATTTCCTTTCCTCTTTAGATGAAGTGGGGTGGTCAAAGTGTGACAAAAAGAAGGTCCTCAGTAGGAAGTTTGAGTGTAGTTCTCAGATGAAATCACTGTATGGAGAGCATTACCAGTTCCTTGAATAGCGCTTGACAGTAATGATTCTTTTGATCCTACCTGCTTAATCATTAATCTTTGAAGTCATGCTTACTGCTGTTCTCATCTCCTTTCTCTGCTCTAGCACCTTTTGAATATTTTAACAAAAATCATCAATTTCAGTGCTTTCACCTGCAATGGCCAACAAGCCTTTGAGGATATTCAAAGAGTGAATTTAAGCTTTATCAAGTTGCAGGTGCAGCTGGATCTGTCTTCCATAACCTTGGACTGGGATTGGTCAGTATTTTCCTAGTGCAAATTACTGCATTAAAATGGGTCATCTTTCAACTTTAAATCTCAGTCATGGCTGGACCCATATTATATTTTGAATTATATTATGGATTTGTTTCTAATATCAGCAGCTTAATTGCTATGAGACTTGCACTAATGACAGTATTAAAATATTAAATTCTAAAACTTTCCTTCTTTACCACATCACACCAGTCCTTTACTCAGTATTGCTGGAAAACAGAGAATGTAGGTTAGAAGAGTTATGTTGCTGCAGCTTTCAGCAGTATCTCTGTGTGTTTAAATGAAAAAAAGAACACATTTTAAAGAATGTGCTTTCTGGCTTTAACATCCTTTTATTGCCTTGGATGTCTAAGCAAAGGGTAATATCTTTGAAGTTAGTAGAATTTTAAATTTATGCTCTTACTTTTTAAAAAATATTCCTTGATTAAGGTTTGACTGCAAACACTTTGCTTCATGAATGTTGATAATCTGATACTAAAAATTAAAGATATTGCAATAGGCTGTAGCTGATCTAATAAGAAATTTGGAATTATATTTGTTTTACTGGGGGAAGAAGTAAGCTATTAACTAGTCTTCCTACCAAAGCTTCTATCAGTTTTATTTCTGTGTCACTTTCTGCATGATTTAGCTGTGCCATCCTCATTTTTTTTCCTGGGTTTATACTAAATAGTTTCAGTTGGTTGCTCTTTGAAATAAAGTGCCTACTGGACACAAACAAATATATTCAATTGAAAATGAGTCTATTTTTTTAAAACTCATATACATAAGATATACATTGCCAGTGAAGTATTGAAATGAACTTTAGGGCAACACTTTCTCCTTCCAGGGAATCATAAATACTATGATCTCTGCCATATAAATTTTGCTATTCTGCCGATTGAAGCAGTGTGATCAGTTTCAAGTTAAATCACAAAATCAGACTACTGGCCCTACTCCCCTGCTCTTACTTAAGATGTAGGAGTCAGATACTCTGGTATGACAAGACACAAACCTTTAAAAACTGCTGGTTTTAAGTCCTATTAGCATTCTCTGAGCTGTTTCTTCTGCCCTTCTGGCAGCTATCCTTCTAAAAACACACTTTGGCAATTACTATAAATCTGGAAAGAAGCAAGGAATAATTACCTTGGTCAAACATGAGCAATCAGAGGGACAAGATAATTGTGACTATCTTCAAGTACTTTGATCTACCATATTTTTAGTTACTGGAGTGGTAAATTAGTATATAGAAAAGACTGACATGGTGAGCAATGTGTTGACCTTTCAGTTCTGAACTACAGAAAGAGTGAAATACTAGGAGAGAATGAGTGAATCTTTTTATAACTGAGATGAAATTTAAAACTTTGCAGTTTGTATTTAACTTCCTCACTTCCTCAATTTTATTTTATAAGAAATAATTTATTTTACGAGTACATGGCTGCTCACCTACATACATTTTCTCCCTCACTTTTCTTTTAGCACACATCAAAATATATTTGTTTATCAGACAGAGACATGCTAACAAGGTAATATTTCTCTTCCCTCTTCCACAATTGAGAAACAGTAAATTTATGAAACAAAGAGCTTCAATAACACAGGGAATTTGAGGGAGAATTCTCTGTTTCTAAAAATCTGTCCTTTCTTGGTCAAGAAAATATTAAGAATGAAAGCAAAACACTTTAATCAGTGCTATTCCTGCCAGTGCAAATGTCAACATTTTCTCATAAAAATCCTTATGTATGGAGACATGTTTAATGGCCCACAGTTTCTCTGAGATATGAATATCTAGCTAACTTGTATTTGGCCTTTAGAAAAGCCAGCCAACAGAAGAAAGTGATGAAACATTTTTGATTACTATAAGGCTGCTGATGGATGACCATAATACCTTAGGTTGCTAGCTATGTTTCATGCACCACCGGTAGAAAGATTGATATTTATGTAAAGAGACCTTTGTATGCATGGTGGATTTAATATCCAAACCAGAGCTGGCTCATGAGAATGGGAAATCCATGCAATTTACAATCATTACAAGGCTTTGTTGTTTTTCCGTCGGTTGAAAAGACTTCTGGAAAACCTGATGGACACCATCATCCATGTGCAAGTGATTGACATCCCGTGCCTCTTGTTTGGCTCAACAAATTGATGTTCATGCAATTTGTTTCCTCTCCTTTTTCTTAAGGCTTCCTGGATATGGTGGTAAGTAATAATAATAATTTTTGCACTCTTTTTTTTTTCCTTGATAAACTATAAATACTAAACTATACTTTTAATACTGTATAAAGTCTATTGTAGAAAACAAATAGACCACTTTCACATTTGGGGTAAACATCTGTAGGTTCCTTGGAATTCCATAAAATACAGTAATTTTCATTGCTTGAGATTCCATGATATTTTTCCTGTTTTTCATTGTATTCTTATTATCCATTTGAAACCCTTTAAAGATTAGGACAAATGTACAAAAAAAAAAAAATAGAAGAAATGAAAAGACTAATCAAACCTTCCAAACCTTTCAATGTTTCACCTTAAACAAGAGTTTCACCTTAAACAAGAGTTTAAGAGCACTCTTGTCTTACATAATTTCTTGTTTTAGACAAGCCATGGTAAAATGAAGCATTGAGCTGAATTCAAATGCAAATAGCCTCTTAGGATGATTCAATCTACTTTAGTAAATAATGTGCACATGATGCATAGTATGTGCAACAATTTATCAAGCTCTTAATTCAAATTTTTTAGCCTCCTAAATAGATACGTTTCTTATGTGTCAGTTTTCCTCTTTTGCTGGTTTTCCATCCAAGTAAGCTTAATATATTTTTAATTAAAAATTAATTGTCCTGAACTTGAAATGTAAGAGTGAAATAAAGTAATTTAAACACAATCTACAGGTAGCAAAAGATAATTCAAAATTGTATCTATGTAAATTATTCAGGAACACAAAGATAGTCTAGAAGCACAAAAGGAGCTTAGACTCCTTATCTAATGATCTTAGACTATCAGAACAATAAATTAATCCATATTTTTTTTCTGAAACTTCTGACTGGCATAAAAGTGAATTCTTTTCAAATTTAGGCCATGGAGGTAAGGCTCCTAGATTGATATTGAAGGTACTCCTGAAAAAGAGAAATATATCAGTAGCTCATTTATTGAAACAGCAGTTGACAAACAATCAACAAGCAGGGAGACAAAGTTGTTCCTTTGGGCCCCAGGTTTTGATCGTATGGATTTATACATCTTGGTAATGAATAGAAAGCAGGACCCTGGGAACTACTGACCTGTCAGCCTCACCTCTGTGCCTGGGAATATCATGGAATAGGTCCTCCTAAAAGTTAGACTGAAATATATTGAGGTGATTTGAGACAACCAATGCATCTTCACCAAGGTTCATGAGCTAATGATCTTATATGATGGAGTGGCTACTCCATCAGTAGACAAGGGAAGGGTTACATATGTTGTTTATCTGGACTTCTGTAAGGCCTCTGACACTGTCCCCCAAAACATACTTTTCTCCATATTAGAGAGAGAAGGATTTGATGAGTGAACTGTTAGATGGTTAAGAAAGTGGTTGCATGGTCACATCCAGAGGGTAGTGGTCTGTGGTCATGATGGATCCTAACTAAGGGCCTGATCCACAAAAGACTTTATATTCATAGATTTTCTGAAGGCTGTAGATTTATTTTTCCATGCATTTCATGCAAGCATAACAAGAAGCAAGCAAGATGCAGAAGCAAAAAGCAAGAAAGATTTTCCCTCTCTGTCTGCAATCTGCTCCGAGAGATTGTCTGTCTGTGTCTGTCTGTGAACAGCACAGTGTAGCACAAAATATGAAAACAAACAAAGATAAAGCTTTTTCATTGGCCAAGGAAAATACCTTATTCAAAACATCTTTCTCATATTTACATTCTTTGTCAAAAAATCTCCTGGGAACCTTCAAATGTTCCCTTTAGAAATTGAGAAGTGTTATAACTCAAGACATTTAAGAAGAAATTGCTTTTTCAAGCTTGCTGCTGGATTTCTCTTAAGATCCACTATCCTGATGGACATCAGTGATAAGTGGTGTCCCTCAGGGACCTGTGTTGGGACCAGCTGTATTTAACATCTTCATCACTGGCATAGACAAAGGGATTTAACACATCCTCAGAATCTGCAGATGACACCAAGCTGAAGTGGTGCAGTTGACACACCTGAAGGATGGGACACCATCCAGAGGGACTCAGACAAGCTTGAGAAGTAGGTGCATGGGAATGTCATGAGGTTTTACAAGACCAAGTGCAGGGTGCTGCTCCTGGATTGAGGCAACCCCCAGTACCAACCCAGGCTGGGGGCTGATCAGAGCAGCCTTGCTGAGAAGGCCCTGGGGGTGCTGGTGGGTGAGAGGCTGGACATGACCCAGCCATGGGCACTCCCAGCCCAGAAAGCCAAACGTGTCCTGGGCTGCATCCAAAGCAGCATGGGCAGCAGGGGAGGGAGGGGATTCTGCTTCTCCCATCCAGTGCCGTAGAGAGAAATCAACAATCTCGTATAGCTCCATGGTGAAAAATAGAGGTAAAAAGCACTTTTTGTAAACTAATGTACAACACCAGAGAAATGCACTGCCTGAATTTCTGTCTTCAAAAGCACACTGTGACATCCTAGAAGACAATATATTTTATAGTCCCACTAAAGTATAAATGGTAATCAAATATTTATCATATTTTGGTTATGTGGATATACCCAGGCATTTTAGATGTTTTGTGCTTAGATCTCACTATGTACTGTACTTTCAAGGGTTTTTTTAGTTTTCTTATGGTCTTTTAAGTTTTGAAAATTTCCAATGTGCATATCTTCCCATCAAGATTGATCTCATAAAAGTCATTCACAATGCATGCTCTGAGTCTTCCCATTCCTGGGTTTGAATGACTATTTCTAATAGGAATAGTAGATTTTACAGAATCCTTAATCATTTACAATTCTGAGGTTTCAGTACCTTTAATTAGCAGTTGAATAATCTTCTTAGGTAGCAATTATGATTACAGATAATGTATTTTGCACAATTTGCTCTTTGCAAAAAACTCAGGTGTAAAACGATCACCTCACAGATTTCTGTTTCTTTTACATTTTAGACAAAAGTATATGAAAACGATCAGTAAATAATACAGGAGTGTATTTTCATACTAAATACTGAAGATTTATGGGAACATTATAATTTCATTTCAGTAAAGTTACAGTGCATATGTTTCTTAGCCATGCAAGTTTCAGTGTGGTGTTTGATGGCAAAATGCAAGGGCTGTATTTACAGACTGTAGCAGTGATTGGGCCAGATAAAACTGCTGAGTGTAAGAGAAGTTTATTACAAGTATAATGGGAATAGAAACATAACTTCAATAACCTAATCATTTTAAAATTTGTAGCGTTGGAAATGATGTCATTTTAGCAAGACTGTTTAAGACTGAAGACGAGTAAATAATTTACTCAGTTAAATTATCTTCTTCTGTTAACTGGGTGCACATTAGGAGAATCATAATTTTTTTGTATTTATCCACCATTTGGGTTCAATATGATTCTCATGTTCAAGTCATTGCCTGATGGTGACTCATTAACAATTTACAAAAGGTAGTATCATTTGATCTAGACTTCCTAGATACAGTAATTATTTAAAAAAATACATTCTATTAATAACTAACTGGAAAGATAACATTTAAGTGCATTTACTTTTTGAAGACTGATCAGCAAATCCCTATCCTCAAATTAGAAACTTTTATTTGCTCTTCACTTTTCTTATTGTATATTTTGATTTGTGATTTTCATATTAATCTATTTTATAAACTCATTTGGAATAGCTATATATATGTATATAGGGGACAAAAATTTTAATTGTAAATTATAAAATAGCCAGGAACTACGCAATTTCTATAAATGTAACAGAGATACTATTTTATTTTTCCTAGTGGTTTTTTTTCTATGTCTTTTTTCATTGTACCATCACTGAGAAAGTGACTGTCTCTTTCAAAACAGCTTGAGTTGACTTTACAATTGCTATGAGAATATTCTCTAAATCTGTCCTATCAAACCTGTTTTCATTTGTTCTTTCCAAATGAATGGTGTTTACAGATAGGGAGGTCGTTAATCAGTAAATTAATTAAAATTGAAAGTATTGAAGATTTTTGTCTTTTAAAGATCTAACTCTTGGCTTAATATTTTCTACATTTATTGATATTCACTGGGAGAGTAACTGTATTCAATTACAGCAAAAAACCACACATATGGAATGAAGAATATTTTTACTCTTTTCACCAGATTTTTGCTAAAAAAAATCTGTGTAAAGGTAGAGTTATCCATAAAGATTCACATGACATACCTGTAATTTAGGTCACTGATGGTGGAGCATGCAATGGTTTGTCTGTTTGTGAAATGGTGATGTCTGGCTTGAAGCAATGTAGCATCAAATTAAAAAATTGACTGACTACATACATATACAAACATTTCTTCCTAGTGAGTAGCTGTGGTGACAAGAGCTAGTTTCAAGGCTGTTATGCAAAAATCCTTTTCAGTTCTTGTGGCGGGTTAGCCTTGGCCAGCTGTGAAATCCCCACCCAGCTGCTGGCAGGCTTCAGCTCTCAGTGAGGCACCCCAAGCAGTTCCACACAGTGATTCACTAAACACAGGGCTTGGCACTGGAGCTACCTGTAACTCTGACCTTTGTTGAATGCCAGGAATTTAAATAACCTCTCTGTGCTCCCATTCTTCATGTAGCACTGAAGGAAAAATAATTTCAATTAATTATGGAAAAAAAGAACAGGCAAATATACTGTTCCTCTCTGGCAGACTGGACTCTTCCATAAAATTAGAAGAGGTCATTTCATCTGCATAAATTTCCTGAAAGCAACTGATAAAACATAGAAATCGAGAGGTATCAATAAGATGCAAACCCCAGACTTAATAGTATATTCTTTTTAAGGTATGGAAGGAGTTTCACATGGAGATGAATTCAGCCCTGCAGTACTAACAATATTTCAATTACATTTGGGCTAGAGGTAAAAGAATATGATTTGTCACATAGCAAAACAATACCTTCATTCAGCTATATGAAAGAATAATTTTGTGTCAACATATGCTTAATAGAGAGGAAAGTATTAAAGTTTGTCCTTCTTTCATGTTGCCAAAAGTTTCGAACATATCTCTTGGTATAAAAACATACACAATGATAACACACACAATGATAACATACACAACATGTCTTCCTAAGACTCGGGATTTAGCTAGAAAGAGAGATCACAGGTGAAAAACACCACTGGATAGTGAGTCTTTCATTCCCAAACATCCATCAAGAAAATCATATATCAACATGTTTAAAAGCAAAAATCAAGTTCGTAATGAAATAATGCCTGAAAGGTCTCTGCTATAAGAATAATTTACCTTAATCTGAAGGGCTGGTTCATCCATTTCAGTGCAAGAGGTTGCAACTCTGAGCCTATCTACACCAAAAATTCTCAGACTGGAATTTGTGTCTTTGGGCTAAATGGTTGAAGGGCTGAATGGTTGAGGGATTTGTAATTTTTCTCTGTCCTTTTTCCTACCACACTGTGAAAAGTGAATTGTGTGTAAGTAAAGCAATAAACAGAAAGTAAATTGGTTTGTTATGCAAATAATAAAAAAAACCCAAAACAACCCCTCACATTTAATATCAGTGAGAACATTGGCTGTCTAGTCTAATTTGGTCCATGTAGGATCTGGATACTGCCAAGACACAGAGATATTCTTCAGAGTCAGTTAAAATGGTTAACCTTGAACAAGAATCTGAAAAACAGATTATAGAATTTAAATTGCATACTGAGGCATAGACACAACTCTAGAGCAAATAAGCATACAGTTGAAAGCTGCCCAGTTTGAGCAGCAGAGCTGGAAGCAATCATTTTGTGAAATACATGTCGCTCAGTGCAAGACACTGCAGTGACAGCTGCAGTGAAACACAGCATGCAACACAACCTCTAGAAGATATCCTAATAAAACCAAGAATGTAAGTTCCTTTTTTCTTGAGGATATTGCTATCCATTTGCAGACAATCAAAGCCAGAAGTGACAAAGGGTGGCCTGCTGACCCATGAGACCACAACAGGATTAGTAATTGTTCATTGTTCCTTGAGTAAATGAGTCCAGGTGAAGGATGATGGTTTGAACATTTGTCCAAACTCAGGCTTTTGGCATATGTTTGACTAGGATTAGGGTAAAAGAAACAGGAGACATGACCTTCTACATTTAACGATTTAAAAACATTAAGAAGTTGCATGATGTTTCTCCATTTAAAACCTGAAATCTGTCAGTCCTCTTTGCTTATTTTTAATGGAGAATCTTTTGGTTGTTTTCCTCTCTGTCATTCATGAACAAATTTAACCTAAGTAGATAAACTCTGTGAATGTATAGTATGTACTGTTCTTGAAAGAAACATTAGTTTTTCCTTTGATCTTATATTGCATGTAGCCTGTTTATCAGGAAAGAGTGGGAAAACTAGAGCTGCTAATTAACTATTAGTAACACCAAAACCAACAAAAAGAGCTTCTAAATTTTTTTCAAGTCTTAATATAAAAATATGTACATATTTTGGATTGGTTTTCAATACAGTTTTGATTTAATAAAACATGTTCTTGGCTAGTGTATTATGCAGTTACCACCAGCTCTCAAGTTCCGATGCATAACAGCTGTTGCAACAATGCTATAAATAAGGCTAATGATTTCGAAGCTGTCTAGAAATTTACAACTTTACTTATCTGGTTGTAACATTTGTGCGTTTATCCAGTGGTTTATATATACAAGGATCATTGAAGAGCTCTTGTAGACATCAATTTTGGAATTGGCTGCTTATTAACAGATTATGAAGCTGGAAGTGAATTATTAAGAATGGGAGATAGATACCAGATCAAGTGAGATATAAAGAAGTGCATATACAATGTTAGTATTGCAAAATAAGAACAGATGGAGATCTCTGAAGCTGTAAATAATTCATTCCATAATTTCATATTTTACTGCAGGGAAAGAGTAAAAACTTAGTGGATTTTCCCAGGTGACCTGAAAGACTTGATTTGTTTCAAAGCCCTTGTGAATTGATACTTCATAGATCACTGAAATTGTATTATTTGAGTTATTCAAGTATATACAAGAAATTCCAGGCTTTCCCTCTTTGACTTTCCATATTAACATATATGTCTTCCACAGAGTCACTCAACAGCACACACTGGCAAATGTAGAATTTTATTGATTATACTGTAGGATCATTGAGTCAGGCAGTCCTTTTTTTGTTTTATGTGACACAGGACAGGTCTGTGTTTGGTTCTCTCTCATTCTACCCCAATATAAACACAAACCAGAATAAATACATTCAGGTGACATTCAGGTCATATGTCAGTAGAGAAATGATATTTACATCCTTTCCAAAAGCTGATATTCTGAAGGAAGTAGAGATTTTGCAAAAGAAGATATGCAGGAGATAAGTAAAATGAAAAATGAAGTTAGGGGATTTTGAAGATTTGATTAAATGGAAAGAATCAAGACCAAGTTTTTCATTATGTCCATCAATTTCCTGAAACCTGAAAGCTGTCAGAGTGCCCAATGTGTTAATCTGTGTCTTCTGAACATCCTTTGCATTCTCTTCTAGACTGAATCAAGAGTGAGTATATGCCAAAATATTTTCTGCAGCACTGACACCTTGACCATCCTGAGAAGGGACCCACCTAGGTAAAGCACCTTTTTTGTCACTCGATCAGATTCCCTTCTCTCAATAAAGCAAGGCAAAAAAAGAGTGAGTTTGTAAGATGTTGCCCCAAGAGTTTTGGTGCACGGTGAGGATGCATGTACATGTCTCTCTGTTTGGATGTAGCTTGCATGTACTGCCAGTCAGAGTAAGTGAGAGTGACACTTGCTCAGCTCTGGTACAAACCCAGATTAGAGCATAACCTTATAACCTATATCACTTATGCTTGTCAGCATCCTTCTACTACAAGGATGTAACTGGAACTTTGCAAGGTCCAACATCCCTGTTAGCCTGTTGCTTTCCTTGTGTGTTGAGGATGTCTTTGTGGGGTAACACACTCATAGGACCTTATTGTTCTCTACAACTACCTGAAAGGAGGTTGTAGTGAGGTGGGTGTGGGTCTCTTCTCCCAAGAAACAAGTTGTAGGACAGGAGGAAATGGCATCAGGAGGGGCCAGGGGAGGTTTAGATTGGATATTGGGAAAAATTTGTTCACCACATGAGTTGTCAAACATTGTAACAGGCTGCCCAGGGAAGTGGTGGAGTCACTGTGGAGGTACTGAAGGATGTGTAGATGTGGTACTGAGGCACATGGTTTGGTGGTGGACTGGGCAGTGCTGGGTTAATGTTGGACTGGATGATCTTAGAGGTATTTTCCAACCTAAATGATTCTGTGATTCTCTGATTTTCCACAAATCAGCTTCTATCATCATTTGATTAAAAATGCTGAAACACGTTTTAATGTCTTTGATTCAAATTTATTATTTCCTTCTTAAAAGCTTGAAAGATTTCACCATGAATGAATATTTCCAGCCAAGAGAGAAGTAAAATATTCTTTTTATAATGAAAATTTTTCCTGCTAGTAAACTAAGCACCTCTATAGTCTGTTAAAAAAAGAAAAACCTACTTTATAATGGAAAGGAAAATTTGAGTTTAGAGTCACTGTCTTTTAATCACATTATTTTAACTCCACATTTCAATAATATTTAGTAAGTTAATAATGCGTTTTATGTACAATAACCTTCAAAGAGAAATGCCCTAATGGCTTTCAGATAATTTACTCTGTTGGAACTGCACAAAATTTTTCATATACAGTACTGCTTTTTTGCTTTAATGGAAATAATGATTTTATATAGTACACATTTATTTTATATCGCCAGCCTTCCGAGTGGAACAAATTAATTTACAGAAAACATTGTAAAGGTCCAGCTGAGTAATAGGGTAACCCAACCAACTGTGCCTTATATGTCTTTAAGGCACAGCCAGCTGAGAAGCAGCAAAGGGACAAGTGACTGAGTACCAAAACTGGGTAATATCTCATGAAACCAGAGAGACTGAAATGTACTGTTGGGACTTTCAACACATTGCTGTGCCCAGACTTTCCTTTGCTGGTGAGATTTGCCAGCAAGAGTACAGGAAAGTGTATTTTATTTCTGCATCAGAAAATGGTGCAGCTTTTGCGCTTTGCAGGCTACTGTGAACTTACTGCATTTCTCCCCGCCCTTGAATTCAAGGTTGTCACCCAGTGATCTAGACCCCATAAAAGGAGATGTACAAAAGCTTTATGATTGCAGTCACTATCTTTATGGGAACATTCAGTGCATCCCTTCAGGCACAACTGTACTCTTTGCAGCAAGGATTGAAGTCATCACTGAGATAAACAAAACGCTTTGGAGGGTTAGTCCATGTCCAAATGTGGGGTGCTTTCATTCTGGGAGAGTGGTTATGACAAGATTGACCCATACAGGACAGATAACTCATGCATACATGCTGAGTTCTAAGTTCCCATCAGGTAGAAGGTAACAGAAGAAACTAAAAGATAATGAATTAATAAGGTGGTTTAAGCTTTGTTTCATAATTCCAACACCCATGCAAGTGAAAAATTTATTCTTGAAATTTCAATACTTGCTTCTAGTTGAATCCTATTTTTATATTCATTGTGTGAATAATAATACCTTTTTATGAAAATATAGCTCTTCAAGCTTCAAGATTTTTTCACCTTTTTCCAGAAAATGTCAATCTATATGAAAGGATTAGATTCACCTTTAGCTGTTGTCTCCATATTGTCCTCCTAGATAACAGAAGTTCTGCCTTTCCATATTCCTTGGTGGAATTTTGCCACTTCTCTTGTTCCTAGGCTGCTGTCTGAACAATGCTGTCCTTGGGGGTCCAAAACATGTTTCTTCTTACAACGTTGCAATCCGTGGATAAAACAGCCTTCTCAAAGCCTTCTCTCTGTTTGTTTTTCTTATTTATAGATGTTAGTCATTAGAGAAACGTTTTTTTTAAAAAGTCTTCCATACTGGTCTGTTATATGAATGGAAATGTCAAAACTTCTATAGGTACTTTTGAGAGGGCTCAGATTTGAATCTTGTTCCTTCAAAGAATTGGTTCTATTTTACTGCCTAAAGTTTTCCTCATAACCATAGTTCCTTTGATTTTTGTTATTCGTTGTGGGCTTCTTCTGTTCTTGGTTTAAATACTGTTTTTGTCCGGCAGACATGGAGGCAAAATATTCAGCTCTGGTGGCTAAACTGCTGTCAGGCAGCTACTGGGGAGTGACATAGTTTGAGCTGCTCCTACCATCCTGTTCCTTGCCCAGATGAACAATCATCTGTTGACTTCAATAAAATAAGGGAACTAGCATAATAAACTTCTCAACTAACCAGATCTAAATACACAATATATTATACAGCAGAACTATATTTATAATAGATGGAGCCACAAAGTATTTTATCTCAGTGTACAGAATGCCAGAGAATGGCAGAAGGATTCAGTGAATGTGACCTTTGAGTGGATGAACGCTTGCAGAATAACAAATTCTGGTTATTAGCTGACACTTTACTTGAATTTAAATAGATTATAAACCCAAAGTTTGTTACTACAGCTTTTGTGTGATCAATATTAATGCTAATTTCAATGGTGTCAGAAAATGAGTCATCAGTCTCTGCCTGTTATGTGGAAT
>VZTN01009167.1:19794-46983 GCA_013400515.1 Erpornis zantholeuca | reverse complement strand
ATTATGAAAAAGGTGATGTTAGAGGTATTTTACTGAAAAGGGTAGAAATGTGTATGTTATATTGGTACTTGAAGAGATTCATTGTGGGAAGGGGGGCAGATTAGGCTCTCATAGAAAACAAACTCTATTAAACCCTGTATTGTTGAGCTCAGCTACTGGTTTTACTTCTAAATATTGTGTTTGGAAAGTATATGGTAGTTTCTTTTGAGGATTGGGTAGGTGATCAAGTGTGAGGAGGCTGAAGTTGTTCTCAAGGAAATCTGATAAAATTTAGGTTTGTAAAGGTTGTAATGAGATATGTTATTAGTGGCCAACTATAAAGCAAAATCAGCAAAGCAAGTGGCTAAAAGCCAGTGAGCCAGTTACTGGGGACAGTAACTGCTGAGAAGCACGAGCTGCATGAGCTGAGAAGTAGCTGCTGCACAAATACCTTGAGGGTAAACATGTCACTTAAGTGCGTGAGTTACTCAGTATGTCAAAGGAAGAACATGCTTTCTGCAGGAAAGTGGTAGGGATTTTTTGGCTCCCAGTGCTACTCAGACTAAAAAATGTAATCAAGATTAAAAGAATGTGATGAAGAGTTTCAAACTCTACAGAAAGGTCATTTTAGGTTCTACGGGACTCTCTCCAGAAAGAACAAAACTGAAGTTCCATTTGAGCAGGATTACTGTAGTTGGTCAGAAATTCAACACTTTCTTTCCCAGTATAATCAGCTTTTGAAAACATTCCTGGGGAAAAAACAAACAAACAAACAAGAAAGTTATTTTCCTTGTTCTATGCACCTTACAAGGTGCTTTTTTTTTCTGGTTTACACTCAAAAATTATTTATGGAAACTCCCAAGATCTAAGGTGTGTAAAAGATTTTATGCATCCTGTAAAAGGAAAAATAAACAAAACAACCCTACATTTTTCTTTTTTCAAGTTAGCTGGATCGCATTCCTTGGTGGGGTAGCACCGCATCTGCCTTTGGCCTAAGCTGTTGTTCCATACTTGACTAGCTTTAAATGTTCTTTACAAAATGTAATGAGTTCTCTCATCTTAGTCTTGACATTTCAGGTTTCCCACCTATAACACACTTTATCAAATAAGGAAAACCAGCAACAGCACACCAGCTAAGGTCTTAGGAGGCAGAATAGGTCAGGACAAGGATAATATGAAGGTAGACCTTTCTACTTTGTCGGCTTTGAAACAGTAACTAGAAGTTATTAATACATCTTGGCTGCTCACAGGCTTAGATAAATTAAATGTGTGGTGTCAGTCAAACATTATCAAAGAGACATGGTTACTCTTCACAACACTGAAAAGTATGATTTCATAGGTATTGACGCACAGATTAGGAAGTAATTGCTATGATGGCAGAAACTCCTTCCAAGTAGTGAGTGCCACTGTATTCCTTCTCCCGTATGGGATGCGATTAGATACAGAACATTAAACAACCGCTTTCTGCTATTCAATGCCACTTTGCTTTTCAGCCATGTCCAGAAAATCTCTTTTAAGACATCTCTTATTTCTTGTGACTTCTATTGATGGCTTCTCTGGAAATCGTACCACTTTATTCTGCCCTCCACACTTCTGTTTGAGCAATGAGTCCCTCCTACATATCTGTGCAATTTACTTGAGATCACTTCTCTAATCCAGGGGTGTCATTCAGAATTCTGTATTCCAACAACAATGCAGAATGCTGTTATTAAAAAAAAAGGGGAACAAGACTTTACCAAGAAGCTGGGATAGAGAGGCTTTCCCAAAAGCATGTACAGACAAGGATTAAGCTACCTGTTATCTCTTACCTGAGAGATGTGTGCCTTTAATGAAGGACATTGGATTTTAAAAATGAGAAGGGCTGATGTCTCCAGAAGCTAAGAGCATGTCAAGGACTGCTGTGACTTAATAGTCCAGTGGATCTCAAGCCATGCTTATGAATTTATTCCATGTAAATTTGTGGGGCTTTGTCCATAATGCACAAGGGAACTCTGGTCCCACACCTGTGATGTGTGTTTCAGACAGTGTATTCTCAGTGTATTCTCTCATTTATGGCATCCAGTTCATCCAAAAACCTTTTCTGCTCTTAAAATTCTGATGTATTTAACTGGTGTTCATGAAGGCAATGGACTCTCCAAATCTGCTGAAAGAGCTTAGGACTACTTCAAACAATTCAGTGTCATTGTCTAGAAGAGTGGAAAGAGAAAGCAGCAAGAAAGGAAAGGAGCAAGCCAGAACAAAACATCTCCCCTCTTTCCCTAGCCTGCTGCAGGTAGAATAATTCTGCTTTAAGCAAGATAAATCATACACACATGTCAAGATGGGAGGGAATCTCATCTACCTGGAGCTAAAATGGTTTTGGTTGTGCAGTGGGTAGATGGTGGCAGCAGATAATGTTTGAACATGGAGAAGTGTTGAAGACATGGAAAATTATGAAAACGAAGGAAGTATCACAGAAGTATCACTTCGTTCCTGAGCTGGTGCTTGAAACAGGGGAAGGGCAGAGGAAGGTGAGGATTGGGCAGAGACTGACCATGTACCAAAGCTTCAAGGTTCTTATGGCCTTCTGCACCATTAAGGGCCACACATAAAGCATGTTGGATGAGGCTGAAAAAGAAGCTGGGGAACAGAAATGAATCTGCTGTGAGTCTCAGGAGAGAGACTGTTCCAAGGCAGGTGGTGCCTGGAGTGCCCAGACTCCTTTCAAGCTTCAGCCTCCATCTTTCTTTCTCTTCAAAGTGCTGGTGACCTACCCCCTGCGTTTGTGAGCTGTGCCAGCTGATACCCCCCAGTGCACAGAGGTTGCCAAAAGATGAGGGGAAAGTCACCCCTGGTTCCTCGACTGATTCTTGACAGTGCTGCCCAGCTCTTGCTCTGCTCCTCCAGGAGAATCGCATTGTTACAATGAACAGTGAAAGGGAAAAGGGTGTTACACAGTTGGGGGTTGCAGTTCCTTCCCCAAAACGTCTGTGTGTACAGATTAGGGTGGTAAGAATGAACCCAACTGAGTCCTACTGAGCCTGTGGCCACCTGCACCATGGCAGCTGTGCTCTCTGCAGGAGTGTGAGTGGGGAAGTCAAGGTGAGAGTGGATGTCAGTGTGAAGTGATCCATTCCCAGAGGAAACAGGACTGTACTCTCTTAGCTGTATGGGATCTTAGGAGGTACAGGTGAGGGTGTGTGGGGCTTTGACCTTTCCTAGCACAGTTGTGCTGCTGTTGGCACCTGAGCTGCCTATAATGAAAGCTTGCCCATGGATTTTACAAGAGCTTTTGTTTACAGTGCAAAGAGAAAATTGTGTTACCAGGAAAAGGAAGGCCAGAGATGGATTTTGAGTAATAAAGGGATGGTGACTTTATGGGCCACAACAAGTGCAGTTCCAACAGGCTCTGCATTGCTTGACCCATGCATGGTCAGGTGTCTCAGGTACATTTACAGTGACCACCTCCTGCTGCAGAACTCTGACGTGCCCAGAGTGAGAACTGGGTGAGAAAAAGGGCTGTGAAAGAGTCACACAGATGATGGCCCAAGTGAATAGAATTGTCTTGGAGAGACTACAGAAAAGCTGCAGCTTGCTAACCAAAGGTGAAACCCTCTTCACTAAAACCAACATTTGTGGAGTTGGTTTGATCCTGAGAAAGGAAAACACTGTTGTGTGTGACCAACAGTGAGATCTCAGCACATACCAGCTAACTGCTGTCTCAAAATCAAGTCCAGCAAATAGTCTTCCTCCAGGCATTCTGGGAGCTCTGGTGAACCTTTATTTATGTTAATTCACAACAGTTGAGGTGACTGCCTAGCTAGATCATCCATCAAAAATAATGAAGCTCTTAAGAAATCTCCATACATTTTTGACCCATTCTTGAGGATCACCTTCTGTGATCTCAAAAACTGTCCATTCCAACAAGGAAGACACCAAGCAGAGGTAGAAGCAGGCCTGCATGGATGAAAAAGGAACTCCAGGTAAGAATTAAGCATAAAAAGTGTTCAAGAGGTGGAAGAAGGGACAGGTGTCCCAGGAGGAATGTAGAGATATTGTCAGAATATGTAGGTATATTGTTATGAAAGGCAAGGCCCACCTGAAACTGAATTTACAGAGGGATATGAGAGTTCAACAAGAAAGGTTTCTAAGGTAAAAAAGCAGCCAAAAGGTGACTAGGGAAAAGGTGGGCCCACTGGTGACTGGCAGGGCACTTGGTGACAAAGGACATGGGAAAGTTGACAATGCCACCTTTTTCTCAGTCTTCACTGGTTGTATTTGCCTTTAAGAATCCCAGGACCTGAGGCCATGGTAAGATGCAAAGCAAGGAAGACTTGCTGTCACTGGAGAAGGATCAGTTTAGAGAATATTTAAATAAACCAGACCCTGACAAGTCCCTGGAACTTGATGGGCTGCACTCAAAAGAGCTGAGGGAACTGACTGATGCCATTTGAGGACACTTGATAAACTTTGAAAGGTCATGGCAATCAGGGAGAGGTTCTTGAGGAGGGGAAGAAAGCAAACATCACTTCTAACTTCATGAATGGTGAGAAGGAAGAGGAGATGGGAAACTAGAGGCTAGTCAGCCTCACCCCAATCCCTGGAAAAGTGGTGGAGCAAATAGATCTGGAAGCTACTTCCAGACATATGAAGGTCAAACAGGCAGTTAGGAGTAGTCACCACAGATTTATCACACTTGGTCAACCTGACAACCCTCTCTGACTATGCAACTGGCTCAGTGATGAGGAGAGAGGAGTGTTAATATCTAATCAAGATATAAGGTCTTTGGACTGGAAAGATACCCAAGGAACATTTTACTTGAAATACTCAACTAAGTGACTAATTTGTAATTTTTTTTTTTGGCAGTTACATGTCAATTAAAATACCTCAGATGTAAGATTAATCTTACTGAATTCAGTTATCTAGGAGACAGACATTTAGTCTCAACAAATTAGTTTAGTAATTAGTGGTTAATAATAATATAATAACAATCAGAGTTTCCTGAGAGGCATGGTGCATATCCAGCATTTACAACAGTTGACCATGAGCTGAAAAAGTACTTAGGTTTTTGTTTGGTTTTGTTTTGGTTTTCTTGGTTTTTTGGGCTGACAGAGAATACCCAGGTCAGAGTTCATGCTGTGCCATCAGTTCTCAGCCTGCAGCCCCAAGAGTCACGGATTACAGTGACAAGGGACACGAGGATGGGAAGCAGATGCTGTTAAACTTTTACACTGGGCTGCACAAGTTTAACTCCCCTTTCTTTGAGGGATGGATGGGACCAAAACTTGTCTGTCCAACAGAGGGCCCACTGAGCTGACAGTGGCATTTCCATGATAAAAGGTGGAGAATCCACTGGAATTGCATATCTGTCATAGGTGTCAAGTCTCATAGAAACACTCAGATGCTAAAACACCAGTGCAAATGCTGAGACAAATCCTGATATGACATTAAGTGGTAGCAGAATTAGGAGGTGGACCACTTTGCAAGAGAGGCTGGCTGGCCCTGGTTTTCTTCAGGCTTCAGATTGTTAATCCTTGCCTTTTTGTAGTTCTGCCAGAAGGCTGAGGGCTGGGCTCTGTGCTGCACTGATGACCATTCTGGGAACAGGGGAATCACATCTCAAAGCTGGCTGTGTTGGCTGGGGAGGCACTAGGAAGATCAGTGACCATCCCACCAAGAAATGATCCTATATCAGCCTTGGAATTGTAGCTCTAGAAAAATCACCTATGACACAAAACATGCCACTCCAGATGACACAAAACACAGACCTGGCAAGCCAAGAGCAGCAGAGAAGTGACTCAGTAAGGAGAAATTTCCGCAGTTACCTCTCCTTCACCTCTGGGGTGTGAGCTGGCAACAGATCCTGCACCTGGTGTTCAGCACAGTCTGGCACCAGGCTGTAGGCACTGGCAAGGGCAGGCTGAAAATGTCCTTAGGCAAAGTAAGAGAAGTGATTTGGCATCAACAGGGAAAATACCATTGGAAGAAGGCAGGCAGGGCACATGAGCACTGAAGTGCAGCACAAGCTCCAGGCCTCACAGAGACTGCAGGCAAAGATAAACTTGGAATGCTTTTAAGGCTTTAGGAAATGAAACAGAATTTATAAAACCCATCCTGACATACACGTAGGAAAAGGGACCAAGTGCCAGGAGTTTTGAGTTAATAAAGCACGTGCTGTGATCAGCCTCAGGGAGGGCACAAGTTTGCTGTGACTCACACACCAGCTTAGCAGCAGGAGGTGAAGGTGGAGGACAGAAACCAGCAGACTGATGGGGTCAAAACAGTCTATCTGGAGTACTTGTGGCACAAGAGTAAGGGCTGAATGTGTGAAACTTGTCATAGATTTTGAATAGCAGGTCAGAAATACCTTTCTTAGATTTTTCCTAGCAGTCTGTTGGGTCAAGCTGCCCTAGCAAACCTACCTGCAGAGGTGGTTTGGAGAAGACACTGCTCTCCATAGGAGTGCTTTCATCCACTGAGATCTACATCACTGGTCCAGTTCTGCTGACCCCACCTGGATGACTTTTGGGGTTATCTTTTTATCCACCACCACCCCCCCAAAAAAATAAAAAATGCTGTAGCCTCTGGCTTGTTTCCTTGGTTCTGCAGCCTGCTTAGCTCATGCTTCACTCATCAACTCCAAAAATGCCTGGCTGCTGTGCCCTTGGGCACAGTGATCTCACTTTGCTGATATTCTTCCTTCCTGCTCTGGGGAAATCACTTCCAAGGAACAGACTGGGAGGCAATGTTCCTTTTCTTCTATTCATAGCTGTCTTAATCACACTTTTTATTTTTCCCTATGTGGTGTTCATTATGCTAGTTCAGGAGTTTCTTAGCTCATCAATTCTGCATTCTGTTCAAACTCAGTCAAAATGCCAACCTAAATAACTCGATGTACTGGCTGATCTTAAGTTACAATAACAATTATTAGAACAATATGACAGCCATCACACCAAGTCATTACAAACTGGGAGTGGGTGGGGAGACAAAGTTGCTTTGTTGCTCTTAAGTTCTTTCTTGTTTAGCAAGTAATTTTTCAACCTTTTTGTATGTCAGAAATTCTCTGAAACAGAAGGGATGAATTGTCAAATGTGGCTTCTTTGCTATACCCAGGGGAGTAACATCCTTCCTATAAACTGCAATAAAAGCAGAATTGCTAAATCCAAGTTCTCTCCTACCTTTCTGAGGAGTGAGAGCTACTGAAACATTCAGTGAGGGAGGCACAAATCATGCAAGTGCCAATTAACACAACCTGGATTCTGAGCTGCTCACAGTATCCCAGCAGCATCCGAGCCTTACACAGCATCATGGTCAGCCTTAAATGTGCAACCAGGAATTCTGGGGAAGTTCACAATTGCTTAATTTGTTGAGGGTTAGAAAGAACCATCCTGCTCTTCATAGGAGCCCTTCAAGTACTGTACTTTGAAAACTAGCTGGGTTCTAGATTGCCTTGAGCTTTTAGAAATTATGCTTAACTGCAACTGTAAGGTGGTTGCTACACCCCTTAATATTGGATGTGTCTAGTTGGAATTCAAATTTTATTCTTATTTATTGGTATTTTATTAGCCCCAGTTCAGAGTTGCATGCATAAAAGACCAGAGCCCTTGCTGTGATCTGAGCTACCCCTGCTTGTAATCACAAAAGTTCCTGCCTTGCATCAATTTTTCCTGACACTAAATGGTAGAAAACCACATGGCACCACCTTTGTAGTGTGGTGTAGTAGAAGTGCTGTGTAGCCCTAAATAAATCTCCCTCGGTGTCTAACATTCTTTGAATATCTATGAGAGGACCAAACAAGTCAAAGGTCATTTTTCTGCAAATGCCTGCAAGTGCCAACAGCCTCTCCAGCCTGCAAGTGCCAACAGCCCAAAGGTTCCTTTTTATTCCAATCCCATAAATCACTAATCCACAAAAATCTAAAACATACAACATATCTCCTTTTAATCTCCAGTATTAAATAAAAGAGAACAAAAGAACTGAACACCATGTCCAATACTTGGCTATTCTGGCCAAGTCTTCTACTATCGCATTACATGAATCAAGCAGTAGTGCATATTCTGGGATTGCACAGATAAACATTATTTTGTTTAGAGAGACTATAAAGAACAAAATTATGTAATAAAAATATTTTATTGCCAACTGTAGACATTTAACTGCTTCTCAGAGCAGATAATGTGGCCCTAAGTTTTAATCTCCATATGTTTCAGGAAAGTTGGTGGTTGCTTCCTCATTTACTTAAGACAAAAACTACTTCAGATTATATTAAAACTAGTTATTGACATGATCCTGATCTGGGAAAGCTTTTATCAAAAGGGAACCAGTACAAGTTCACTGTATGTCAGTACTTAGCATGAGATAAATACAGGAGCTGTGTGAAACCATCATAAAAGATCTCAATTAGATGTAACTGGATTTAGAGTTGCCAAGCAACCATGAGACTGTATTGTTATAGTAGAGAAACAGTGGAAAAAGATTAAGAACTGTCTCAGTTCAAATAAATTGAAAAAGAGTAACTTGAAAACTGGCAGCAGTAAAATTAAGACCACAATTTGCATTTTAATAGGGAAATAAAGATAGTAACATCAGGGAATGCTTTCTCACACATATGCACAGAGGAAGTTTTCAAGAAGTCCTCTCCATTCTGATTCCAGTCTGTGGTACGAAGGTTTACAACACTCTTACAGTACATCCATCTCTAGATGAATTGTTTTGCTGTTGTTTCTGTCCTTCAGCTGAAAGCACCCATTTGGGAAGTGTGAAATATTCCTTCCAGAAGCACTCGTGTATCCTCTGGAAGCTCCCAAGTTATCACAGACTGTGCTTCCCTGTGTAGATTCCTCATCCTGCAGCACTGACATCCTATGGAGCATCTCTACAAATATATTCGTTTCAGTAACTATTCTAATTTTAGGAATTGCCATCAGCAACAATCACTTTGTGTTTTTCTCAGCATATTTTCTACCTCCTTCTCCTTTATAAATAAAATTCGAGCAATAGCTATTCCTTAGAGAACATGTAAAGTAATCAGATGTAAAGTGTGCCTGTTCAATTCCCATCTTACCTGGCAATTGGGCAGGACGAGGCTGTTTGCACAACTGCTGTCAAGACCAAGTAAAACTAGTTCAAGACAGAGCTAACATCTTAAACTAGAAAGGAACTCCCTGCAGCTATGTTCTGTGATCTCTTAAAATATGTGCTGTGGAAGATACTGTCTGTAACAAGAATTTTAATAAAATCTTATCTATTTTCCTGTCTTTTAAATGTGGCCTTTCTGTCCTTATTAAAGATAGACCAAGAAAACCCCAGAGATACATATGCATGCTCTGTGCTGTTCATTTCCTGATTATGCACTCTAGATTTTTGCTACTAACAGACCAAAAAGAGAACAAAGAGCTTTGTAAATGTTGAAATACTGCCGTATCCTTCCTTTTTCAAGCTCATGTATCCGGGGAGAAAGGTACCCCTGGGTATTTTATGCTCAGTTTAGGAAGAAAACAAAGTGAGAGAAGTGAAATATTTAAATCCCTCCACGGTTCTCCACATGGCATGAACAGCAATTACAGGAGGGGAAAAGAAAACCATCGCAGTGGTTTGGGGAGCACTGGGGCTCATCACTCTGACTGGCACAGAGAGAATACAAGTTTTGTAGATGCCAATAAACCTCCTGGTCAGGGTGACAGTGGAGCCCCCTGGGAAGTTGGTTCCCGAAAGCTGCTCCTAGGTTAGGGAGACAGAAAACCTCTCCGCAAGGAGGTTTGTTGCATTATGTTAATGTACCCCAGTTCCACATCCCCGGTTGGGCCCTTGGCCTCCTGCCCCTTTTCCCTAGTACATCCCTGCCCTAGAACGTTCTCCCTTCCCTGCTCTCTCATTGGCCCTTGTCCCTCAGCCACGCCCTCACCTTTCCCCTATTGGTTCCCATACCCTGGCCCCGCCTGTGCCACCCTGTGCCCTCAGATGATTGGTCCCTGAGCTCTCTCCACCCCTACCGACCCCATATATAAACCTGGACCCTGCGTTGTTGTGGGTCCTTTCTGCATGGGTCTCTTTACCTGTGGCTGCAGTAAACCCATCCTGTGGAATACCGAACGAGGACCATTCCTGCCTCTTTGCTGTTGACAATCTAAGCAGCTATCCAGTGTGAGAGTGTGTGTGGCACCGACCAAGCAACTTCATAACAGAGACACTGCCAGAAGGTTGCGGCACTTGACCACCTGCCCACCACAATGAAGTTTCATAAGCCTGGCATGAAAAAGTCGTGAACTCCTCTCACCCTGAGTGAAGGAGTTTTGATTGCAGTTTTTCGGCAGCCTCTGCACTTTTTAGAGTGCAGGAGAAAATGAATGTCAGCATTTCAACCACACATTTCACCTCCCTCCTTTTCCTGAACCAAGTGGCAACCCCACTGTTCTCTTTCCCCAGGGTGGCTCACTGTGAGGGAGGGAATTGCTGGGGTGAAGGAATTAAGGCCATGACTCCTCAGGAAGGCTCATGGTGTGTGCAGCCCACTCCTGCCCTCTCACCAGCCCAATGGCAAATCCAGCAGTGAGCATCAGCACCCCTCACTGAGCACCAGCACCCAAGCTCAGCTCTCTGTGCCCCTGTCCCAGGATAGAGAAACAGCCACAAACTCATCCCTGTGCCAAGAAACATCTGTCAGGATTTTCCCATCACTCAGTGGTAATGTGAAGGGGGTGAGTCCCCTCCCTTGAGAGGGGGACATCTGGGAAGCTCCTGTCCTTGTCTTGCAGAATGGAAGAGGTCTCTCATCAGAGGCAGCGACCACCTCTGTTTCCCTGAAGTATTTAAGTGATAGATCTGGCAGATTAGAGAGACACTCCTAGAACTTGAGTGAAAGCTAAATATAGGAGCATCAGACAGAGATGACAAATACACCTACCCATGTAGCTCAGTGACTAAGAAAAGAGCAATTTATCTTCCTACAGATTCCCCAGATCAGCTCAGAGCTTGCCTCTTCCCTCAACACTTCTTGAAGGATTAATATATACCTCAGACATATCATCTTTGCCTCAGGTTTCTTTCATTTATTAACCTCTCTCTGGAGTTTCATCTGCTTTTCTCAAGGTTCTTCTACAGAAAGGAAACTCCAAATCAAACTATACATGGATGGTGGGGTTTTTTCCCTCTGTTCAGCTTTATCCCTTTCTATGAGGTAGACAAACCCTGCTCTGCTTTAGTCTGGTCCTTAAAAAACATGCTAATGACTTCCAAAGGTCAGTGTAACTCCTGTCTATGCCAACACCTGTATCCTGGTTTAAATCGTGGTTCTGTAATTTATCGTAATTCATGTGGCCTATTTCTGACACTTTCATGTAGACTGGCATTAAGTTTAACTTGTTGGGACTGTGCCCTGTAAAGTCACCATCCCTTTA
The DNA here is from genome assembly GCA_013400515.1 of Erpornis zantholeuca. Lineage (NCBI taxonomy): Eukaryota > Metazoa > Chordata > Aves > Passeriformes > Timaliidae > Erpornis > Erpornis zantholeuca. The sequence goes on along the minus strand of VZTN01009167.1, from coordinate 35,632 downwards.
TTACTCAAATTCCATCTCTGGCCTTCCTTTTCCTGGTAACACAATTTTCTCTTTGCACTGTAAACAAAAGCTCTGTAAAATCCATGGGCAAGCTTTTGGAATAGGCAGCTCAGGTGCCAACAGCAGCACAACTGTGCTAGGAAAGGTCAAAACCCCACACACCCTCACCTGTACCTCCTAAGATCCCATACAGCTAAGAGAGTACAGTCCTGTTTCCTCCGGGAATGGATCACTTCACACTGACATCCACTCTCACCTTGACTTCCCCACTCACACTCCTGCAGAGAGCACAGCTGCCATGGTGCAGGTGGCCACAGGCTCAGTAGGACTCAGTTGGGTTCATTCTTACCACCCTAATCTGTACACACAGACGTTTTGGGGAAGGAACTGCAACCCCCAACTGTGTAACACCCTTTTCCCTTTCACTGTTCATTGTAACAATGCGATTCTCCTGGAGGAGCAGAGCAAGAGCTGGGCAGCACTGTCAAGAATCAGTCGAGGAACCAAGGGTGACGTTTCTGTAAACAGATTCATGAACAATATTCTCCACTCATATACCTACCATAAGGAAACACTTGGGCAAGGATAAAAATAGATATTCTTTCAGTATATCTTCCGAGGTTCTGGAATTCAGTAGGGTAGGGAGTTCAAGCTCCTCCATTTTAGCAGTTATTGAAGGATCTGCCGTCCCTGGAGTTCCAATTCATTCTTCTGTTTGTTTATATATTTGATATCCATCAGAGCCCATGGCAGTAAATTCCAAAACTAATTACATGCAATGGCAAAAAGAATCTCCTTTTGATTTAAAACTGCTATCAGGTATCATTGTAGTTGTGGGGGGACTTATGAATAATAGTGAATGTACATTGTTTCAGATTCTAGAAGCACCTATCAGTACAGTTTGTCACTCCATCATTACTACTAAAGGAATTTAAGAGCATTAATCTGACCATTTATAGATTCAAGTATTTCCAGCTTAAGCTCAATGAAGAAGTACATACATCACTAATAAATTATAGTAAGAGAAATCTCAGTCCGCTCAATGTTGGTGAGCATCTGGAGACACAGCCAATCTTGACAAGTAGTCGTGACCTTTTTTCCTTATGGAACTAGCCCCAAAGCCAAAAGGTTGAGTGGGATGAGGTCCACAGCCACAGAGACTCTACTATTTTACAATACTTTCTCCAGTGTGAAAAAGAAATATGGTAAACGAGTATTACCCTTTGAGGGGGAAATTCTGAAGCTACTTACCTTAGACTTGTTAAGGGATTTTGCAATGCTCTTAAAGCCTAAATCAAACAATAAAATACAACAGCTGCTTTTTAAATATTAGTACTGTATATATTCACCTGCAAATAAACATCTCCCAGGAACACTCCCAGGAAGGATGCTGTGTTTCCTCTGGGGCTGTTCTGTCCCATATCACAGCAGCCCCCACCTGGTGGCAGCACAGTCACACACACAGACCCACATATGGAGAAACAGAGTTTAAAAAAAAAATTTTAAAAATCAGCGTTGCTTATGTGGAAGGAGTTCAATTATTTTTCTCATGCCTTTGTGCATTGCCATGTTTCATTTTCCTATGGAAAATCCCATCATTAACAGACAAAGCAAGATTTGAAATCCTGCCTGTTATCCTGCCTGTTCCACTTGCCCCCAAAGGTGTTTAACAGGAACACTTAATTGGTGAGAAATACTCTTGTCTAAGCCACTTGAGATGCATTTTTTCTGTTAGACCTCCCTCACTAACTATTCTAATTCCTAAGGATCAGTAATATGGGTCTAAGGAAGTAATACTCTAATAAACCACTGAAATTGCCTGTTACAGTCATCCCTCTGTTTAATTACAGCTTAAAATAATTTATTTTAAGCATCCCCTTATTTTACAAAAATCTGCCAATTTTTTATGGTGACCACTGATTCTCCATCCTTCAGAGGGTGACTGGGTATTACATGACCTTCAAATCACTGAGTGAACAGTGAAAATGAACACTCTTCCATATACAGCTTTTGTATTCATGTATATCAGGAATGCAATCACATACCATTAATAACTAAATGTAGCTTTTATTAAGCATGACCACACAAAGGAAGTGACAAAAACGTTATTTAATTTCTGCATTTTATTCTGAAACCGTTGACCTCATTTTTAGGACTAAAGATCTCCCAGGTAAAAAGGGATGAAAGATGAAAGGATGAAACAAAGTGCCATGAATAAGTAATTCAAAAGCATTCTTCTGCCACACCGGAAAATAAATCATGTTATGTTTTGCTGTACAAAAAACTTATGAAAAATTTGTATCCAGTATATGAAGATATAGTTTGGATCAGAATGTACTTTAGATCATCATTTTCTTCTGACTTCTAGTTCTTGGTTAAGGAAAACCCCAAAACCCTTGGTTGCATATTTTTTTAAAAAACTAAAACCAAAGAAAAGAGGAAAATGCAACTTGCAATTAAAGACAAAAAAAAAAGTCATGGCCCTTAATTTATGAGCTTTTAGACAGAAAATGAACAACTAAGCCTAGATTTGCTTCATCTTACATGTATCTTGTGATAAACCTACCCAGAAGTATTAAAATGAAAATTGCATCCTGATTTCTATCAGTTTCTTTTATGAATAAACTTGTCTATTCTAGGCCAGCAAACCTCAGCTTTTTCAGAAACACAGGAACATTTTCCAAACTGTATTTCAGTACACTTGTACTCATCTTAAGGAACAGTCTTGCAGAACATGTATACAAGACAGAAGTAATTTTTAGACTAGTAATATCTGATCCTCTTAAAGACTTCTAGAAATACTTAGTCATTCAACAAAACAAGCTTGTGGAGCTGATAAACAATATTTCCTCTTTCATGCTGCTTTTCAGACTCGTCAATAATACGCTGAGAATCCACCTAGTCAAAAGAAGCAAGATCAAAGTCAGAATGCATTCTTAATGTCTTCCTATATATCATGTCTAAGAAAAAGTCTTGAAGAGTTCTGAGTTTTAAATCATACAGGAATTTCAGTTCCATGCCACACACTGCAACAAAAGAGCCAGGGCTACAAAATGCTTTATCTCATGGTTTGGCCTGAGTCAAATCACTACTCCACAATCAATTCCAAAGCATTACAGCCTGTATTTTATGAACTAAGATGTCCTGGGATTCTTCAGATGCAGTGAAAATCCTGATCCAAGGCCCACACATCACCTTGTTATAAACACCAGCAGAAGTGAGTATATTATCTTCCCGAATCCCAGGACAACCGAATTTGAAATACAAAAATAGAAACATTTTGGCCTAAAGCAGCATATCCCAGCGCACTCTAAAAGATGCCTTTTAGAAATAACTGCCCTTGGTGTTTGTTCTCTGCTGTCCCACTTTGCCGAGGGGACCAAACCTCTCCTTTCTGGTCTGCAGGGCAGGAGAGGCACAGGGAGGGTGTGTGTAGCACTTTCACTCCTGCTCTAATTCCTCACTCCCTTTTAATTAAGAAACTGTACTTGTTCTTCAGGAAATCCAGTGGCCTGCAGAGGCCCTTATAGATAGAAGGGTAAGATTTCCAACAAGAGTAGGAAGCTAGGAGAGTTTTCTTATGAAACCTCCCAGGTCTTGAGAAAACTACTCTCCTGCCTGATCCCACCACGTTTGTTCTAACACAAGCCACATTTCTGTCTGCCTAGAAAGGAAAAGTCACCTCACAGTACAGCAGACCAAAGCAAAACTAAAATGCACTGCATTCAGGAAAATGTAGCTACAGCTGCTTAATAGAAAAAATAGAAAATTTTAACTTCCAACAAATACAAAGTTGCTTTTACAACTCAACTTAAAACCCATGGAGAGTTCTGTTTGAAAACACTTTTGTACACACAAAATTAAACAACAAACCACCCAACAACTAAGCAGATTCTACAAAAACAGGATATCAAGAGACATGATATATGGTGATCACATAAATAAAATTCTTATGCTTTAACTCTACAGTGTTTTCAGTATTTTCATATTCAATAACCAAAAAAGTCATCCTTCCAAAAGAAGTTTTCCCTTTCAACACTCTTAACTAACTGTACAGGGGTACTCAAACTCCTCAAGAAAAAAAACTTTAAGAAAGTACCTTTATACCCTTACCTGATTCCATGCATAGGGCTTCTCATACCAGACAGGATCAATTGTATCTCGAGGCTTTGATTTGCAGATTAAACTGAAATTACATAAATATAGCCTTAAGAAATACACTTGTCTTTGATTAATTATAAAGACAAAGGATTTTTTATATTAAATACAACCAGGTATTTACAAGGTGTCTGTGCTGAAGGGAATCTTAAATTTCCCTGTTCATCTGGTCTGATTTAGTCACTTCTCTGTACTTTTCCCCTCCAGTGCAGAAAGTCAAAATAAAAATTTTCACAGGGACATACAGGGTATCAGAATGTATTTTCTTCTGAAGAAAATAATGAGGTCTTCTTTTTTTTACAAAGCACTAGAATTTGCAACTGTAATTTATTCCTTACATTTTATGTATGCTTACTCACTAGAATGTATAATACAGCTATTTTTAGGGTATTTTGTTTTGCATGACAACTCAATTACTATGGATTGTCTGTCTGCTCCAGTTATTTCCTCAAGCTGTGCAAAGTACAACAGTAGTAGACATTAATTAATTCTGTCTAGATCTGTTTTTCAAAAACTGATTTTGGTCTTAAGTACTGGTGACATGTTGTAAATACAATTAGCTTTTGAAAAATGGAAAACAGTTATGAAAGACTGTTCAGGCTAAATTTTTACCTATGTACTTGTATTAATAAATGTTTTTTCCAAAACACAGAAAGTACAATTGGGAAAAATTATTCAAAACCAAGAAAGGTTTTACACAAGGGAAAAGAAGATATCATTACAATAATCAGACTGTTTATTCCTTCAAATAAAACCATACAAAAATAAAACACCATTTTAAATAAAAATAGGTGTAGGATTGCTGGAAGACAACCAGTAAATGTACAAAAATTCCACAAGAGAAAAGGCTACCACAGAAAGGTATAAAATCCTGAAGACAAAAAAGCCCAAGGGCTGCTAGGAGTGACCGAGTCAGGCAGTTGGCACTGACTGAGCTGGGAACGTGTCAGTGCCCAGGACCTGTGCCAGGGTCTGACCCTTCCCCTCTCAGCTGGCTGGAGATGTCTGAACAATCAGCCCAAAATAGGTGCAGAAACTGCAGCAAGTATTCACATGTCTGAACAAACAGCAGTGACATTTTAGTGCCTTCAATTCAGCATGTAAGTGTTGATGTCCCAGCATGGGCTGTTACTGTCACCATCACCTCCAGTGAGGGGTTGTGGCTTTGCTTCTTTCTGCCTATCCATGTTCCTTGACTTCTCCATTGCTTGTGCTCTTTTAATTTCATTTCTAGTACCACAAAAGGTAGGGCTGACTTGTTAATTTACTATGGAATGCACCTGAATTTTATTTGGAGTTTTGGAAACAGGAAGTATGGGTGCTTGCTTTTAACTTAAAGCAATGTAATAGTTTTTTTTCCACAGGTAAGAGAGCAGGTACTTTCAAAACCAAGAAACACCTGAAAAATCAGCATAAATAGATGCTCTGATAATCATTCTGATAAACCTGGGTAAGAGCAGGGTCGTGATCTTTGTCAGCATAAGGAACTGCCTAACTCTGACATGATGCAGTTACTTCAGCAAAGCTCTCTTGGTAAAAAAAGGTTGCATTTCTTAGAGATGGGGCTGTTAAGAGAGTTATGTTATGGACTCTGGACCAGAGCTCTTTTTAACATAGTTCAGAAGAGAGACAGATCAGGATGAGAAAATTCTCCTGATGATACAGACAGCACTAAAATGCATGGTAAGTGAACAAACAAGGGAAGATCTTTCACATCATGCTCAGCAGGGGCACACATTAGAAGGAGCTGTTCCTGGGTTAGTTCACTGCACTCCCTTCTCCCAAACTACAAGCTGAAAAAATCCTCCAGGCTGGCTGCACTGAATCACAATGGCCTTTGCAGAACCACTGCATGACTTACAAGGAGAGGCTTGTTGGGAAAAAAGGCAGGTGGCCTTACTTCAGTTCCTAAATTTGCCTAAATTGACTTCCTATTCACTTGTCCAACACCTATTCTGCACAGGTCTGCTGAGGGAGGAAAGGAAGCACACTTAATTCAAATTTACAGGAAGAAAGCATTCTAAATCTTTCTGCATTGTTCTGCCATAGGACTCCATTGGCTTTGTCCTGGGTGCAAAAAGAAGGATACATAAGAGCTGATATCCTGCAGAACAGGTTTTACAGTCTAGGTTTTATGACTCCTAAGTGATTGGGCTTCTCTGAAGAACCAGTGCTTCCACAGGAAGTCTAAGGTTGTTTAGTATACTGCTTTATAAAAAAACAAAGTAAATGAAATGCATCATTAAATGATAGCATACATTGTTTTTACAATGCCTAATGTGAGCTATGCTTCAAGCAAGCACTCATTTTTGCTGAGACTGTGAAACAGAACATCTTATTTCTCTAAAATTATTACCATAGAAGCTTCTGACGAATATTCTCCTGCAGCTGTGCTACTTGCTCTTGTCCATAATGCAGTGCATGTTCACAGAGCAGCTTATTCATGGCTATCCTCAGACTGTTTATCTGTAAAACACCAGTGACAGAATATAAAGCACTTTAAACCAGCACAAGGTCTGTATCATATTAGACTGACATGAAGGTAGTAGAGACAGCCACATCACTGAACTTCACCTGGAATATTACTTGCATAAGGAAAAACATCTGAAGCTTCAGATATGTTTCTTCCTGCAGCTGCACCTCTGGTGGTTAATGATGTTAATATTGTTAATATTTCAGCCACATAATATCACAATTTTTAAGGTTACTCAGATATGCCATAAAACATAAAGGCTACCACTTGCCTGGACTTTTTCCACTGGAGAATTCCCTGTGTAGAAGTTTTTGTGTAAAAGTTTTAAGAATTTTCTCTCTGTGTCCATAATTTTTCACATGAGCAACAGCTTGGTGTTACCATTCTGGCTGAGGCATCATGAATACAGCCATCTCACCAAGTCAGTGCTTTCAGAAAATAACAGCTCACAGATATGTGCACCAGCATGTTCACTGTGTCCTTGGAAAACCTCCAGGAACAACCCCAAGCACCTATTTGGCATACAGACCTAACCAGGGCACATCCCTCACTGTCTCGGGCACATGTCAAACACAGCCACTGTCCTGCTCAGCACAGGTGATGTACATGTTTCCCTCTGACAGACCTCACTCTCTGAGCTGCACAAGGCAGTAATGAGGAATGCAGGGGCTTTATTGTTTGTTTGGGTGATCTGCTCTGAGAGACGCAGCTCGACACAGATGACTTATCAGAGCTCTAAAACCAAACTGAAGCCCGAAAAGCAGCAGTGCTCTGCTTGTCAGTAAAAGCCAGGACAATCCTAAGAACAGAGCTAGTAAAGTATTGACATCTGGTTACTGCAAAATTGATGATTGTATTTTGAAAAGTGTGTAACATTCTATAATATTTTGTTTGAAGTGTAGGAAGGGGGCAACTGCTTCTCCTGATAAAAATCCAAGATTATAAAAAGGGAGTACATTAAAAAACCCAAACAAAACCACAATACCCCCAAACCCCGCAAGTCCAAACAAGCTTTTCTATTACTAATGCTAAGAGTTAACAAGCTCAGATGTACTGACTTCTACTGCATTCCTACTGTAGTGAAAACTCTTATCCAAGTTTTACCTCTGTTATGTCTTCCAGTCCAAAACGTACATCAAATGTCAGCTCCATATCATTTCCGGGAAGCAGTGGAGCTCCAGAAGTTTGACTCCAACCCAAACCACACAGAACGCCAGTAAAATACTTCCCACTTTTATCAACTCTGCATGAGAAAGAAAGAAACAGTCTCACCAAGAGATGAAGAAATAAAACTTATGAAGACAGACTTAAATGAATTTGTCTAAGCCATGCAAAGCAAGACACATCTTTGAAGGAAGCTAGAGCAACTGAGAGGCATTCACACTCAGTCATATTGATTTTTAAAATACAGTGATGAAACAAAACTGAAATTCTGGTTATAAAAGCATATAAAACTTACCAAAATCATCCATAAGCAAAATAGAGGAAAGCAACCTTCACTATGTTGAAATGACAGTCTACAAATACCAGAATTAGAAGAAAACACAGCAGTAATGCTGCTGCCAGAACCCAGCTTTTACAAAAAAATATAGAAGTTCCTCTCCTCATGTACACTTAACATGCCCAGTTTACACTCCACCTTCCCAAGCTTCCAGCACAACTGTCAGGAGCTGTAATGCCTTGTCATGAGGGGAGACTCTGCGGCGCCATTTCTTAAGTACATGAACAAGTTAATACTGCACTGAAACTCATAAAAACACCAGGAAGAGAATATATAGAATGCTGAAAGCAAAGAAATTACATCTATCGAAATTTGTGAGGATCCTAAAGAAAATAATAAAAGAATCACCCCTTTAAAATGTACAAATACCTGAGTTCTATTGCAGGAGCAAACAGCATACTGAGGAGTGCAAGCAGGCCATGAATAGGAGGCATCAAAGATGTTTCCCCTAAAATCACAGACCCTGGCACCAAAAGAAAAGAAAAATCTCAAATAACTCTAATTTCGAAAAATATCTAATGAAAATGAAACCTCAAAAAGATGTAACATAGAGCTACAGTAACATATTTACTCATAGAACTACTCATACAAAACCAGAAGTCTAGAGAAACAATAAAAAAATTTTATTAGACATTACCAGCTGCATTTACTGATACATCAGTGGCGACCAACAACTGCTGAAAGGGATCTTCTGCACCATCATGGACAACAATGGAGTTTATGCTCTCCTTATGTATGAAAACATTTCTGGGGAAGAAATATTTTTAACATTAAAAAACCCCAAAACTCATACAAACATGTAAATAGAAAGTAATTTTAAATTCACAACACTAACTCAAAATAGCTGTTTACTGTTAGCAGATTTAGCTGTCTGTGAGACAATAATGCTCCTTAAAATTACTCTAAGATTTTAAACAGAAATAGTGCGTATTAATGCAACTCAGGCCTGATTACTTCAGTTTTTTTAATGAATAAAAATTCAGTGGAAATATGTAGGAGTCACTAGATGTTTTTTGCTGATTTATTCAAAGTGACAGCTAAGAACATGACTGTACTTCACAGTAAAAGCTTCCTCATACCTGAACTGGGATACTTTGGTCAGACTGTAGCACTTCCGCTGATAAGGACTGAATGGGCCAAAAACTGTTACCTTCAAAAAAAGGGAGAAGACACAAATGACATTCTAGTTAGCTGGGTATCTTCCAATCAAAATGCTTCTGATTTAAATTAGAGCCAAACACATTTCTGCATGTACTGAACCAACTGAGTTGCTAAATTGGTAATACTGCATTTTCATTTCACTAAGCAAACTCATTTCATCTAAAGAAAACTTGACTTGCTGAGGCACCTTATCTAAAATTATCAACTTTCACAGGTGCTACAGATTCATGATTTTCCTCTAGCTTAAAAACCACAAGTTCAGACTTCATAGATCACTTCAGAAAATCAGGGAATTTTATTTGTGAGACAAGGTCTTTAATCTTGAAAATCTCTCTCTTTATGAAATGAGCAGTTAAACAGGATTACTCCTGTGGGTAAATGGAGCACAATTAGGTGCTTGAAAGCCCAAAATTTTGTCAGGTCTGAAATAGGAAAATAATCAGAGTGCAGATGAGGCCTAACTTGTAATCAGAATATAGAACACGACAAACACTTTCCTGTTTTATATTCCAACTTAGTACTGACTAGATACCTCAAAACACATTTCTGAGTTTGGCACTGGCAGCGGACCATCATTACTATCAGTTGCTGGAGCACTCACTGCTTCACCTCTCCCAGCTGCTCACCTATCAGTAGCTGATGAAGAATGAAACACTGTGTATAGTAAAAACCATGTTTAGATTTTCTGAAAAACTGATAGGGTTGTAAACTTGCTTTTTTCCTGTGGCTTATATAATGAAGACTACCATGTAGGGAAACATTGCATTCAGCTGCTCAATTTTATCTCTGTTCTGCAGGAGTTCAAAGTGCTGCCTTAGATGTGTTAGAAAAGCTGGATCACTTAGCTCCCAGGCTGTACTTCAGAACTCTGTTCAAAGTTGCAGCAGATCAGAGTGAAACAGTGGTCACACTATGGCTTTCTACCAACAGAAAGTAGAATGCCCTATGAAATGCATCAAACAGTGCTTGGTTATTTAAGGTACTTTCAGCCCTCATCTCCATTCAATGTGAGGAGCACGGTTGTGTGATGACAAGCCAAAGCCACCACTTGAATTACCTTATGGGTTGGTGCACCAGATTTATTTTCAGCAAAACAGCTCAACAATCTTTCAATGAGATGCTTTTCTTCCTGTCTTGAAGATACAGGCATTTGCTTTTCTTCTTTTGCTTCGTCCAAAAATAATTCCTTGAGCAAATCATGGCTTTGCTGTACAATAAAAGAAGTGTTAAAAGCCTTGAACAATTACGTCTTCAGAAATTCTACAAGAAAGGTCCTACACAAATACTTGCATACAAAGACAAAAAACAATGTTCTGATGACCTTTCAGATTATATAAAATGTCAAAATGGAAGAGAGTTAGAACTATGAAGCAGTTACAGTTTTTCTGAGTTTCAAGTAAGAGTGGAGCAGTTCAATTGAGGAAATAATTTCTGGGGAAACATCTCTTCCAGAAAGGGTCTCAAAGCGGCAATGCTTTTGGCCAACAGCTTGATATGCATTATGCACACACATAAAAATACACTGCCCTATTCAAGTGTTAACCTTGCCACTAGTCAAGCTGCAACTCAGCTTCTCAGGACAGCCTGAACTGAAATAAATTAGCATAAAAAAAGCAGCAGCAGCAGCTCAGCCAATACATACTTGTGATTCGTACGACTCCTCTGCTATCTCGGCGTAACACTCCTCGATAAGCACATCCCGAATATTCACCAGGCCTTTGGGCCCCGAGTGACGGAAAACATCCACGTGCAGGACCCCGTGCACAAGGGAGAAAACCTCCACGAGCAGAGTGCAGCCACTGACCAGGGAGGCAAATCTCTGGCTGGCGCTGCAGCTCCACCGCTCCCCGCACACCAGCGATTTGGAGGAGGGACACATCTTGCAGATCTTGAACTCTAGAGCCTAGAGCAGAAACCATTGAAACCAATGCTTGCCCGACTGGAGAATCAGCACGGAAATATTTCACTTTCTCAATAAACTGTCTGAATTAATAACTATAAATTATCTTGTAATTATTGCGGTGGCTGATGTTAATTCCTAGGGCTGCTATAAAGCTACTGGCATAATTCCTACTCCATCACCGCCAACACATGACAGCTCATGTCACTTCAGTGTAGTACACAGCTGCTAAGGCATCAGAGCAAACAGTGCATAAAGGATAATTTGGTAGTAATTCACTATTCACACTGAAGTCTTAGGGGCACAGAGATGTCTTCATCAGTCCACAACTGTTTCCAACTGTTTATTTCCAAGGTAACAGAAAGCTTGGTAAGACCACTACAGCTCTTCTGTCCCTGGCAGGCAAGAGTAATTAAGTTCTCATGTCCACAATCACTATCTGTGATTATGTCTTTGAATGAGTTTACAGCAGAAACCCTGGGCTTTTTCTAGCCAGTCACTAAAACTGGTCATTAAAAGATGAGGCCTGAAGCAGAAATACATTTCCATTCAGTAAGTGCATAGAAAATACAAAAAAGGATGCCTCTTGCCAAAACTATTGTTTTACATAAATTACAAAAGAAAACCAAACAAAATTAGCCCTGTCAATATCTAATCCAATTTCTGCTGGTCCATTTCTCATTTTCATCATTAAATGCTTCAGAGAATACAGTTAGTATGATACACCTGTTTCTATTAGCTTAAAAATACCTAAGTGAGCATTGAAAAACTGAATTAAAATTGAAGTATAGTTATTTTATTTGTAAATACAGCTCAAGAGAATTATTTTTCTGAAAAACTAGCTATAAAATTCCCCTAATTTGTGTCAAAACATCACTAGACTTATAATACTTGTATTTAATGATCAAGAGAGCTCTGTCTGAAAAGATCCTAGGAAAGCCAGCAGTTTGAAGAACAGCAAAGCAGCACAAACAGCAGCTTTACAAAATTTAAATTTCTCTACAATTAAATACAACGTAGTTCAATTACACACAAGAATTCCTGCTCTGTGAATGCACACACCTCCAGAAAACACTTGCCTATTAGTGACGGTGATCTGTAGGTACTTGCATCAGCAAAACACATATTATTTAATTATTATTCTGAAAAGCATCCTGACCTGAAGTTTACTCCTCTTTTCCAGGCCAGACACAAAAATATCTCATAAGCAGCAGCTAACAGCATCACCCCTACCTGGAAAGGAAGCTCCTGAAGACAGGTTGGTATGTCCTTTAATTTACTTAAAGGCACTTCCGATCTATTGCCATAATCAACAAAAAAAACCTGGAAAAAAAGTCAGAAGTATCTGCAAAGATTCCAGAACATTAAAAGTGCTACTTTTAGTGCCAAGAAAAGTCATGAATTGAGTTTAAAAATGACAGTACAACATAAATGTTATCAAGTCAAATGGAAGCAAATTCAAAGTCTGGAAAGCATGCAAATGAAGTCATGTCAAAAAGAATACGTCAAATTTTATCATGTCTATTATTTGATCCCTTGGCCTAAATATCAACTTGTAATGCAAATAATCCACTAAATCTAGAAAGGCAAGTTTTTCTAAAAAGCTCTAAATTCTCTCCCCACACTCACACCTACATAACCTTACTTCTTAAGAGTGTGATACTACCTAACAACTGCAGATAAGCAAATGTGAACATGTATTCAATGACTTATAAATAAACATGTGTTTATAAATTCAAATGCGAAAGTGATGAGATTAACACTATTATTCATGAGTTTTTCATGACATCAAACTATGACAATATTCAGTATTAACTCTGTAGTGGTGACACCCAGCCAGCTTAAGAAATAAAAGAAATTCAAAGGCCAATCTTACAAAAATAAAAAAATCTGTCCTTAAAATGCAGAAAAGTATTCTTCTGAAAAATCAATACCAATCTTGAACTGTGGCACTAACGTCTATTACTCACATCAGCACAAAAAGCTGAAATATTCTGGTGAATTTGTTGATTATATTGAACTCAGCAGCATAAACACAGCTCAAAAAAAAAAAAAAGCTGTGTTTTCAGATTCACCAGAGGTTTTAGTCTTTATTTTATCTCACTCTTTTCAATTTAATACTAAAAATTCCCATGTTCTGGAAAAGAAACAAATTAATCTATTCTGGCCAGAGTGATTTGCAGAAAAAATAAATAAAAAAAAACAGGCAGCAAAGCTTTACTATTGTTAACCCAATTATGTGCTACCAATTCAATGTGACATAGCACATTACCTCAGCAAGATCACCATGAACATACAGAACATGAGCTCTGTAGTACCCTCTCTTTCCCAGATAAGTGAATGGTGCCAGACAAAGTACATCCACGTGTGGAGGCACTGCTAAATCCATCAGGTTCTGATAATTAATTTCAGCACTTAGAGCCTGGAGTACAGCTGTATTTTTTTCATCTGTCCTGTAACCCCAGAAGTGTCCAACTTCTACTATCTGAAAGTATAAAAACGAAACAATAACAGATTTCATATTATTCTTCTACATCAAATATAAACCACATCTGAGCAAAATACATGGAAACACTCCTACTCATGACACAACAGGAGTTGTGTCACATACTGATCACATACTGCAACAATGCAGCGAAGAATTTCTCATAATTCAATACTTTTTGAAAATGTTTATTTTCTGTGCTACTGCAACATACTTTTTTATCTGAACAGATTCTGATATAAGCATTACTAAAATACAGAAAATTAGGAAAAGATGACTTCTATTTTCCTAAACCAAGTTAACAGACAGAAAATACAAGGTAGACAGCTGATCAGGCAGGTGCACAGATTCAGTGCACTTCTCTACCAGTGACAGAACACCAGTTAGCTATGTGTGTCAGCACATCAGCATTGTTATTGCTATGATGAGCCATACTTTAGGAAACTGGTGACAACATACACCTATTTAAATCCAACTGAATAAAATAAGTAATCTTTTAGAATGTCTAAACTTTTACAGCCATTTCAGACTTTAGATTGAATGCTTGTGATAAAAACCAATCTTTATTTACAATCATTAAAGCTGACATATTAAAACAGAAGTAGCATAGATAGCTAAATGATTGTAATGGGTCTGATTAAATTCACTGACATTTTTTATCCAAGAGATTTAGCTGAGTAAAAGGAGGAAAATATTCTTTTTTCTACTTGCCAAACATACCACTATTTAGCTTTTAACACTTCATCTTATCATTTCCCCAGCTTACTGCTTTAACTGTTTTTATTATTTCTATTTCAGCAGCATATATACTGTTATTACTCAACTAATAAAGATGTTAGCTAATACAACATTTAAAAATCTCAGCTTCAAATTTCAGAAATATTTGTATATCCATGTAATTTTCCCTTAATACACTTCTATGCATGAAATATTTTTCTGAATGAGCATATAGTACCATTAATTCATCTCATTTCTCACATGTACAGAAAACTGGCAGTTCATAACCATGTAAATGGCCCAAATACCTACTGATTTTCACTTTTATAGTTTACACAAGTACTTTACCTCTTCCATTAATCCTCTTTACATTTATGCCTACTTCCAGCTAACATTTACTGCCATCAACTCCCACAAATTTTGTCAAGTGCAAACATGTGAGAACCGTTTAACAAAGAACTACTAAAAATAAGGCCAATAATATTCCCCACACTTCTAACAGACACCTCTGCACTAAAAACATTATCACTATCCAATTGTTTAACTTAAGCTTGTCAGATAATAATCTCTGCTAAGCTATCTAGGTACTAATTATTAGATATGACGTACTTCAGATGTAGAACATTCCTACCTCTGTTACCCTGATGGACAGAAAACGACTTGGAACCATCTTTGACATTTGTAAATCACCAAATGAGATTTCTACAGGCTCCACTGTCTGCTTCTGACAGTCCACATTTACTCTAAAATGGAATAAAAGATGCTAAATACTTCACTCACAAGAGAAAACTCAAGAGGATGAATTTTTTCTGCTTTCTTCCGTTTCCCAAGGTATCCCTAGGGCACATTTATGCACTTAATGACTTTTATTTAAATGTACATTAATTCAATTAGAAAGGATAATGACCACACAGAGCCAAATTACTAGAGAGTAACTGCTTCAACTGTAATATAACCAAACACAGAAAGATACATACCAGGACATAACTCTGCCATCACTTTATTAAAAATTGAAAGAATTAAGGTTAAATAGTGAGGCTTTTTGTTATGGTGTTTTCTTCTAAGATTATTTTTTTAAAATACAGTATACAAATCCAAAAATAGAAATTCAGCCATTTTTATAGAGAAATATATATATATATATTAAAAATATTCCTTTTACTTGACCAAAGATAAGAACTTTAAAATTAAGTCTTTCAGCCTAGGAGGCTTGAGTTCCTCAAGAACCACTTTAAGTGCTGTTTTGGGCAGAGTGAGACTGCTAAAATATTTTATTAAAAGCTAAGTACAATTAATTGGAAGTAAAATACTCATCTGTACTTTAACCTTCCCAATTCATTCCTGCCCTCCTATTTCAGATTTCTTATTTTACAATACTGAAATTGCTGCAGACTAATCAGGAGGTAGGCAGAAAGCCATTTTATCAGGTTACTTATATGACCT
>VZTN01009167.1:2518-19745 GCA_013400515.1 Erpornis zantholeuca | reverse complement strand
ATCTCAGCATACAATAACACTGAAACACACATGCCAGATTTTCCTAGCAAAAGGTGTGGACCAAAAACTGACTACATTGCATTCCTCAGCATTATTTCCTATTATGTTATACCTCATGTCCTTATGTTTCCCCACACTTTATTTTGTTAAGCTCTGTCTCCCCCCCATCCCCAAATGCTACTCCTTATTTATTTTGGTTATAGCAATCCCCACATTGTCTCTATCATGAACAGAAATAACTGTGTACATCTGTATTTTCATATGCCAAAGGAAAAGGGAGTAGAGCCTTGGGGGGGAGAAAACAACTGTATACTTGGAATTCTCTTAAACAGCAAAACACCTTTAACTATAAAGAAATATTTAAAACAATCATGTTATTTCTAGTCTTGCAAAAACATTCCACTTAGACAAAGCTTACATCTGTTTTTTGAACCTAACTTTTTTTTCATGGGAGACACTTCCAAGGAAGTTCCCACTGAATCCAGCAAACCTCATTTTGCTGCAAAGAAACACATTTTACATATGCAATACAATTACCTCAGAAATTCCAGACCTACAGCTGCTGCACCTTGCACTTGTTTTCTGATATCGTCTGGATAATGAACACACAGCTCAAAGGGAATCTTCAGCTGTGACATCTTGACTGCCAGGTACACCTCAGGAAGAACCTTAAAGACCTCCTTTGGATTACGGGAGAACTCCACAAAAGCCCTTTTTACAAAAGAAAAAGAAAATAATTTTTTTCTCCTTGTCTTTATCTTAGCAGGCCAGCAAAAAGTAAAAGATAGGTTCCTCACAGGCTTTGTCTACTGCTTTTATGTACCTTAAAACTTTAATTACCATGATGGTGATAAAACTTTCTAACATTGTCACTAGCACATGCCAAATTTAATGCAGATACAAAGGATGTGAAAATATATGTGAATAAAAAAAGCATTAAAGATTGGAAAAGGAATAAGAACAGTTAGATGAATTCAACTTTGGGCAGTCATAGGCTGAAATAAATCAGATTATCAGCTCAAAAAAGCCATCAGACTGTATAAATGAGCTAAATCCAGTATAAAAGATATAAATAGAGACAGATGAGTTGCAATTAAGGTCCACAGACAGAGAACAGAAGAGACAAACCAGAAGGCTCTACCTCAGCTATCTTATCTAATGTTATTCCAACCAATACATATCAGACTTCAAAACTCTAACCAATACATTAAAAATAAGTTAGTGATTCCAAAGAGAAGAAACTAACTAAATTTGTCAGTACATTACTGACAAAGAAATTGATTACTGGATTTGTAACTGAGAACATAAGGCAGGATACTTCTTTTTACACTTACCTTGATCCATTGTAGGAAATAGATTTTACCTGCCCACACTGTCTAAGCAGTGACTGCAACTGTTTATGGTATAGATATCCATAGGGAGGCATGTTCTTCAGCTGTTAAGAAAAAGAGGTTAAATTTGGATACATTCAAGTTGCTTTAATGCACTTTCAAGTTCACCTAAATAGCTAGCTTTCTCCTTTACTTGAACTGCAATAATTATGTACAATCTAAACTGCAACAAATTCCAAAAGTGCTAGATACTATAGTACATTCAAAAATCTCTAAAGACAACAAAAAGCATCATTTTGCTGCTAATAATGACCTACTGCTCCAACCAGTAGATAAACTATAAATGAAGCAAAATAACTTGTAATGCTATATGTTAATCTGATGTTTTTTCCAAACAGCTGTCTCGTATCTCTGATTTTATTTGTAAACAGAAAAACACTGGAATGCTATAATTTTTGTCCACAACTGAGAAATATATCCTATACTGTGTGCACAGCCCGGGAAACTGAAGGATTTACAGCTCCTGCATATGCTGACAGAACTATCACATACTGAATTACTGAGGTACAGGGGGACAGCTTGCACAACTGGAAAGCACTCTCACATGGATACATGCCTCTTAGGGATGACAAAGAGGCTAAACAAAGTCTTTGTATAGAGGAGTAATTCCAATGTAAGCTTTTGCAATTATTAATATGCAACTGTAGCCAGATGTCCACTTCTCTAACTTTTTTCCTAATAGTATCTCACAGGAGATCTTCATTTAATATAGAATTATGAACTACTAAACAGCAAGTTCAAACTTTATGACTTTCAACTATTTTTCAGGACCTGTGCAACTGTGTATTATTTTCTTTGGCTCTTACAACTTCAGACAGGAAAAAACAAATTATTTTGTCACAATGTTCCTATGCCTTTTAGTACCAAGGTCACTTGCTGGTCAAAACCATGCTCTAGGTGAGACTACAGAAACTGCCTCAAGGGAAGGTAATTTAGAGAGATCAAAGAGCAGTAGGTTTAATTGTCTTTTCTATCTTCAGCACACCATTAGGAGCAGCATATGGCTGAGAGAATCTCTCAAAGTGAGAGCCCGTGGAACTTGCAGCACTTGGAAGCAAGATGATTGTTTACACTGATGAAGACACAGCAGCTACTTCTTCAAGGTATCAAGGAGTTGATGTATGAGCAGATCACGAGTTAAATACATCAAAAGTAAGTAGCTGTTTAAATCTTCAGTTTACTATTAATCATTGCTGCTGTGGCAAGACTCATCTTTATTCCACGAGATTGAGTCCAGTCTGGTATTTTACTTTAATATCCTTAAATAGCATGAAGCACAAAAAAATCCCTTGACAACAAGATTTTCTGTCTCTCTCTCCTTTTTATCTAACTATTTTCTCTTGTGCCAATAAAAGTCTACTCTTTGAAGCTCCTTGGTAGGTTTGGTTTCTTTAAGCACAGGTCATGGTTGTTTTTTACAATGTTGTACCTAGTTCAGATACACCAAACAGTTTCTTAGTTTAGACTACACAGTTTTAAAAAGTCAACACAGCCATTTTAAACTTGCACTTATGCAAGCAGATGAAAAGCAATTTTAGAATATAAAAAAAGGCAAGTGCAAGACCTGAGTAACCTTAAAGCAACAAGCATGTATACCATGCACTGACAAGCAGGAGATTACAAAAAAAGTAACACTGAAGTTGCAACAACACATTACTGAAGTACTCATTAAAAAGTACCCTTGATAGTCCTGTTTTCTTCTTCCAAATATTTTTATAGTTTGATGGAAGGAGTTTGCCTAGTGCAAGACTAGCAATCAAATGCACAGAGGCAGTTCTCAGAGATTCTTCTAAAACTGCCCACCTACACAATGTTTATTGAAAGAATGGGAGGTGGGACAGACTTCACCAAGCGAGGATCAGAGTAGGTAATTATTTCTGTCCCTGCCCAAGACAGAACACAACTTGAAAATACCACCCAAATACTTTACTTTTCTATTACTTGATTCTTAATTAAATCATGCATCCTCTTAACATACCATTACAGTGGTTTTTGGATCTTTGCCAGCAAGGTCTTTCATGGCAATTTCTTCATTACATTTTCCAAAAGAACAATAGTTGGGATAGAAAGCACCAGCTATTACCACCTGAAAACCAATGTGAAACACAGCAGATTATATTCAGTTTCTTGAAATGAGATACACTGGCAACATGAAGAGACACCAGCAGATCTTCATATGTATATTCTTTCCTGTCTCTGTCCAGCAATTACCGAAACTGCAGACTAAACACAAATTCAAGCAAATACTTAAAAATGTATTTTCGTGAAAAGAATTCAATTTCTGGAACATTTCTACAACATTTTAATGCTTTTGTCCGCAGACTTACTGTATTCTATTGCTTGAAAATTGTAGTTGTTAGTTCTGATTTCAAGAGCCTCAATTTAAATAAATTCACACAAAATACCTACAGGTAAATTGTTTTGTTTTCAGGCTGCACCTTACAAGATTTAACAATTCAGCTCCAAGAAGCTCACTGCTTACACAGTTAAACCAACTGCCACTGAAATGATAAGTAAGTCTGTGAAAATAAAATCACCACTAAAAGACAAGAAATTTAGTAAGAAATCTGACAAAGTTAAAACAGCTGAAAGACACAAAAATTTCCAGCACCCCCTGCCCACTAACTAGCCAAGGCAATGTTCAAATAGAGCACCTCAAACAAGGGATAATTTTGAAATAATTAACATCAGTTATCCTTCTACAGTGGCAATACACTGCCAAGAAAATATTTTTTTTCTGCCCAAAATCTCAACATCCACAGAGAATTTTCAAACACAAGTGTAATACTAGCTCATCAATATTCGTACATTAAAATTCAGCTGCAATTTTGGAAAATAGCATCTCTTTATGACAGTCAAGCATTACCTGCAAGATGAAGCGTTGTTTGCACACATATTCCTGGTCCACAGCAGATGGCTGAGCTTTAACATGCATGTTAAATGCACTGACTCGCTTCTTCAAGTTGTGAAATAACTCTGCCACCTGAAATTTGACCTCTCAGTTACATTTCAAGTGGATCAAGGCCAACCGCAAATTATAGTAAAATCTGTTAGCAAAAGTCTGAAATAATTGGGCAAACTCCCTTCCCTTTTCAGGTGACTGGCATGTATTTCACCAATATATTGCTTAGCACCTCTGTGTTGGAAAATTACTTCAGTAACTGTGACTCAATCATTCCCTTCTTATAAAGAACAACTCTGTAGGCACCAAGTGTATTATGCATATACGATACAGAAAAAGTTAGGAAAAGAACTGAAACAACTTTTTACAAGATTATATTCCCCATTAAAATCATTTTAGGTCTGTACTTTAAGAGGCAAAAATCAGCCTAGACTTCTGCACCCAACTGCAGTGGTGACCATTCTGCACCCTCATTTTAGCAGACAACTGTAATTATTGTGAGAGACATCAAAATTATGGCCTCCAGCAGTGTATATTAATCTTTCCATCTTAACTATTTCCAAAAAGTTCCACAAACAGCCACTGGCCTTCTAACCACACAGTGAATGCCTTCATTCTCCCACCAAACATTTGTATTTGAGTCTGGAGCAAATACACAAAGTAGTGTCCACACACCTTCCTTCTACCTACATTTCCCTCTTCTTTCTGCTGCTGGCAGCTTTAGGACACTACTAGAACTACCACTGCCAGAAAGGAACCCATGTGACTGACTCAGTTCTGCAAACCCACTACCACACAAGGGATTATGAAATCAGTATCTTTAGCTGCAGCAAGTAAGAGCCCCCAAATATTACTAAGTGTTAAGTAAAGGTAACCATTCTAAACTCCTTACATATTAAGTCAGGCACAACCTCTTCTGGAATTAGCTGAAACTGACCCAAGAGAGGCTAACATGTCAGACTGATCATTCCACTGTGCACTTTTACATAAATTGTTTTCCTCTCTTTTTTTTTTCTGTTGTTGGTATCACATATGCAAGTCATAAAACTAGAGTAATTTCTTATCCAGATGGTTGCTCGCTATCAAAATATTTTTTTTATTTCTTGTGCTTCTTGAACCCAGGCCCTACATTGCTCATGCCACAGGTATGAACTAGTACAATAATGGCCAAGACCATTATACTAATCACTTATGAATTTTGCTTATTTTCCCCACAATACATCACATTAAGCTTGAAGCCCATTGTGATGCCAAGTTTTCATTAATTGCTGCAGTAATGTTAGCAACAATGCCCCACAAATTCCCAAGTCCAGGCCTCACTATGTGACTAACTGTATTTGCTTAGAGTTTTCCCAACCAGAAGACAGAAGATATTTAACAACAGACAGCAGTCACACCACAACCAGTGATTTGAGGAATCTATACAACCAGCCAATAATACCGGAGGTTTCATAAAAGTATTAAAAATCTGTTAAACAGTTAACCACTTTTTTTATCCTAACAAAAGAAAAATTCTTTCCATCTAAATTCATACTTCATTTTAATAAAATATACGTCTGGATCAATTGATACATACAGAACACCAAGATCTTAACATTAACAGAGAATGAGGACAGTTAAGTCCTTCTGCTGATAAAAACTACTACCAATTTATTCTTACCTCTTTGATCTTGTTTATATGGACACAATTTGATCGACCCCACTCAAGCTCTTCCTGAAAAAGAAAGTTAGAAACTTTTTCTTCTACTGCTAGTGAACTTTCTCTCATGTTCTTCTGCGTGGACACAAATAACAGTTACATATATCAACAGAAAATTTTAATCACATTCCACAATTTTCTTTGCATTTGTATTAAGTATTATGCCATGTATGAAGAGATAAGTCAGTTTGACTAAAACTATATTCTGATTATCACCAATGCAGTTGTGGGTCACCAAAACTTTCCATATAAACCCACAAGTCCATCTCCTCTGTGTTGCTACTAAAAAACCTACTTCAAGATCTACACCTAGAGAATCATAAGAATGTTAAGANTTTCAGTGAAGAAATTTTTCCCAATTCCAATCTAAGCCTCTCCTGGTGCAACTTGAGGCCATTTTCTCTCCTATCACTTGGGAGAAAGGGCCAATCCCCAACTCACTATAACCTCTTTTCTGGCAGTTGTAGAGTAGTAAGGTCTCATCTGAGCCCCCATTTCTCCAGACCAAACACTCCCAATTCCCTCAGCTGCTCCTTAAAGTACTTATGCTCCAGATCCTTCACCAGCTCCATTACCCTTCTCTGAACCTGCTCCAGCACATCTCAATATCTTACAGTATTTTCCATACAGGACTTGAGGTGTGGCCTCACCAGTGCCAAGTACATGGGAAAAAAAATCACTGCCCTGGTCCTGCTGGCCACACTACTGCTGATACAAGCCAGGATGCCACTGGCCTTCTTGGTATCCTGGGAACACTCCCAAAAAAATCAGAGCTTCTTTCTCTGAATGCACATCTTTATCAGACAGATTCTGACCATCTTGGCTAGTTGTTGTAACCCACTGTATGATATGCACTGGTGTTTATAAAAGATACTACACACTAAAAGAACAGGAGAAATAAAAAAGGTTTTATCTTGTACACACAAAAGAAGGACTGGAGGCAGTTATTGTGTGCATGCTAATGGTTTTTCTGACTGATGCGCATAAACATCTTCCATCTTTCAGGGTTTTCTGAGGGGGCAGAAATCTGTGTGTTTAAAGAAACAGAGACTTATGTGTATTAGAAGTATTTCTGTGAACTACAGCTCAATTTCACTTTTTAGGTTGGATTTCAAACCCTCTGGCCACTGTTGATTCATCTGTGAAAGGGACTACATAAGGGACTGTCTTCAAACAACTCTGCATTGGATTCAAACACTCATTTTCTCTCAAAGCTTATCCTATTTATATATGAAAAGTCATACTCATTATAAATAAACATTGCTAGCAAACACCCCTTACTTTTCATATTTACTATGAAAATAAAATACTCCAGCACTGAAGTCACCAGCCTTGAACAGAGAAGAAATAAACTTTAACTAACCATGGGATGTCTCAGCTTTCCTTTTTGTTTGCAGTTCTGCCATGCCTAAGAAAAAAGTGGTGTAGTATTCAGACAGAAAATACAGAGCTTTAGTAGTAATTATTACAAATATTAATGTGACATTTTAAACTAGAAACTTTTTTTTTTATATCAATACTGTAAGTACCCTTGTAACAAGCAGCTGTCCACCTGGCTTTATGAGAGGAACTGGATGGACTGTTAAAGCACATGAAAACATTCATAAATTAAGAGAACTATTTGGATGCTTTCATTTGATGCTGTAATAAAGCAGATCAATTTCAAAACCTTTTTTCTTTTTTCCTTGCTTTGGGACAAAAGAAAGTGAACTGACTGATTCAGATAAGTCGTGATGGAAATGTTTCCCAGGAAACAGGGCTGGAAGAGAAATTAAAATACCCAGCATGTTAATGAAAGTAGCTTCATTATTAAGCAGCTTATGACGGATGCCTGCGGAATCCATTTCTTCTAGTTTGACAGCGAGTCACCTAATAATACAATATTCCAGCTTACTGTGGACACCAACTGCTAGGAAAGTTGAACAGCCAGACTGCATTTCCCCTCCTTCAGAGAGGTTAACCTGGAAAAAATCTAATCTGAACCAAGGAGTTTGGAAACAAACTTTCCTGAACTTACCTGTTATCTTCTGATACTCAGCCATTCAAATTAAAGCTTCCATATCACTAACACACAGAGATACTTCACTGGAAGCTCTATCTGAATGTTCATGTTTGTCCTCCAGGACAACATATCAGTTTATAGTAATACCATCTTCAGATGAACAGGTGGTAATTACCAGGAGACACAAGGGAAATATTATAAGGAGAATTCAGAAAACATTATTTTTGAGCTGCAGAATCAGTAGATACACGTGGCATACGTGTCTGTGTGTGCTTCACAAACACTGACAGCAGAGTAGGAAAAAAACAAGTCCATTTTGGCTGAAGGGCAACACATTTAAAAAAAGTGAAGAAACTACATCAGCAGCTGAAGATTTTGGACTCTCCATAAGATTACAGAACATACCAGAGCATGCATAATATAAAATGCTGGAATTTGAATAGCAAGTTCCTCTAGCAGAAGCCTTTGCTGTGCTGTACCAGCTCTGCCTCTACCTGGAGGAACTGACCCCTGTCCATGGTACTGAGCCACCAAACAGCCAAGAGTACCAAAAAGAATGGCATTTGCACAAAAACATCACAAAGCCCAAGCTAAGTCTGGAGAAAAGTCACCAAACTCATTCTATACAAGAATTTACCAGTCCAAACTGTCCTTGGTTAAAAGTGATCTACGAACATCAACACATCTCCGGCATTTTATTTTTGGCTACTACAGTAGAGACAACTGGGATGTTACACAGTTGGACAAAGACTGCAAAAAGCATCAACACATAGCTGCAGTAATGTGAAGTTTTTAACAACTGCAAAGCACAAATGATGCACTGATCATACAAAGGTGAGACTCACCGTCCTGGTCTATCAGATTTCACTGTAACCTAAGCTGAAAAAAAAAACTTACCCTAAATGCATTCACAATTGCAATACAGTCACTCCTACTATTCCCAGCAAAAAACATTTTTTTCCTGTCAATACAAACAAAAAGAATTAGCAACAATACTTTTTTCAAATATTGCATGTATTACGCAGCTCAGAATGCTATACTATTAACACCCTCCATGTCTTTAATAAACATGATCAATACACTTATTGTAATTACTTGCTCTTATCTTGCTAAAGGAGATGCACTGTATGAGCAGGCTAATAATAAGTAATTGCCCTTGCTATTCTAAGAAACATTTTAATAGACACTGCCACATGTTCACAGGAGAAAGGCAAAGAATCATGCCTTAGGAAAGGATGAGTTAGCTCTGTGATTTATGCTCCCAAATAAATAGATTCCAGTATCAGCTATCTGGAAAAGCTTCTTTTTGCACTGCTTGGCATTTTAACAGAAAATTAGACTCATGACAGAAAATTATATTAAGTGATCAACTTTGCCCTCTGCTCTCAAATGTAGTTACTGTTATAAAACATCTGGGGTACTACCTGTATGCATCAACGTGCTTTTTGAAAGGTACTGCAAAAAAATTCCGCAAAGACAGTGCTGCAGCTACAACAAAAACAAATCAAAATGAAAACCTGAAAATCATTTGGTTTTAGAGAAGTGTTCTCACATGTTCTTCTGTCAGTTACCTATAATAAGGCATTCCTCCAAGCAACCAAAGACATGCCCAAGGACTATCAATTTTCCAAGATGGAGCTCCACTGGCAACTGTGTCAATACCGTTCCTAAGAAAGTCAGCTCACCATCATGTAGATTTCCTTCTGTTTGCACACAGGTTGTAAGTGCTCCCAGCTAGAAAAATTAAAACATGTTCATTCGTAAAATATGACTATATAAACCGCAAGCAATTTTTAAAGCTTGGTACTTTTGAAATCAAAGCGAGTACATATGCTGGATATAAAAGCAAGCTATAAATGATGCAAATATTATTTATTACTTTGGAAAAGAAAAATGTTTAATGCAATGAAGATTCTACCCCTTAACTTTATAATTGATAATCAAAATCACCATCTTCTTTGTACAGGTGAGAAGGGTACCTTCAGGCTAAACTCTATACATAATACGGTGTAAGAGTGGGATTTATGACTTACAAACAGCATCACTTACAGACTTCAAGTCTGATTTTGGTCTATGCCTCTATTCTTTCTCACCACAGATGGTAGTCCTCAAAGAGTATCATTGATGATGATGAAATTATCTCTGATGAAATTATCATCTTTTTTAAGATGTAACTACAGAAATTATGCTCAAGAGAATGAAAATCCAACAGCAGACCTAAGTGTGAAAGACTCTCTAGACACAGTTCATACCTGAGGTTCCAATTAAGGTTACTACTACCTTAAATACATAGAAAACCAGTACGTTCCTATTACCTTGATTTTAACAACATTAAAAGGAAGCCTACCTCTTGCAGCTGAACTATTGTACGTTCAATGTCACCTACACTGGGTGGAGAAAGAGCTGTTGCCAGCAAGGCTTTTGGTTCCCCTATATCAAGCTTCTTTAATTTTAAGACTGTAGCTCCCAATGGACAATGCTGAAGGGAAGACAAGATTATTGTTATTTTCCCCCCACAGGAAGTGTGACGAAGTTTTTTATATGAAAAAGTAAGTTAAAGTTTACAACTTAGCAAAATCTGAAACTAATTTTGTAAAACTAGGGTCTTATTTCTGCTCCACATCAATTTTACTGCTATAATGTATCTCTTCCTATAAGGCAACTTTGTGGAATGATGTTTGTCAATTAGTTATCAAGTTGAATTCTAGTCATTGCTATAGCTATTAGTAACTATTCCAAGTGTCTCCAAGGAAAGTAAAGCAAAGCTTCTCTGCTATGACTACACGCATTAAAGAAAACCTAACCCTAAACCCAAAAGCCTTACCAGCATCTCAGGTTCTGACTTCTCTGGAATACAGTCTTCCCAGAAGGCCTTGGGTACAAGCCTGTAACAATATCCTTTAGAAACACGTCCAGCACGACCTTCACATAAAAAAAACAAATCACCAATTTTTAAAGTGCCCAAGTTTTTTCCAAACCCATCCATCTACAAACCCTCTAGGCAGCTGAGCAGCACACGACAGCTGATGCTGCAGGCTGAGCTGTGTTCTGCTCTCTTGTGGCAGACAGGCCCAGCGGACACGTAAGGGTAGGACAAAAATATTTTGCTTTCATAGGAGCAGTAACTAACAAAAGACTTACGTAAGTATTTCACTCAGATACCTCTTTCGCATAACTGCCCTCAAATCAACTGCCATTTTTCTCAGTTGAACAGGCATTTCCTATTTTACTCTCTAGCTAGAAAATAATCTTCAATATAAACAACTTTTAAGATACAAATAAAACCAGAAAAATATCTTTATGGTTTACTGTTTACAGAAAACACAATGATTCAGAAGTCTATCTTCACAAATCCAAACACCATTCACTTCAACCAACTAAAGGGTACTCCTCTCTGTGGGATACTCCACTAGAGAATCAGGCCACATTTTAAAGTCACATGCATAACAAGTCCCAGTCTTCTACACAAAATACTACTTCTACTGGTTGTACATTGGCTGGCTGTTGTGACCCAACCAAATGGAAATAAATCTGTAGAGTGGGGTTCACAATGAGGTCTTGAAAGGGGGTGGCTATAGGGGTGGCTTCTGTGAGAAGCTACTGGAAACTTCTCCCATATCTGACAATGCAAGAGTGTGAGGAAGAAGCAGCAGCAGAGACAATGTGTGATGATCCAACCACAACCCCCATTTTCCATCTCCCTGTACCACTACAGAGGACAAGGCAGAGAAACCAGGAGTGAATCCAAGCCTGGGAAGGAGTGGAGGCAAGGTGTTTAGGACTTGGCTTTATTTCTTATTACCCCAGACTGATTTGTTTGGAAATAAAATTAAACTAATTTCCCCAAGCTGAGTCTGTTTTGCCCGTGATAGTAATTGCTAAGTGATCCCCCTGTCTGCATGTCAAACCCTGAGCCTTCTGTTACCATTTTTCTCCCCCTGTCCAGTTTGAGGAGAGGGGAGTGATACAGAGTTTGGTGGGCACCTGGCACCCAGCTGCAATTGTGAAGACATCAAAATACTTAAAATAATAGTGGTTTTATATCTGAAGATGTCACTGCTATTAATTTATTTAGTACTATTTCTGACTGAAGCTAAAAAGATTTTTATTTAAGAGGACTGTCTTACTTGAAAAGGAGGACTGTCTTATCCTTGTGCTGTGAACACTAGTGTAAACTAGAAACACTGCTGTGGATATTTCAACTCATTTAAGAGAAGTTTTTTTACTGCTGAAACTCACAAACAGTTAATAAATACCTAGCAGTACCTATCTCTCCTTTTTAAAAATGGCTCGTGACAAAAAAAATTGCTATTAAATAACAAAGAATCCATGATCTGCAAATTTTTATACTTTTCAATATACAAAACACTCCTCTGAAAATATACTTGAGAATAAAACATTCGCTCATAGTTGTTTAATCACATTTTAATAGCCTGACATGGTGAAGACTTATGAAGTATTAATGGCCAGAATAATCTGTTCTTTTTGTTATTAATACAATAAAAAGCAACAAAGAATTCTTCATGAAGGTCAGCCTCTAAAATTCCTTTGCATTACCTATTGTATCTTACCTTTTCGTTGATTACAGTTTGTTTTAGATGCCCAGGAAAGTCTCAAACTTTGGTAATTAGTTTCCTTATCACAAAACAAAATTTTTGATAAGCAGAAATCTATCACTGCAAGTAAGAAAAAAAAAATCCTCATGGCAGTGGAAAGAAATACACAGAAAAATCTGTATTATCAGAAAAGTAAAGTTTGAATAACTTGGATAGCAATGAAGAAAACATCGGATTTATAAATAAACAGACCCAGGATATTCTGAATACTTATCGAAGTACTAAGAGTTTTTACCATAAATATAATAAATCATTGTAGATGACAATCATTAAAAGGCAATCATTTCTGCATTTAGAAACTCTATATCAAAATTTGCTTAAACTGATCCAATTATTTCAAAACTTAGTCAGAATGTGATTAAAGAACTTAACTTTGTGACATCAGGTCCAGCTCTGCTTGTTACTGCATTTAAAATTACCCCTCAGGGAAGATTTAAACCAACCTCCCACTCAGTAGCTGTATTTGTTCATATATTCAGATTTCTCTGTTGTGAAAAAAAGAATTCAACACTCCAACAGCAGTGCTGTGAGCAGTGACATATCATGGAGACCTAACCTAGCACAAGTATGGAAAATATTACAAATACAGTGTATACAGAATTACAAGATTTAGACAACTTACCATACTTAACATCAGGAACTGTTACAGAGCTCTCAGCTATGTTGGTAGCTAGAATAACCTGAGTTTTGAAGCAAAAAATTACTCACATTAATGTTTCAACATGAAAAATCCAACTTGCTATGAAGAAATACAAGTGTAATGGCAACACAGAATTTCTGCTCTGCATATTAAAAAAAATGATACCACACATGGCAATACAATACAAAAAATCTTGTATTTTCTTGTTCTGAGCTCAAAAAAGCATAATAAAGTAGTATAGCATAGGACAGTATAGAGGAAGAATGGAAATGTTTCCTTGTGCTTTTGCCATATGAAAACATCACTCTATTAGCAGCAATACTCCTTTAGTGATAGCAAATGAAGAAAACCAAGGCAGCAGCCAAAATGTGGGGTACAAAGTGGGTCAGAGTCTCCCATACTGGGGGACTACTTCGCTATTCAGTGCCACCAGCAGCACTCCCCTGTCATGCAGGTGCTAGAATCAACATACTCAAACCATTCTGAAGGATAAAAACAGCAGCATGCAATAGTTTAAGGGTAACTTCCTGTTACTGCACTTCTCTTGAGGTCTAAGTACCAGTTAAAACAACAGCTTGGTAAGAAAGGCCATCAGTTTACACACTGAGACACAAAAGTGCTTTGTCCTCACAAAATGGTTTGAGTTAGAACAGCTAATATTACTTAAATACATTATTATCTGCTATTAAAATACTCTAGCCAAAGGTTTCACATGCTTTAAAAAAGTAGTGATTTAAAAATATTTACTTTTCTGTAGCCAGGAACTGTAGCTGAGAATACTTTACTTTGTTCCTCCAGTGTCGCACATGCATGAAGTGGGTACACTTGCCACCTAAAGAAAATGTATTACTGAAGTATTTACTGATGCAAGAATATTGAAATTCATTACATTCCTGTGCTAAAGCCTACTACGTACTTAGAACTCATACAGCTGAAAGACTCATGTTCAGGTTTAACTGAACTGAAACAAATGTGGTCTAACTTACCTTTTATACTTATCTGAGAGGCATGAGTGCATGTATCTTATTTCACCTAAACCTAGGGAAAAAGTAATCACGAGTTTATTTTTCATTTTAGTCATCAGGAACAATTTAAAACATCTATTCCAATTATTAATTGACTGTCATTATTACCTCTTTTACACCATATACAAAAATAGTAGAACAGTTAAACAGCAAATGTAGTAACTCACTGAAACCCAGTGAGCCAATTTTTCAAGAACCATTTGGCACTAATTTCACACTTAATAAAGTGAAAGTGCAACAGCAAATTTGAAGGCCATTTGACAACATCCCATTATTACCCCCTGCTTCAGTTTCTTACAACTGACAACACTTACCACATGCCGAGTATCTGTCTGGTTTAGGCTAAAATTGGGTATTTCAGCCAAAACAAGCTCTTTAAAAGAGCAGAATTAAGGAAAAAAAAAAAAAAACCAAACTATTTTTGCCTTAGCCATCTCACCTTTGGCCATTCCAGCGCCCATTTCCTGGGGCATGCATTTCACATCTGCCAGGGGAAATCTTATGACTAAGGGACTTTTTCTCTCTCCCTGAATACCTCCACAGACACTTACGTTTCTAAGCAGCTTAGTTTACTTCTTACTGAGACTTCAATTCCAAAAGCCCCATTTTCAATAACCTGTCCAACACGGGACTTCCCAGGAGGTTGCTTTTATGATTAAAAACAACTAAAAGAAGTTTGATTCATGTTTGGCAGAGCAGGCTCTGCATCATCACTGTAAACAGTAATTATTAATCAGCCTAGTAATTACTGACTAGACACAGCAGGCAGTATCTGCTGACCAGTTTCACAAATGACTAGAGTTGACTGACCATGACACCTACAGAACACAAGGATCCCACCAGGAGACAAAGGTCTGGAATGAAACACGAACTAGCCACAAAATCTGTCTGGCAAATATACAAGGACAATAAGGAGAGCGGGGCATGGAGAAGTGCAAAAGAAAGTATGGAACAGACAAAATGAGAAAATTAGATCATGTGGAACATATTCATTTCTTAACATACATATGCCTGTATGTTAAGAAAATTACAGTGTTACACAGCACTTTCTACCACCTGTTACCAACAGAGAGACAAGCTCTGGGAACAAAGGAGAGTTGAATGCCGAAGGGTATTTATCTATAAAGAGTAAGAATTGGTAGCATGACAAAAAAAAATTAAGCAGTGAACAAGACAGGCAAATACATGGCAACCTGCTTGAGACAGCTGCTGCTCCTTTTGGAAGCAGATCCTGCCCCATCACTGAGTTCCCCAAAGACAGTGGGCAAAAATCACTTAAGAGCATCCTGAGCAGAGCACAGCTCTTTCTGACTGCTGCTGCACACTCAACTTGACAAGTCAGTGGGAGTGTTATTTTTAATGTTCAAAATGCTATGTAATCGTTAGCACTCAAATCTAAGCATCTCAAATCAAAATCCTAAATGTGGCTGTTAATGTCAAATGTGTAAAAATAACCCTAAGCTCTGTCTCAGCTGCTGTCTTGTAAACTGAGGGCTCTCCTCCCCTTTTTTCCAGTTCTGTATAAAGACATTTGTGAGGAAAATTTCAAGGGGTATTCACTAATCCTGTGTCCAGGATCAGTCTGGTGTATCCAGTTTAAAACCAGACAAGGTCAAACACTGAACAAATAAAACACGAACCTGAGTGTACCAGCTCATTCAGAAAGCACTACCTGCAAAGATTTCTGCAAACTTACCAAATGTATTTAAAGAAAATAAAAATCAGTGTATCACTTGCAGTTAAAAGCCATCATGGATAGCAGCACAGTAAACAAAACCAAAAAATTAAACAAAAAAATCACCAAAAAAACCCAAACAAAAAGCCTCAAAGTGAAAGATAAAGATTTAGGATTTGAAAGTGCTAAGGAGTAATTTCAATTACTTGAAATGAAGACTCAAGAGAGCCTGAGGAAGTCTGAAAACACACCAGACAAACACCAGTGTCAGAGGCCAGAGGCAACAGAGATGGTCTCCCTACATTATTAATCACAAACTGGAATGGGCTTTACATTGACACAATGAAGTAATTCCTTCTACCCACTAATTTTACAGAGAAGGTGATTCCAAGAAAGGCAGCTCTAATACTCTTTAGCTGACAGGGAACACTCACCACTGAGAGCTACTCTGCACTGCAGTGTACCTTTGAGCTGGTGTGCTGTACTTCCAGTCCTAGCACTGATGGGCATGCCCATTCCTGAGCTCAACACAGCAGAGAAATATCATCCATGAACATTTCACAGAGTAAGAAAGTCCTGGTAGGGACAGACCTCATTGTGTTCAAGGAAACAGCTGGACTTCAAGGTGACTCTCTATTGGAACATAACCACATCTTTTCAAGGTGTTCAACTAAAAAATTTTCAGCTCATGAAGTAAAAGAATACTTGAAACTACCAGGTAACAGATTTATGATGTTCAGCAAAACTACTCTGCAAGCTAGTTACACTGCCTCTAAAATCCAGCTAATGAGTTCAACTAAGAATGACAGTCAAAACAAAAGCCTACAATAATTTTTATGCAAGACAACTTAGGTTTTAGTCTTTACATAAGACTGTAACTATGTTTTTATGCCAGTTTTTTGATCATTAATTGCTATGTCATCGTGTGTGATTACCAACATGCCAACTACACCAACCAATGCACATGGAAAGAAAAAAGTGAATTTGAACTTTTACAACAATAATCTAAATAAAGACCACACTATATGCAGATAAGGAAACATATCTAAAAGAATCCTAGGAACTTCATACAATAACAAATAATTGCACTAAAAATATGAGCAACTGCATTTCTAGAAATTAACTACAGAATTAATTTTATTATTTTTAAAATACATAAAATCTTAACTTTTGACTCACAGCTTTTGCAATTACTGCCACAATTAAAAAAGTTTCCAAAAAAAACCACCCAAAGAGATCTATGAACCTCATTTAAGTATGTGTTTAATAAATCCCTG